>OZ022422.1:2003513-2603513 GCA_963989365.1 Rhimphoctona megacephalus | reverse complement strand
TTACTTTTTAATAGGATTTTTTCAGAGATTTTCGTAAGAAAATATGGAAACGGGTGTCAACAAATGTACTTGTTTTTTCCCCCAGGGGGGATTTTTGTGCTGGATATGATTTGTTTTTTCTCGTTCTTTTCGAACATTTCGCTTTATATAGATTGGAAAAACTCCATTTTGGGCAATTATTACTTTTTTATTCCCAAACCTTGACCTCTTGTACTTCAAGTCAATTTTTCGCACAAGAAATGAGGGGACACGTATTTTGAAATTTTTAATTTGTCAATTTTTTCTATTCTTAAGCCAGTCAATTTTTTTTTTAAAGCCTTACTGGATTTTGGTTCAAATAAATCGGAAACTGGGAGCCCAATAAAAAATTACTGAATGCAAATTGGTTTATAAAAAAATAGTTGAATTTACAAACTTTTTGAGTGCTAGTTCAGAGCAGGCAGAGTTTTTTGCAGAGTTTGTAGTGAGTTAAATTTGTTTTTATTGAATAAACATATCTGAATAGCAGTAACTTTTTGTTATATATTTTTATACTCGTGGTAAAATTATTACACTTCAAATTTCAGCTTTCAGCTTTCAGTGCATTCAAATGGAAGAAAAACTCTTCCGACATTTTTCACTTTTGATAATTGAAAATCAAAAAATCAGTTTTACATCATTTTAGAGAAAATACATCGAATCTATTGTGAAAAAAGTTGAAGCATTTTTTTATTTTAATTTTTATCAACAACGAGGTAAAGTCATGATATTTGTCAATACCATTGAAGAAGTCAATACCATGAGAATAAGAGATGACAGTTATTCTCATATTTTCATTGAATTTCAAAAAGTTCAAACAGTACATTATAGGTGCTCCGAAACAATATACTGAACAAAGCAGACAAATTTAAACCAGGATCCTGCCCAAGAAAATTGAAAGAGTTATTAAGAGAATGTAATGAGAATAATTGTATCAGTTGCATTAGCTTCGCGTAAATTTCAATACAATCAGAATCAGAGCAACTATAGAAGGAAACTTTTTAAATGAAAATGTTTCAATTTATGATGCCAAATTGGAGCCAAACATGAGAAAAACTTAGCACACATGTCGTTTCACAAATTTTTCAAAGTTCGCAGGCATCCGCTGCCTTCCATTGCGACATTTTTTGATACTATCAGAAAAAGAGCACCCGAAAACTTTCTGAATGAAACAATTTTTTTTGATTTATTTTACCAAAGTTAAAGCGGGGGAGTGAAAAAACATAACGCACCTTTAGTCCAACAAAATTGGAAAATTTTGGATATATCCATTGTATGCTGAAGCAAGTAATTTTTATCCCACCCAAAAATGTGCATCTGATGACTTTTTGTAACAACTTTTTAAATTCATATTACCACAATCAAAGATGAAAAGTGGAAATACTTAGCACACATGTCGCTTCACAAAATTTTTAAAGTTTGCAGGATTCCGCTGTATTCCAATTATCTACATTCTGATACTATCAGGAAAAGAGCACCCAAAGACTTTCTGAAATGACTTTTTAAATTTATTATGCCAGAACTAAAGAGGGAAAGCAAAAAAATACAGCACACTTCAAGCCTAACAGAATTCAAAAATGTTTGATGTATCCATGCATTGGATTTCAAAGACAGCAATTTCAATCCTATTCAGAAATGAGCAGCTGAAGACTTTTGTAACAAATTTCTCAATTCATATGCCACAGTCAGGCCGAAAAGTGGAAATAGTTGGTACACATGCCGCTTCACAGAAATTTCAAAGTTTGTAGGTATATCCGCTGCATATCAATAATACAAATTTTATACTATCAGAAAAATAGCACCCGAAGACTTTCTGAAACACTTTTTAAAATCTATTATGATACATTTAATAAAGAAAAGTAAAAGAACATAGCGCACATTGGGTCTAATAAAATTCAGAAATTTTGCATGTCTCCATGGTGATACGCAGACAAAAATATAATAAATTTTTCAATTAATAATGCCACAATCACAGACAAAATGTGGAAATACTCAACATACATGTCACTTCATAAAGTTGTCAAACTTTATAGGTGCCCGCTGCATCTCGATGATAAAAATTTTGATACCATTAGAAAAAGAGCACCCAAAGACTTTTTCAAACAACTTTTAGAATTCATTATGCCACAACCAAAGCGGAAAGTGAATAACTTAGCATACACTAGGCCCAAAAAATTGCTTAAAGTTCGGATGTATCCATTACGTCACAATGACAAACATTTTTATCCCATCCATAAATGAGCAACTAAAGACTTTTTATTATAAATTTTTCAAGTCATGCTGCCGCAGTCAAAGCGAAGAAGTAGAAAAGCACAGCACAAATATTGTCCAATAAAATGATGAAACTTGGTATATGGGTCCACTGCGTACCGATGAGATAAAAAAAGGGACCTAAGGTTACAACCAAACTGAATAAAGAAAAATATGACAACTTATGAAAATAGTGATGAGACAATAAATCTAATTAGTACACATTTATTTGATCAAAGTTTTCGTTTGTTTATTTGAATTCATCAACATATATACAATATTTGCGTGTTCTTGCCTTATTAAGAAATGAAATTTCTCATTAAAAAGAAAATTTGAAGTTATAGGTTATCGAACCTATTTTTCTTGCAGCTGGGTAATCAAAACACTTATAAATAATTTTCAAACAAGTATAATTTTATCGTATAAATTCAATGCTTAACACTTTTTTTTCCACTGAACTTCGAAATAACTTCAAACTCGCACATCCCGCACTGTTTACAAAACTCCGATCAAACTTTTAAATATATACAATTTCAATAAAATATTGTCACCCGTGATTCCAGATCGGACAAAACTGCTAATTTTAATTTTTTTAAACTGAAAAAACTTACCGGATCGAGGAATATCTACAAATTGCTGAATTTGGGTATCAAAAACGATATAAACATGGTAACCTCACTCAGTATTGAGGTTATACTTTTCGCTCAATTTCCAAAATTCCGAGGTTATCATTTTTATTTCGCTTATGATTCCAAAATTCAGCAATTGCTGCGGTCGAGCGAGACGAAAATATTATTATTATTATTACCGGTTTTCGAATAATAAAATAACCAAACATTTTTCACAAATTTATTCAGCACATGGTACACACATCCCGAACTTCGCACTAATAAAAGAACGATAAAACTGTCACTCTTGATATTAAGATTATAATACCAGCACGTTTTTTCTATCCCGCACTTCGTAGTGTCGAAACTCCGTTTGTTTATATACAATCAAAAATTGACAGATGGTTGTACAATATATAGATATAGATATTATACGTTCATGGAGTCTGAACGTGGTCGCTAGAGAGACGAGATCAGTGAGCCAATCAGAATGCGTTGAGACACAACTCTACTACTGCTAGCATACGTCGACCCGTATACGTATACGTCGAACCCATCGATGTGTTAGTCACTTTTGCATAATGCAAAGTTTTAGTCACTTTTGCATAGTGCAAAGTTTTTTCTCAGCAATTATGCCATCGATCATACTGACTTTGGGCGCAATCGAAAGAGAATTTCTTAGTTAGCTGAAAGTTCAATTTTCAAGTTGCAAAATGGCTCCTGAGCTTCGTAATTGAACAAAATGGCATGCCAATTTTACCTCCACCACCGCGAATCGTTTTATTCAGAGATAATATAGTCTCAGCGAGAGCCTCGGGCCAGCAGACGACAGGGCTGTCAATGTACTTGTCCCGAGACTCTACCGAGTCTCTTGATATGAACTCATGAATGTGTATCACAATCGAAATTTGCGTGTCCTCATTTTTCTATCCCTGACTTCGATCAATTAACATTGTGAATTTTTGTAATTCAAACGGCTAATTTTATTACGTAGTTGTATTGTTTTTGCTTTTATTCTTGATTCAAGTTTTTGTGGCTGAAAAACGCCGGCCTCATTTTGGTTTTCGAGCAGAGGAAGCATCGAGAACCTTACGAAATTCAGTAAAGCAAACTAAAAGTTACAATTTCCAACCATTTCTTTTAATTTTTTATTCGTTTCCGGTGTTTTTTTATTGCCTTTTTTTTCGAATGTCCGTTTAGTATTTTTTGTTTCATAGTAAAATCCATTAAAATCAATAACAAAAAAGGAATCGTGTTCGGAAAGTTACTCGGCGAGCAACGTTAAATTTATAAAGTTTCGTGAAAGAAATCGACAAAAAGGGACTTTGCTACGGCGATCCATCGAGATAATTTTTTTTTTCCTTCCCTTGCCGTCTGCATTCCTCTAGACTTGCAGCCAACAACCTCTCAAGTTCGCAGCAGAGCTCTGAAATCTCCGAAGCACGCACCAAGAATATATATATGTATAAAATAATGCAATCACGTAAGTTGCTGTTTTTTTTAATTGTTCAGTAATAGCTGAAATTCTCTGATTAACTTTACATTAAATAATTTATCATCATTTAATTTGTAAAATTTTACGAAAATCAACAAATTCCAGTACAGTAAATGCAAAATATCGTGAGAATCAGTTATGTAAATATAATCAAAGAAATAAAAAATCAAAATAATAAGAAATTAAACGAAAAATACGAGTTTTTCCAATTTTTACCATAGTACAAAACGTGAAAGTTCTATATGAATGGTTGAATTCCGATAGAAAAATGTGGTAATGAACTGGGATACTTTTTTCGTTCGGTCTTTTATCGTCGAGTTCAAACGGGGTCGGAAAGATTATCTCAAAACATTAATCTTAAATAAATAAATAAGCACGTTCTTCTATATATGTCCATAATTATATAGGAAAGTATATTTTATGCTGAACACGTGAGATAAAAAAAAACTCACAGATTGAATGGCCGAATGAGAGAGCGAGTCGGGAGCGAGTAAAAAAAAGACAAATCTGAAGATAGGGTCACGAGAGTCATGCTGCATTCTCGTGTCTTATATTTTATTTATAATCGAAATTGCGGACTGCAGTGGAAATATTCCATTGATTATGTCATTCTCGTGGATTTTCGTGTGCGAAAAAAAGATGAAAATTCAATTAGCGGCTCATCGAGAGGCCAAAAACTTTAATGAAACTAGTTTTTGTTTTCGAAATGACTTTATAAAACTATGAAAAATGATGATGACATTCTGAATTTAAAAAAACTATTTTTTACTAAAAAAATAAGCATTTCGTTGAGACCAAATGTTTGTTTATTTATCGTTTATATATTGTTTCACTTATAATCAATTATTTCTATTTCGTATATTTCAAAAGACGAAAATTTATTTCGGAGATTTGAAAAATGGGTAAAATTATCGAATCACGGCTGCACCTCAAAACGGCTCCAAATTTTTTTCGATAATTCTTTAACACGAAAAAATAGTAATCCATGTAATATTATTACATAATTATAATTTATAATATAATTATAATTATAATTGTAATAGCCGTGATTCGATAATTTTACCGAAAAATGAGAGAAAACCTTGTACATTATTTTTTTTTTATTATTAAATAAAATAAAAAACATGATCGTAATTCTGTAACATTCAAATGGATGAAATTTGAATGCACAAAGTTTTAGAATTTATCAAATTGTATGTTTATCTCATCGACATTCTCTTTGTTTTCGATCGTTGTCACGATCTACGGAATCCTGCATTTTATTATCGTCGAAATATGTATTTTATTTTATTTTTTTTATCAGAGGAATTCCTCAGTCTTTTAGGACCGATCATTGAATCGATACGAAGTACAAACGTGATCAATTGATTTATTGGCATAACTTTATCTTTTATTCGCTTTTGTGTCGACGATCGAATACTCTGAAAAAAAGACGATTGCAAAATCCATATAATTAACTTCCAAAGCCACGATTTGATGGACTAATTCTTAAATTGAGAAAGTTTCAAACGAAAAAATGTCAAGTCACTCATTTTTTTCCTAAACAGAAATAAACAAGGAAAACATTTTGGTGATATGAGGATCGATAATTACGTTACGAATTGAAAAAAAGAAAACAGGTTGGCGGAAGTCAAATTCGTTTTGACGTAAGCAAACACTTCGCTTTATACGTAACAAAATGTGAAATTAGCTCTGTTGCTTAATTCTTGAAAATAAAAACTCCGGTCATTTAATATTATAAAAAACCGTTGAATGGTGATAGAATTTTGTCTCGGAATTTTTATCTTGTATATTAATGTCTCCAATAGAGAAAATTTTTGAAATAGACCATTTTCGCTGGAGAATGCAAAGAGAATGTCTATAAAAAGAGATGAAAATACGGCGAAAACATAAAAATAGAAAAAAAATTATGCGGATTGTCAAGTGTCACGAAAGACGATGATAACTTGACCAAACATTCACGACGTTATTAACCGATCGCGTTATACCTCGTGAAACTTGGAAAAAAATAAACCAAGGTGTCTTAAAAATACATATCATGTGCATTTTTGAAGGCTAACGAGCATCATCTACGAGCAAATTTATAAGATCGACACGCTTCATTGACGTAGTTGTTATTCCTTTATTGCGGCATAGGAATAAAAATCGGATGATTTCAGAATTTGATTCTCATTTAAATTAGGACACTAAATTTCCACTACTTCCTATTCAATGTTATTATCGTTTTCATTCAATTTTAATTCATATTTACGGTAATTAATAACAGAAAACTAACGATTTTTATGAGCTTGAATTTAAACTAGAAGAATTTGAATTAATGCAGGCAATTCAAGGACGAGCTAAAAAGGCAAACAATTTTTTATCAAATTCTGTTCTGCCCTTTGCCATAACAAGCCTTTTTCATTTATCCAATAATGTAATTTTGAATGAATTCTTTTTTGTACTAACACGAAATCTGGAAGGATTGGTCAAATTTGCACCAATTTTGCTATGCATGAAAGAGATTACGTTGAACAAAGCGACACGCGTTCATACGACCCAAAGACTTTGACCTGCCCGAGAATGATTTTTGTTTGACGAAATCTTTCCATACACAGCAATGTTTATAATCTACGAGTCGAACTCGTGTAGTAAATCAAATGAAACGATAAATTTAAGAACTTGGTGAAATTGATGTATAGAGGCAGTAATTCATAGTCGTGAAAATATGACACAAATAACTTTAAAGTTGTGAAATTGTAGGTGAAGTTTTGTCCACAACGATACCCGAATGTTATGAACGAAAGTTTTGTCGCGACTGTACCTATGACAAGCTTAAAGTCTATACACCGATGGAATCTTTCGCGAACGTATACAATTATAAACTTCGAGGCAATGTCCAGCCCATTGTTAGCCATTCTCTCTCCACGTATTTCGTCGGAATTTAAGAGTTTTGGGAAACTATTGACCGAATTCAAAACAGCAGGAGGTTCTAGGTTCGACCTGTTTCTTTGATTTTTTGGTAAATAAACAGAAGTAAGGCTTTTCTGAAAAATGACGATAATTTGTTGTTCTTTTTTATCAGTTAATAGGCATGACTAATAATGATAATCAGTCGGGGGAGGTTGAAATTTCCCCATGGAACCTTTTTTTTTTTTTTACGAAAAACTGAGAATTCAATTTTCGCATTTTTCCGCTGAGGGACGAGGACTCGACGGATCTTTAGTAAAAACATCATGAAAAAAATTGAACCATTTGAGGATGGTTATCGCAAACAAAATGCATAAACGAAAAAAATTTCCACGTTTTTTAACAATGATTTAAAAAGGGAGTTGCGAAAAACCCGGACTTTTTACGTTTGTTGAAAAAAAAATTGATGGACAAAAATTAATTATTTGGGATAGCGCTATAGCGAGACTAATGACAGGGAGAATATCGAAGAAAAAAAATCGATTATTTTGAAAAATTTGATGGGAGGGTACCCTCAAATGAAATTATTACGAGTAAATAAATAAATAAAAGAAAGTCAAAATAGGCATCTCCAAAATCTTAAGAATTAAGCTCATTTGTTAACGGGACTTTTATTTCAGCAATATTGGAAGAAAACAGATTAGGTCGCACGAAAATTATTTATAATTATTTTTCAACAGAATTTGTCTTTCATCAATATCGAAAAAAAAACACGAGAGGAAGCAAGGAAGATAAAAAAATGGTGTTTTTAAATACAAAACATTTGTAAACAATTAAAACATCAATAAAAGTCAAAAAAAGTCGCCTCTAAATATTGAGCAATTGAACTCATTTTTTAGCAGAGACTTTTTTCATCAATATCCAAAGAAAACACGAGTAGGAACAAGAAGATAAAAAAAAAACATTTTGCATCAGTCTAATGAACAATTAATAATTTTCAAACATGCTTACAGCATTGTTAGCAGTGTTCTTATTATAGTCAGATATAATAAGAACTATATATACTATAACAGAGATGCTTTGATGCAAAACATCTCTGTTTTGCAGCAAAATAAATTTTTGTTCATACAAATTTTTGTTGAATATTCATTTTTTTAATAATTAATATATTTTAATTGTCATGTTAGAAATATCAATCGTTTCAATGAATACTACTTTTTCAACGCATGTCCTGAGTCAAGTGATCGAATTTTTCAATTTTCCACTGAAAAAAGAAATTTCACTTTTTTCGGGGACTGTTCCACTTTGCCCGGCCCTCCCCTATAAGATTTTTGAAGTTATGGAACTGGAAAAAAAATATTATCCTCATTTTTCGGACAAGCCCCACTTCTGAATATTTTTATATTTTATATAAAAGATTTTATATATAAAAGATATAAAAAATTTTATATAAAAGAAAGCAAAACTATAATATATTATTAATCAAATGATTTAGTATATTAGAAAGTATATTTTTTCATGCTAAGTACGTGTTGAAAAACATGGAAAAAATGTTGTTATATTTTAGAACCATGAAACGATGTGAAAATAATTTTTCATCAATTTTTATTGACGGGTTTTACTGACAAGGAAAGGTACTTTGGTGTCCCCCTCCGATTTTGATAATTTTTATATATGTTATAGTCCATCGAAAATTAAGAGACACGTAATTTTTTTTATCGGCTTAAAGTTATTTTTAAGGGGTGAAATCGACCCCCAAAGTTGAGCATGTTTTGCATCTGGTAGAGTGTTTCATATAGAAGCACTTAACCGATCGTAACGAAACCAATTGCAAAACGTTTTTCACGTCAAATAACCTGTATATAATGTTCAACTTCTTATGCACCCCTATTACATGGGGATGATTCACCCCCGAATATCCAGAATTCTTTTGTATAAAAAAAACTTGCAATCCGATTTCAATAAAACAAACGCCATTTTGCAGAGCAAAAAAAATAAAATTGACGTATTTTTGGGTTTTTCTCAGATTAAAAAAATTAAGGGGGTAAAACACCCTTAAAATGTCAAATTTCATTTTGAGCACTGTCCCCTTCCGATTTCAATATTTTTTTTATAAAATGTAGCTTATCGAAAAATAAGACCACCTATTATTTTTATTGGCTCAAAATTATTTTTAAGGCGTGAAATCAACCCCCAAAGTTGGGCATGTTTTGCATCTGGTAGAGTGTTTCATATAGAAGCACTCAACCGATCGTAACGAAACCAATTGCAAAACGTTTTTCACGTCAAATAACCTGTATATAATGTTCAACTTCTTATGCACCCTTACTTACTGCAGGGGGCTGAACCACCCCCTGACATTCATAATTTTTTGTATAAAAGAAAAATTGTCATTCGATTTCAATGGAAAAACCAACATTTTGAAAAGCAAAAAAAAATTATAGTGAATGTGTCTAGATTTTTCGAATAAAAAAAATTAAGGGGGTAAAACACCCCTAAAATCTCAAATGTCATTTTGCGCACTTAAATGATAAAATTCAATTCAATTGGTCTCATTATCATTGCGTATCGACTTATATGCTAAATAATATTTATTTCGCATGTACATCGGCTTTTTAATTATATGAAAAATTGAGTACTCCTACATCTTCGGTGGTCGTGAGCTTCACGATTTTTTATTTTTGTATACACATGGTCTGTACACAAATATATATATATAGGTTATACATAGGCGCTAAAATCTTTCATGTAGTAAAAATAGATTCCAATTCAAATTTTCGTTTCAATTATCATTCCTGAACTTAATGATTATATTTTGAACAGTAATGATGTTCTTCGAAGAAATGTTTGAAACAAAGTGACTTTTTACACCATGAACATCTTACTACAGCCACATTTGTGCAGCCTTCAATTTCACATTGTGTTTGAGATGACATACCAAAAGCGAATTCAACGGGATTTTCGAAATGCTCAGGTCGTTCTTCTATGTACCCACTTTTGAACCAGGCATATCGAAATAAATTTTCGTACCTCGGAGATGATAATTGATTATGTACTAGAGATTGCAGCTTGATTATATTATTTCGTAAATGTAGACTTAAATCATAATCAAGTAACATGACACTGTCTGAAAAATGTCTGACATAATTTTTCCAAATTCTAAATCCGAAGACATCAAGTGGCTGGATATTCCCTGTTGTTCCTTTCGGTATGATCATTGTAACAATTTCTTTGTTATGTGGTGTAACTTCCGTGACAACACTAGGGCAATGTCCACTCCATGAGTCTATTAAAAGCACACTTTTCTCACCGACATTTGGGAAGAACACTTCTTGAAGCCATACTTTGAAATGTTCTATAAATCAATATGTAAAAATTAATAGCACATCTATTTTTTATATTTGAATATTACATACCAACGTACCTGATGTAGCCTTGCCAGATTTTGAAACACTTATAAAAACATTGGGAGGTCGAAAAATGGTTCGTTCTACGATTGGCCCCAACCGCCCGGATGGCTCTTTTAAAATTATCAGAAGAGGTGACAACAATTTTCCTGCTGCTGATATTGTCGGCTGGATGGTGTAGCTATGGGTTGTCGCTGAAACGGATTGTACAAGGCATTCTACTTGTTTTGTACCTTCTTCTGTTAACGTTCGCCCTGAATGGACTTCTAATTGGAAACCACTTTGATCAGAATTATAAATATTTTCCAAGCCATATTCCTCAATTTTCAATTGAACTGCGGAGACAAATTTATTAGCATCGTTTTGTAATATGTCCTTTGATTCGAGAGTCTTTCTTGTCACGAATTTATTTATTTTTCTACTTGTTATTCGATGAACTTTTTTAAACTTTTTTATCCATGTTGGCGAAGCCCTGAAACGCAAATTCTCATGCCCAATCAATTTTTGGGCTTGTAATGCCCATCTCCGAAGATCGATATCGTGTACAATGAGACCTGCTTCTATGGCGCTTTTTAAATTATCGATTGTATATTCAGAAATGCGCGACAATTTTTCCTTGTAAGTTCCGCCTTTATTAATTTGTTGAGCCCAGCGCCTTAATTGGCGCACAGATTTAACGAGTTTAAATCGGTTTTGGACTGTTTCTATTTTCCTATTTTGTTTCGTTTTTGCACTTCTCCAGTACTCAACAGCTCTTTGTTTGTAGTCGTAGCTCAAATCTTCTTCATCGTCAGTACACGTTTCAGGGCTTAATGGAGATTCTCCAAGACCCCATTCGATGTCATTATCTTCGACAGGTTCTACTATGACATCTCTAAACGGTTCTTGAAAATCTAATGTCGTATCTTCGACGATTTCTAACTGATTGAACTCTGCCATAGAGGCCTTCAGAATTTCCGCGAAACTCTCTTTCAATTCCACTTCATTATTGTTAACAGGACTGTCAGGAATGTTCATTACCTCGAATGTAAGAAACAACAGTCTTATTACGTTCATTGGATTGATGGACATGTTAATAACAATACGGTATTCACGATAGCGGACACGATAATGACTGATCAACAGTCGAACAGCAACTTAACTTCTGGAATAATATAAAGTCAGTTTTACCTTTTTCATCTTGAGTGGGCGGTTTGATCTGACATCACCACGAAAACAGCATTTTTATTTGGTTTTCGGATATACCTCAAACATTAGCCTGAGCGAACTGGCTTTTTCAAGAATACTTGGGGTCGAGCCACTATAGCGGTTCTTGATATGAATAAGAATATGGCAAGGCATGAGCCAGCTTTGTTTACATTCTGGGCGGTGAATTGCTGATGCGACTCTTTTGATATTTGAGTTTTTTTTTTATTTTCGTAAATCGTTCAAAATAGAAACTTATATAAATAGAACGGATACCAACACTTCTTTATAAACGTGAAGCATGTCAGAAGGGCAGCGGATGTACATGCGAAATAAATATTATTTAGCATATAAGTCGATACGCAATGATAATGAGACCAATTGAATTGAATTTTATCATTTAAGTGCGCAAAATGACATTTGAGATTTTAGGGGTGTTTTACCCCCTTAATTTTTTTTATTCGAAAAATCTAGACACATTCACTATAATTTTTTTTTGCTTTTCAAAATGTTGGTTTTTCCATTGAAATCGAATGACAATTTTTCTTTTATACAAAAAATTATGAATGTCAGGGGGTGGTTCAGCCCCCTGCAGTAAGTAAGGGTGCATAAGAAGTTGAACATTATATACAGGTTATTTGACGTGAAAAACGTTTTGCAATTGGTTTCGTTACGATCGGTTGAGTGCTTCTATATGAAACACTCTACCAGATGCAAAACATGCCCAACTTTGGGGGTTGATTTCACGCCTTAAAAATAATTTTGAGCCAATAAAAATAATAGGTGGTCTTATTTTTCGATAAGCTACATTTTATAAAAAAAATATTGAAATCGGAAGGGGACAGTGCTCAAAATGAAATTTGACATTTTAAGGGTGTTTTACCCCCTTAATTTTTTTAATCTGAGAAAAACCCAAAAATACGTCAATTTTATTTTTTTTGCTCTGCAAAATGGCGTTTGTTTTATTGAAATCGGATTGCAAGTTTTTTTTATACAAAAGAATTCTGGATATTCGGGGGTGAATCATCCCCATGTAATAGGGGTGCATAAGAAGTTGAACATTATATACAGGTTATTTGACGTGAAAAACGTTTTGCAATTGGTTTCGTTACGATCGGTTAAGTGCTTCTATATGAAACACTCTACCAGATGCAAAACATGCTCAACTTTGGGGGTCGATTTCACCCCTTAAAAATAACTTTAAGCCGATAAAAAAAATTACGTGTCTCTTAATTTTCGATGGACTATAACATATATAAAAATTATCAAAATCGGAGGGGGACACCAAAGTACCTTTCCTTGTGAGAAATAGACAAATGAAGTGTCAGTGAACCAGGACGAAATATTCGATTCTCCCATAAGCCCGGTATATTAAAAAAAAAATGAAATCCAATTCTTTTCCAAAACCAAAATTCACAATGAACCATGGAAAATTATGAAAAATATACCAGGCCGGTTTTAAAAAAATCTGCGTGTACAATTTCTTTTAAAAAAGTGTGTAATACAATTTTTTTTAACAGTTCTTATCGGATGCAATTGAAAATTTGATGCAAAACTTTGGATTTCTTAGAGTCTATGCAAATTTATTTACAATTTCTGTAAGCGGGATCTAGAACAGAAATATTTATTTTATAAAAATAGCGATCATTTCAAAGAAATGAATATTTTTTGAAATTCCTACATTCTACGTCTTTCTCATAGAGATATAATAACATCTTCTGAATTTTGCTCCAGCACAGAACTTGTGACTGAAAAGTAGATGGAAAGTGTATTTGTAAAAAAAATGGTTCGTTAATTGGGTCGGGACACTGTCATTTTGTACAGGGACGATAAAATTTTCTGTTGTATACTACAACAAAATAATTCACCTCATATTATGAGTTCTCATATTTCCGAGAGTCGGAAAAAGCAAAAATACATATCATAGAGAAAGGAAAAATCACCCGACTGGTAAAATGAGTTGAAATTCAAAAGTAACGGAGAAAAGCTCAATTTCGCGTAAAGATACGCGTCGAGTCTTGATTCATGACTTTTAACTTTTCTTTTTTTAATTCTTAGCGTCGTGACTCTGTCGCGTCTCTACAAATATGTAGAAAAATAACACCGAATAGATTTTTTCCATAAAAAGCTTTATCGATTGTGCAAAATTGCTCGCAGAAAACATAAGATCGCTACAGCGTTTATAAATAATCGAAGATTGTGTTTCTTCTAATTATTCGCATCGAGAACGATAGAGACGAAAGTTATAAAAATAATAGAAGAAAAAAATGATGCATCGAAAGGTCGTTTCTCGTGTCGTTGGCTGATGATCGATCAATCGAATTGAACTGCGATTTTAACGGATGCGACGACAACGATTCATTTCACGTGTGATTCACGTGAACACCCGCATCGATTACGAACATGAGAGGTCCGAGAGACGCTCGCTGTTTAGTTTTGTATTCAATTTGGGTCGTGACCCTAGCGAGGTCTTCGCTTCGTGGTGTGCCTCTGTTGCAGTTTTGATGGTAAGTAATCGTTATGTCTCAAAAATTACGAGCTACACCAACAATCAACGGTGATATAAAAATCCATTTGTAACTCCGAACTGAATAATAATAAAAACGCATAATGAGAATAAAAATGCATCAGAATTTCAGAACTTGAGGATTTTCTTCGTTTCTCAATTCCCACATCATTGAAGGCCTATCAATTATAAAATCTCGGTGAAAAGCAGTAAGACTTTTTCAATAATGATATTCTCATTGTCCAATCTGAAGCATTAAAATAATATCAGGGATGGAGATTGCTTGATATTGATTTTTGGAGCAGATTTAACTCAAATTACATTTTTCAAAGAAATGAACGAAAATTTGAAATCCTGTTTCGATCGATTTTTTGCCACGAGCCTGGCTCTTTTCTGAACAATTTGGATAAATTAAATTCTTATCGAAAAAACATTAAGAAAATAATATAATATAATAAGCAATAGGAAAAGATTTTCATGTCTGGAAAAATTGCAACGAGAGAGAAATCTCAAAGCTTTAAATCAAATCGTCAAGAACAAGTGCATTATTGTTTTATTCTGACTGCAATAAATAATTGCGTTTCCACTCTAAATGCACAACGGAAGTCTCGTTTCGTCCTTGCAAAGATTTACCTTCCACAGAAATAGTTTGAAAATTCTCGTCTCATTCGAGATATACCTGGGGACGAATCATTCGATCAAGTTGAATAGAGCGAAAAACTCTTGAAGGAAGAAACACAACAAAGACGATGCAAGATTTGTGTGGAAGGTCGTAATTTATGATTCGTCATTATTTCGTTTGTTTTTTTTCTCTCTCGTTTCTTTAATTCCGCCGTGACCGCGTTATCGCGACCTTGTGTCAGGCCGTTTGCATCGACAAGAAGCGATCGCTGCTAACGAGTCGGATTCTTGACACGTGCGTACTTGACATTGAGTAAAAGAGAAGGTTTACGAGTGAAAGATAAAAGAGAGAGAGAGAGAGAGAGAGAGAGAGAGAGAGAATTCAAAAAAGTGCAAATAAATAGCCAAGTTCAAAAAGATCCCAATGGACAAAAATTTCGTTTCAACAGGGTCAAATGATAAAAGAGTGAGAAAACGTAGTACAGAAGCATAAAAGTTTGATGTTGAAGAATTGCAGCTTTGTGACTAAATTTGTGATAAAACAAATCGCCATTAGACGTACAAAAATAAAACAGCTATTAAACAAACAATCGAGATTGGAGGGACTTGCATCAGGAAAATGACGAGGGCTAGCTCGCGCAATCGTTTTTGTTGCTGCTCACATGTTTGCGATACTCCCGGGTCTCGAGTTCAAGAGACCAGCGTCATTTGGATCATTGCGGGGGTTCGCGATAACTTCTCTCTCTCCTCTCCCCGCGCGAAGGTTCACCTTGTTTTGATGGAAAATTATGAAATATCAGGAAAGAGTTTACGACAAACATTGCTTCGGTCTTTCATCATTTATTTGATATACGCAACGGAATTAATATGTGCAATAACTCGGTGATGATAAAACCTTGCGAAAAAATAAGATAGTGTTAAAAAAAATCGATTTATTATCCAAAGCAGATATTTTCACGATCAAAAGTCTAAACTATAAATCTTATTAAGGGAAAACGCCACTGTGACGGGTCAAAAAATTATATATTTTCTTTTTTACATTTTCTTGCAGTATGCATATTCCAAATTATGTAGACAAAATTTAAGTCAAAAGTAAGTATCAATATTCGAGTCGACACCTTATTTTATGTCAAGAAAAAAGGAACGAAAAATTTTAACGCCTTTTCCTCGAAACAACCGTTTTCGATATTGTCCCCCAGGGAATACTCGAAGACTAATGAACCGATTTTAATTTTATTTTTCTTCAAATATTCGTTATTGCACTGACTAAGCTTGTACGTAGCCGATTTTTGAATTTTTGATAATTACTATTTTTTAAGACCGCTTAAACAAAAAAAAAGATCGAAAAATGAAAAAAATGATGGGAATAAATTTCTAACCACCGTCATTTCGTGAAAAAATTTTTTTTTTTAAATAACGACCACGTACGACCATAGCTACATTCATTTATATATTGAAACCTTTTTATTTTTGGTCGTCAGGTAACCCGTTACCAAGATTACTTCTTGAGACAGCGAAAAGGATTTTTTTGTTATCGTCACATGGAAGCCTAAAACGTTGTAAATATTTAATATTTTTCATTAAAAATTGGTACTGAAATAGTTGAATTCTTGGGTACAAAATTTCCCTAATAATGACAATTTTTTGGCCCATCACAGTGGCGTTTATCCTTAAGTTTTGAACGACGTAAAAAATAACTTCGATATCAAGTGAAAGTGCAAAGGACACCCGAGATTCTTCATAAATCATCCTGCACGTGTATATTTTCATATACACGTGTATATTTTCATATACACGTGTATATTTTCATATACACGTGCAGAAAGATTTTTATTTTTTTACTAGAAACCGAGAAGTCAGAAGTTTAATGACGCTAAGTCAGGGATTTGATGACGCTACGTGTACACGCGCCGAGCATGCGTTTTTACCAGGAAAGTAAGCGGATAGAGCGATATCCGATTGTGTCTGCGGTTGATTATAAGCTTTCTCGGGCATGGTTTAGATATGAATCCAGCAACGACCTGATTGTCAACATGTTGACGCGTGTGGTCCTTTGAGACCAAAAGTTTATTTTCTTGCTCTTTCTCTCTTCCGTAGCTTTAAAATCTTTTGTGCCATTTGTTGCCGCTAGTCAGGCTTCAAATAAATAAATAAATAGCTCGACGAGCTGTACAGGGTGTACAAAAATAAATGCTCAAAAGTCAAAGAATAGCTAATAAATTGCGAAGTAAAAAAAGTCCTTTTGCATTTTTATCTTCGATGCGCTGTTCCCCGAGAGGTTTTAATTAACTAATAATAGCCAATCTAATGCACCGAGAAATATTGCGTAACGAGCATCGATCGATAATTCTCGAAGCTTCACGCTGAACTAGAATCGACGATAATCGTTTCTCCTACTTTACGCTTTTTCTTACCAAAGCACGAAATTGAGTGTCACTAATTAATCGATCTGTGGTAAATCAGAGAGAACAATGGATAATGACTTTCTTATTCGCAATTTTGCTATCTGTTATTCGGTGAATTTAAGGGCCGATTTTATTTCGCACCCTTTAGATATGACAGTCGTTCTTCTTTGTTGTCAAAACAAAGAGCGATACGAGGACCACACCGAGCAAGCTCTTTCTTCTTAGAGAACGGACAGTCATTCCGTGCCAAGCACATTACCGAAATAAACATCGTTCATACGATACTGCAGCAGTGTGTGTTAAAGTAATTCCAAAAGGCTAATCGAATCTCTACAACTCTATACTTTTGTTGTTTCATTTTGTGACCGTATACACTCGGATTCGAATTCTCGTCTAGACGAGATAATAAAACCAGCTAATATGGTAATGGGATTCTGTTTATGAGATCACTAACATTCAGACTCTTCTCGCAGTCAGCTAAAACCGTTTGACCAAGATCACTGGGGCAATGTGCGAGTCATTGTTGTTTAAAAAAGAAAAAAAAAACGAACAAAAAAATAAACATCCGCAAGTGATCGTTCACTCTGCTGTGTTTACGGAAAAAAAACAAAAGTGAAACCGTCCCTGAACTCCTGCGTAGTTGCTGTACGAACTCAATTGCATGCATCTTTACCAACGTTTTTTTTACCATGAAAAGTAATCGAGCTAAAAAGAAACTGCGGAAACGTTTAATGATAATGCCTTTTAAGATTCTCCGACTTGACGAAATCGCAACCTTCGAATATCAATTTCATTCGGTTTTGTTTAATTCGCGTGCGATAGTGTAACCTGGCCAAAAATCCCCTCCCCGGGGAAAAAACCTTGGACAAGTACATTTGTTGACCCCTGTTTCCATTTGTTTTCACAGAAAAAAACTACCCAAAAAAGTACAAAATTTTTAAAAAATTGGCAAGATTGAGATAGGAAAAAGAAGATTGTTTCTATAAAATAACGGGTGGGGGTAAAATTTTCGAATGACGAAATTTCGAACAGCTAAAATAGCGAATTTTAACATACATTTATGTATATATATATCGATAACTGTATGTTAAAATTCGCTATTTTAGCTGTTCGAAATTTCGTCATTCGAAAATTTTACCCCCACCCAAAATAACTATACTCCAAATGACAAATAGAAATGAAAAACTTCACATATTTTATCGAGATCCCAAGAAAAAAAGCAACAATGCCCATCGTGAATGTCTGGTAAAAAATAGAGTCTACAAGTAAATGATCAATTTGCGCATAAAAAAAATAATTACTTTACAAAAACAGAAATGGAAAAGCCAATGATTTACGTTCAGCATTAAAATTGATAATATCAATAATAGGACAAGTATTTTATTGTCGCTTGAGGATGGAGTATTTAAAAAAAAGCAAAAATTAGTTGGTTATTGAAAAAAGTCACCAATGTACAAAAATAAAAATCGGTCAAAAGAACAGAGTTCAGAAAAAAAAATCGGGATGAAAAAAAACTTGAAGAAAAAAATTTCAAACGAAAAAAATTAGATTGAAAAAAAAATTTCGGCCGAAGTACTTGGCGAGTTTATAACACATACAACATTACGTGAAATACATTACGTGATCCAAGCTAAGCAAAAAAACTCGCCAAGTACTTCGGCCGAAATTTTTTTTTCAATCTAATTTTTTTCGTTTGAAATTTTTTTCTTCAAGTTTTTTTTCATCCCGATTTTTTTTTCTGGACTCTGTTCTTTTGACCGATTTTTATTTTTGTACATTGGTGACTTTTTTCAATAACCAACTAATTTTTGCTTTTTTTTAAATACTCCATCCTCAAGCGACAATAAAATACTTGTCCTATTATTGATATTATCAATTTTAATGCTGAACGTAAATCATTGGCTTTTCCATTTCTGTTTTTGTAAAGTAATTATTTTTTTTATGCGCAAATTGATCATTTACTTGTAGACTCTATTTTTTACCAGACATTCACGATGGGCATTGTTGCTTTTTTTCTTGGGATCTCGATAAAATATGTGAAGTTTTTCATTTCTATTTGTCATTTGGAGTATAGTTATTTTATAGAAACAATCTTCTTTTTCCTATCTCAATCTTGCCAATTTTTTAAAAATTTTGTACTTTTTTGGGTAGTTTTTTTCTGTGAAAACAAATGGAAACAGGGGTCAACAAATGTACTTGTCCAAGGTTTTTTCCCCGGGGAGGGGATTTTTGGCCAGGATATAACTTCTTTTTTTCTGAACAGCTCTGAATCCCAGAATTTTTACATTATAACAGATAATCCTTGATTATTTACGCTGACATAACCAGTAAAACCCTAGCTCAATATCAAATATGCAATGCGATGCTATAAAGAAAAAGCGAACGAACTTAGTACAGCTTGCACAAACAAAGCGCAGAAATTCATTTCAGTTAACACCTCGCGTTTCCTGCAGTATATTGAGAAATTCGATACATATATTTGGTGCGTCTCAGCAATGTGCATTTCACTAATATGAGAAAAACATGAGCGAAAGACCAAAAATGAAACCGTATAGAAATATTTGTGGAACACTTTTTTTTTTAACAAATCATATCACAATGCACACTAAAAACTTGAATGAATATTGAATTTTTACATTGTTTTCTCATGCTTTTATTTCCACTTATATCTTTTGCACAAGCCTGACCGAGCGATGCCATTACACTATTGCTGAATTTCTGATCCTTCGGCTTGTTGTGAAATATGATAACAGATGATCCTTGAATATTTATGCTGACATAATCAGTAAAACCCCAGCTCAATATAAAATATGTAGTGCGATGCCAAAAAGAAAGAGCAAAGGAACTTAGCACAGCTCGCAGTAACGAAGCGGTGATCCTTGTATGCAAAGGAAATAAGGCATCTCTTGTTTCCGCAAGGAATAGCAAATGCTTCATTGCTTTAAATTTCACCAGTTTTTTAGATCAAATTGTCGAAGCAGAGAATCTCAGCCCAATTCATAGCTCGCAGCGCTTTTAGTATATTGGTAAATTTCTTGAAGGCAGAAAGAAAAATCGAAGGAACTGAACACAGCCTGCAGAATATTGGAAATTTTATGTTTATTTGTAGACCGTACCTGAAAAGTATTGAAAATCATGATTTCACGACAAAAGTTATTTGTCAAATTTTTATAATTAAAGTATTTCATCAACAATTAATATTTTTACAGGTTTTTATTTATGAGCACATGATACATCTTGTCACAACTATTTTCATACACTCACTTTTGGAAAAAAAACAGTCTTTTGATCTGTAAGAAAAATTTAAGTGACATGATTAAAAAAAAAAATCGTGGCGTTCTAGATTGAAACTTCAACAACATTATTTCCGAGTTCACACATTTTCAGAACGTATAACACTGATTTTTAAGGTTATGTTCGTTGTATTTTCTAGCACTTATTCCGGCCACACTAATTAACGGTTTTATTCGGATTATTTTATACGGAAAAATAAAAATGATAACCTCAACGAGTGGTGAGATTTGTTTTTATTTGGCTTTTCTGGAATCCGAAACAAAAATAATTAAACCAGCGGGTGCGAGGTTATCTTTTTTAATTTCGCTGATGATTAATTCCGAGATATTAAAAAATATTATTATCACATTTCGCAATATTTATATATTACCGTTTTTTCGCACTATTTATATATTTAAACTATTGATGAATCACGATTTTTCACAATCTAAAAGCACGCGATTTACACGACTCGCACTTTACACTGTCAAAAGTTAAAACTACCGTCACACTGGTTAAACATTCAAACTTTCCGTGGTATGGGTGCAGAGAAATGTAGTCACAGGGCCACGTTCAAAAACATCACTCGTGTGTACACTGGTTTACCGGTGGAAATGACCACACTCGTGACCAATCAGAATCTCGATAGGCACGCTGAGGCCTTTCATTGTGACATATACAGACACGTCAAATTCTTCGATGTGTTGGAATTTTTGCATAATTTTGAGCCTGTGCAAAGCTTTTTCTCAGCAAATACGGCATCAATCGTGCTGATTTAAAGCTCAATCGAAAGATTTTTTCTTAATTAGTCTCCAGTTCAATTTTCAAGTCATAATCTATCTCCTGAGCTTCGTAATTCGAGAAAATGACTTTCAGTTTTTACCCCCACTACCGAAATTTACTTTATTCAGAGATAATATACTCTGGCGAGCCTCGGGCCAGCAGACGACAGAGCTGTCAAATGTACTTGTCCCGAGACTCTACCGAGTCTCTTGATATGAGATTCTTTTATTTATTTTTTTTCTATTGAAAGTATAAAAAGAAAAGGCTTTGAGATTAATTATCTCATGCAGCTCATACAATGTTTTTTTTTTTTTTTTTTTTTTTATTGAAAATATAATGAAGGCCTTAGGATCGTTGTCCTATCTGGCCAGTGGCTACAAAATTACAAACTTACAGCTAAAATATCACAGCCCGCTAGATGCCACTCTACGAGATCGATCTAAAAATATTTCACATGGCGGGAAGTACAATTTACTGTAATCGAAAAAGAACAAAAACTTACAGACTAGACGAAAATAATGTAGATTCAGCTATCACAGAAACTTGTACCAATAGCAATTACACACAAATATCAATTGTTTTAAAAAACTTCTCTATGGCTTGTAAAACATACGACTCCATTAAATGCAAAAAAAGGTCGACGCTGTATGGTATGCATCCATTTTTCTTGACCAAGCTGTCACGTAATTCCTTCCTCTGTTGCTCAAAACGAGAGGATTGCCAAAAGACGTGATCCGGGGTTTCATCAGACTCGCCACAAGGGCATCTTGCAGATGGAACTATTTTGAATCGGCTAAGACTGGATCTCAAAGACGTATGTCCGCTTCTCAAGCGATTCAAGCTTACGATTGTTTTTCTGGACAGTTTATATTTATGATACCAAGGGAAACGCTCGCGTCGATAAAATGTATTAAAGAATTTTGTTCCTTTTTTGTGGCTTTCAGCCCAACACTATTCATGAATTTTCGTTTCTAGCTTTTCTTTCCATAAGCCTATAAGGACCGATACCGGAAGTCCTATTTGAGTATCTCGTCCAATCCTAAAAGCCGCATTGGCTTCTGTGTCTGCTAATTCATTGCCTACAAGTCCTACATGTTGCGGGAACGCAAAATAATTTCACACTTTTACCGCTGTCATGAAGATTCTTTAATTAATGTTTCAAATACCCTACCAAATATGATTTCCCAGATAAATTTGGTTTGGAGGAAAGAGTTCTCAAAACACTCAATGAGTCGGAAAGAATAGCGAAGCACGATTGTTCAAGGGTCGAAATCCAGTTCAGAGTCTCAGCAATAACCAAAGCCTCCGCTGTGAAAATTGATGCGAAGCCTGGAACCCGAAATCTTCGTACCTGGACATCGGGAGCCATTATCGACGAAAATCCTATGAACTCATATCCTGACACCTTTGAACCAGCCGTGAAAAAACATTTCGAAATCATTAAAATATCTTTAAAAACCTCCAGGAAGGTTTCATCTTGATTTTTAGATTCACGAATAGCAATATCGACTCATAAATATATTCATAGCATAGAGGCTTTCTCGAAGATGTAAGTAAATGTGCTACTCTATCAAGCTCCTTAAAGCATTGGAGTAATAGGATATTGCCATCTCGGTTTATCAATGTCGGGTTCTCCTCAATTTCGACAATTTCTTCGAGGATAGTAATTAATCTGTGATCACAACTGTTAGCTCGCGCTCTGGTTAAAAAATTGTTGCCCAAGTATTCAAATCGTAATTGCGACGGTGGGATTTTCGCTTCAGCTAAAATAACATTAGTTGGAGTCGAAGCTCTGTATCCTAAAGCAAACCGTAATGCCTTGTATTGTAGCCTTTCAAGTCAAATAAGATCTTGTCTCGATAGATTATGAAAGAGAAAACTACCATATTCTATTCGAGAGCGAACTAAAGCTATGTAAAGTCTTGTTAATAGGGATGGATCTGCACCCCACCAGGTATGCCTTAGACAGCTCAAAATCACCCTTGAACCAAAAGCACCCTTGAACGTGAACTGTTGTGTCCTTTGATAAATCGGTCTTCTCCTATCAAAAATAATAAATTTAATTTTTTCGGGTGCCATTGATAGTCCTATCTGAATTAATTCTTTTTCTATTTTCTGAAGAGAGTATTTAATGTTGTTAATAGTGCAGGCACCAAATCGAGAGGTAGAAGAAATGACAACATCATTAGCATATTGGATGATTTCACAACGAGGATATATGGAGTCTTCTAATTTCATTACGTAGATTGCATATAATAGCGGACTCAGAACGCTTCCTTCAATGGTCCTTTATAGGACCATCGAACTTCGTCAACATCAGCAAACTTAAATGACAGAGATCTGGACGACACTAAATTAAAAATAAAGGCCAATAACCTGCTTGGAAAACTTAGTCCTCTAAGTTTCTCTAACAAGACATCGGCAAGCACATTATCGTAAGCCGATTGGATATCTAGAAAGACCGCTGAAACTGTCTCACCCGATTTAAATGCTTTGATAATCTCCGCGCATAGAATCGATAAGTTATCCATACACGACTTTCATTTGCGGAAACCAAACTGTGATTTGGGAAGTTTTTCGTAATACTCCATCCACCAACAAATTCTATAATTTATCATTTTTTCAAGTACCTTGCAAAGACAAGGGACCAACGAAATCGGTCTGAGTTTGGAACCATCACCTTTTGGAATAAAAAAGATGTTGTATTTACGCCATTCCTCCGGAAAGGATTGGGTAGCAAAAATTTCGTTATATATTTTCAAAAGTAATGATCTTGCTTTTTTAGGTAACATAGCAATAATTCTATAATCGATTCTATCCACGCCGGGACTTGATTTGAGATTAACATTTGAGATAGCAAAACCTAGCTCATCTTCAGTAAATGGTAGTTTTAAGGAAGCATCTTCTCCGGGATTGTGAAAAAAAGGAGTTGGAACTTTTACCCAAGGCGGGCATAATCTCTCGATCATAGCCACAGCATTTTGCACCTTTTGACACTCAAATTCTATAAAAATTGGAAAGTGATCGCTGCCCCATGAGCTTTCTCCTACGGTCCAACTGTAAGATAATGTCGAACTATCATTTACAAACGTAATATCAATCGCAGATTGTGAGTCATAAGCACCGCTGTGGAACGTGAGTTGCCCCTCATTCAGAACAGCAATGTCGAGTGACTCAATAAAAATATATTTTTACCAACCGAGCAATCCCTGGGATCTCCCCACAAAGAATGATGAGCGTTAAAATCACCCGCTACTAAAAACTTGCTGCTAAATTGAGAAAAAAAGTTCGACCACTCGTGGACAATAATATTAGGGCCACTAGGCCTATGACAAGAAACGATAGTAAGCTTTTCGTCTCTAAGATCAAGTTCCAACGCACATATTTCAATCTTTCCGTTACAATTTCTAAGATTATGAATTACTTTATATTTCAAATCACTCCTTATGGCAATGGCTACTCCACCACCCCTCTGAATAGGACGATCCTTCCGTACAACGTTGAATCCTCTAAGGTAGAATGAGTCTCCTTGTTGAAGCCAGGTTTTTGACAACAGTAAAATATCAAAATATCGTGAGTTATGTTGAAGTTCAGGTACTTTTTGTTTGATACTCTTAGCATTCCGCTGAACAATCTTCAGTCTTGCCAATTGGTTATCCTGCATCGTGTTCGATGTGAAGATTAATAGTCTTTTTGATTCTTTCCAGCAGCAGCGCCGCATTCCTGTCAACTGAGCGTATACGGAAAATGTCACGTAGAACATCTAGAATTTCGTTCGATGCAGCGTCCTCCTTTGATAGTTCATCAAGCAAAAATCTTGGGTTTGAGGACGTCGTTTTCGTGGTTCGTGCCTGTTGTTTGTTAACCAAGCCTGCTTCGTTCCTTTTACTGAAGTCGATGACCTCAGCGAGGTCGATGGGTGATTTTTGTCTGACCGTGTGTTTTTCCCCTGGGGAAGTGAGGGGAAGTGCTCCGCAGTCCTTGTTGGAACTCTGTGTTGTTGTTGCTGTGGTTGTCCAGGATTCTCAAAGGCTGGTTTTGTGAAAAGATAGGGTAGATTGTCAAAAGCCATGATGCGATTGATTTCTCGTTCATTACAAAGCACTGGACATTTGCGTGATCGAGCGTTCGATGATTTTCTCCGCAATTGATACAGCGAGCATCGCGATTGCATCTCTGTCCTTCCTCCAAATGATGAAGATCTCCACAGTTCAGACAGCGAGGTGGTCGACGACAGTACTTTTTAGGGTGACGTAGTCCACCGCATCCGTAACATACAGTGACCGATTCAATATACGGTACTACCCTTACGCGAGTCCTCCAAATAAACAAATTCTCGGGTAATGTCTTACCTCTAAATTTCACACATAGGGAATCGCCATCAATCCATTTCGTCTGCCCGTCGATGATCGTGCGCCGAGGGAGACGACGAATGTCCAACACTTCTATTTCTTTGTTTTCCAACGAGATTACAGTTTTCAGCTCTTCAATTAAAATGTCTTCCGGAACATCCCAAATCTTTCCTTTGCGCGACCGAGTGTATCTTGGTATGAATATTTTTAGATCCAGTTCGGAAAGATATTGATTGGAAATGGATTTGTTGGCTTCGTCGTGAGAATTGAAGGCAAGAATCCATTCATTTTTGCCGTAAATATCAAGATTTTCATATTTGATGTTTGATTTATGTAATTTTTGAGAAATTTTCAAGATTGGAAGAGCTTTCGAATTTTGATCCTTCGACAAAAATTTAATATGCACAATATACGGACCTTTATCATTTTTATCATAGAAAGCAACTTCTTGTCTGTTGTGATCAATCGGTGTTCTGGTCTTTGAAGAATTCGGTAGCCCGTTCGATGTGGATGCTTGTTCTGGTCGTTTATTCATACTGTCTTTGCCTGAAAGTTCGTTCAACTTTTCGTTGCGTCTTTTGGTTTTCATTTTAGGTTTTTTGTTGTCGGTATCAGAGTTCTTGTTGTTATTGCCGTCTTTTTTCATCGTATCGACCAGCGAATTTACCACTTTTTTGGTACACTGATCTTTCACATATTCCTCGTCTTTTTCCTCCGAATTATTCCTTCTTCTTTTTTTAGCATCCTTCATTTCCAGCCATTGGTGATAGTTCAAGGTCTCACTTTCTTTAGCATTTCTCAGATAATTAGTAAAATCATCGAACTCTTGTTCATTTGTGTCTACCCGCCCGTAGGCGAGGTTATGTCGAGACGTGAAATACGTAATTCCACTTGTTTGGAGAGAATTTTTCAACCAAAGAAATGGACGAATCCTCTTCTTACTCTATTTATTCTTGCTGTAACGTAAAATCAGGGTAAAGTTGGTTACAAAATCGATTTTTGATTCCTTTCCAACGCTAAGAACACTTCTGATGCATATCCGTTACGTTTTTCAAATTGTCAATGTAATATGAGACGATCTGGATGATTGGTGCGGCCATCTATCGTAACGACTTCGTACCAAAAACATTCCACACGTTTTTTTCCTCTATATTACTCGACCGGGGTTGTAGATTAATCCCATCGGTTAATATATGCAGAATCGTTGGACGGTCAGGAAGTGTTCGAGCGATGTCAAATTTCTGTGACGCAGAATCGCGGCTTTAGAAGTCCAGTTAACTTAACTTCGTGACAATATGAAAAAAGCCTTTTTTTAAAACAAATCGTGGGTTTCTGGCTGGATACGCCGATATAGGGCCTTCAAAAAACATTAAGAAAAAATAGCTGATGCAGACTAGTCAAATGAGTGCTAAATTTTCATTATACATTTATGCAAAGTTTAATGCACGAATTAAATGAATTGACGCTTCATTTGTATTACAGCATGTCTTATTAATCTAAAAAGATATTAATAACAATAGATTTGCAAAATCTTCAACTGATGAATGCAAAATTCCACGATGTCATATTTTCATCGAGATTTTTCAAAGAATAATTCGTATTTTTCAACCGATTTTAATGCACCACGTTTCGGGTGGGGGTAAAATTTTCGAATGACGAAATTTCGAACAGCTAAAATAGCGAATTTTAACATACAATTATATATATATATATATCGATAACTGTATGTTAAAATTCGCTATTTTAGCTGTTCGAAATTTCGTCATTCGAAAATTTTACCCCCACCCCACGTTTCATTTTGTTCCTCAAGGGACCCTCTACGAATTCACCGTGTGAATTTTTTTTCTAAGTTTCATCGTTTTACTGGTACAGCCAATGGTTTAATTGGCTAAAAAAAAAGTTCATGAACCAATTGCTGTAATTTTCATATCAACACGTTTAGAAAAAAATCTACACGGTAAATTCGTAGAGAATCTCTTGAGGAACAAAATAAGACGTGGTGCATTAAAATTGTGTGAAAAATACGGATTATTCTTTGAAAAATCTCGATGAAAATACGACATCATGGAATTTTGCAGTTATCAGTTGATGATTTCGCAAATCCATCATTATTATTATTTTTTTAGGTTAATAAGATAGGCTGCAATGTACATCATCCTTCAATTAATTTAATTAGTGCATTGAACTTTGCATAAATGTATTTTGAAAATTTAACACTCATTTGACTAGTGTGAAGCAGCCTTAAATATCGAAAATTCCTCGACCTCTGAGTCTCTTTACAAAAACAATAGCAAAACTTTAACTAATCGGGAGGGATTCATAAAATTTCGATGTTGTGATCAACTTACGGAAATAACTGTACAACTTTTTCTATTTCGAGTTGTATGAAAGAAATTTCGGCAGTGTCATCACTTTTCAAATATAATATAAGAGCTATAAATATAGCTCTTTTTGCAATTTTGAGTTGCAAACTACAGCAAATGTTCATTTTATGTTTCTTTTAGTAATCGTTTGAATTTTAAAGAAAAGTAGTTTCTTTCGATTTTTGGTAGGTTTGTTTTTAATTTCATTTTAGATATCGGGATGCAATCAACGCCATTCTCAAAAAAATCTTTTACGAAATGCCGTTTGCAAATTCTGTTAAGAATTTGTCACCTTCTTACGATGGTTTGGAATTTCGGTGTTTTTCGAATTTTCGAAAATCGCGATCGAAGAAGTTTTTTCTCGCGAAAAAGTTTTATTCTTCGACATTCCGAATGGTCCAATTTTTTGACTAGTTCAGATATCGAGATGAAAGGGTCATTTTTCTCGAAATAAAATTTAGTTTATTTGAAAATTTGAGTAGAAATCAAATGATAAAATCGAGAAAAAAACATTGTCTTGAAATCGTCATAGAAAAGATCAAGTAAAATTGTATTGATTAAACTAAATCGTTGGAAAAAAAATCAGTCCATTTTATTGTCGATCTAAAGTACATATAGACATTTTTTCAAAATTATTTTTACTGCAAATGATCGACTTTTTATAACCATTGAGAAAACTATTTCGAAAAAATGCTTACCACGTATTTACAACTACAATAATTTAACGAACGGGCCAATATTTTACTCATGTTTAAAAAAAAAAATGTAAAAAGTAAAAAAAAAACGAAATTGTCACATTTCTCGCTGAGACTGTGTTTGGGGCGCGATGAGAAAAAAATCTATATATATATATATATTTGTCCACGTGTTCGTTCGTAATCGAAATTGGTGGCGCCAAGCTGGCGAAAAAGAAATTTGACACGCGACATGACACGATAACGCTGCTGCCAAGTCGTCCGGTATTGGCTCACGTTTGAATGTGAGTTTTACGGAAGATTTACGATCAGGTATGGGCGTGAATGACAAAAAAATGGTAGACAATGAGGAAAGAATGATCGATGAGTAAAATGAATTGTGCTGTGAGCTAAAACTCGTCGACGTCATTTGTATATACACGCATATATGTTACTTGTTTGATTTACGAGCTTAATAACACGAGTGTTATGCTACATCAACGTCAACGATAATTAGCAAGAGTAATTTTTAGTGCATTTCATGTGTATATAACGCGATCTTGCGTCACACGACGAGACATTCGATTTTTTATTAGTGCAGAAAAAGCTGGCGAGTTCAATTAACTGTAAATCTGTTGAATACGCGTTTATTATATTCGGAATTTTTTCTATGTTTTGCGCTTTCTTTCTTTTTAATACTTCCCGTCGAGCAGCTATTGCGTTTCTTGATAATCCTTCGCCCAAAGTGTTGTTCAGGTTATTATTAATATGATTTTAATTAATTATTTCCCTATCCGAAAAACTTATTACAGTAGGTCTGTCATTAGATTTTATTTATTAATATTTATGACCCTTTTCTTAATTCTTAAGGTAATATGGCTGCTTCACACTAGTCAAATGAGTGTTAGATTTTCAAAATACATTCATGCAAAGTTCAATGCACTAATTAAATTAATTGAAGGTTGATGTGATCGCGATTTTCAAAATGTCAAAAAACTCCGAAATTCCAAACCATCATAAGAAGGTGGCAAATTCTTAACAGAATTTGCAAACGGCGTTTCGTAAAAGATTTTGTCGAAATTGGAGAATGGCGCTGATTACATCCCCATATCCAAAAAGAAATTAAAAACAAACCTACCAGAAATCGAAAGAATCTAGTTTTCTTTAAAGGTCAAACGATTACTAAAAGAAACATAAAATGAACATTTGCATGTTTACATCTCAAAACTGCACATCTCAAAATTGCAAAAAGAGCTAGTTATGTTTGAAAAGTGATCACAATGCCGAAATTTCTATCATCCAACTCGAAATAGAAAAAGTTTTACAGTTATTTCCGTAACTTGATCACGACACCGAAATTTTATGAATCCCTCCCGAATAGTCAAAGTTTTGCTATTATTTTTGTAAAGAGACTCAGCGGTCGAGGAACTTTCGATATTTAAGGCTGCTTCACACTAGTTAAATGAGTGCTAAATTTTCAAAATACATTTATGCAAAGTGCAATGCACTAATTAAATTAATTGAAGGTTGATGTGTATTACAGCGTGTCTTATTAACCTAAAAAAATTAATAACGACGGATTTGCTAAATCATCAACCGATAACTGCAAAATTCTATGATGTCATATTTTCATCGAAATTTTTCAAAGAATAATCCGTATTTTTCAACCAATTTTAATGCACCACGTCTTATTTTGTTTCTCAAGAGATCCTCTACGAATTTACCGCGTAGGATTTTTTCTAAACTTGTTGATATGAAAATTACAGCAATTGGTTTATGAAATTTTTTTTTAGCCAATTAAACAATTGGTTGCAACAGTAAAACGATGAAACTCAAAAAAAAATCCATACGATGAATTCGTAGAGGATCTCTTGAGGAACAAAATAAGACGTGGTGCATTAAAATCAGTTGAAAAATACGGATTAATCTTTGAAAAATCTCGATGAAAATAGGACATCGTGGAATTTTGCATTTATCAGTTGAAGGTTTTGCAAATCTATTGTTATTAATATTTTTTTAAGTTAATAAGACACACTGTAATACAAATCAACCATCAAATCATTTAATTAGTGCATTAAACTTTGCATAAATGTATTTTGAAAATTTAGAACTCATTTGACTAGTCTGCATCAACTATTTTACCTTAATGACTGTCGCCATTCTTTTTTACGTACCTAACCACTAATTGATGATACTGTTTTGTTCCATACTGTCGTGAATATACGTTTTTTTTAATTTTCCAAACATATTCGTTCGTTCGTGACTCTGGCTTTCAAAAAAGACCTTAGGATTTCGATTAGTGATATTTTGTGGTGTGCAGCCCATTCGAAAATTTGAATTAAATGTTTCTTCATTCGCTTCATCGTAGTTGACGATTTATAGCATGACGTGTTAATTTGTTAAAATGTTATATTCTGTATATTTATACCATCGATAAATAATGGCAAAATCACATATTTCGATATATCTTCATAGCGAACACTAGAAGAGTTTCTACTTCGTGCAACTTTGTACAATAGAAATTTGGCCAAGGTTGTATGTATTCAAGTAATTAGTAATATTGTGAACGTGCGAATGAATTTATTAGTTCGTTAATTAACGGCGCTCTAATGACGAAAAAGAATTAGAAAAAAGTTTACGAAAAACGATCCAACGCGCGGGTTAATATTTCGGGTGTCCCAAAAGTCAATGTTGATATTGAGGCGACAATTTGATTGCGACGTTCTGAAGAGATAAGTTGTCACTTATTTTTCTTATCGATACACCTTTCATAAGATATTAATTAATTAAGGAATTTCGATCCGATGCAGAAGGCCGTAAAAGTGGGAGTGTCGGCGTGAAACTTTTTGCCGGCGTGTGGGAAGACGGTTCGAGCCTTCTTTTCTGAACTAATTGAGCGGATTGCTCTCATCATCCACACCACACCCCTTCTTCCTAACACCAATCAAGGTGAATCGACAAGCAAAACCCCTGTTAAAATCTCGCGTCTAAGTTTTCTTCCTTACATCCGGGAAATTAGGAGATTCACATTGTTTGCATTTTGACGGAGCGGAAGGAAGAGAAACCTTGGAATCACTGAAACAGCTGAAACTCTCTTGCACCTATGGCGACTCAGGCATCATGTCGTTTCACCTTAAGGGGTTGCACCACTTTGGCACTCGGAAAAATAGGTATAAAAATAAAAACATTTTTTGACGTGACTATTAAATATAAAAAATAATTTCTATTTTTCAAATACATTATAATTTTATGAACAATTTAACGAAAAACGAATAAAACAAATTACAAAATTGCGTAGATATAAGTCGTCTACTAGTAGAACCCTCTTTTCAAACTGGTGGACAAAATATCTCGAGATCTATCCAACCGATTTTGATGAAATTTATACCACATATTCTTCATAATATTATCTAGGATGTAGCATAGGATTTTTTTGCCCGGATGCCGCATTATTTTTTTATTAATTTTTAAAACTCCAAATTTTGGTAAAAATCGAAGTTTTCTTTAGATAGCTGTCATTTCTACAAAAAATTAAAAAAAATTGTTTCCCTATGCTACACTTTAGCTATTACCTGTCTTTACAAGATTTTTTCTTTTTATTTTTCATACGATGCCTGACAGAGAAAAAAATTCCACCAATAGCAAGAATTTTCAAAAGAGCGTCCTATTAGACATCTTATAGGGTAAAACTAGGCGATTTAAATGCGATAACTTCTTGCTTACCATTATTTTTAATAATAAAATAAACCTCAACATCATTGAAACCGTGAGAATGAATTAAAAAAACTTAATTATACATAAAAGATTATTATTTATTATTTCCTTACATAAATTTTAATAAAATCTTCCTTTTTTCGAGATGTATTAAGAATAATTCTCATTCGCTGTTGTTCTTTCCTATTTGCAACTTGCCAAAAACAAATTTGATTTGTCATAGATATTTTGAAGGACCAGCTGTCATTGTGACGTTTTAGAGCAGACAGAATAACTTCAGAGTCATAATTTGACTTGAACTCTAACATGAGACGCGAGCTACGTACAACGTCATAGCTAGCCAATCAGAATCGCGGAAAAGCGACGGCAATGAACAGCTAATTCACGCATCACAACCCTACTTTATAAAAAGGGACACCCAGTCGCCAGCCATGGACCAGTAGTTGACCTCTGTCCATACTTTGTACGAGTAAGAAGAGTGCCAAAGACATCGCCACACTCTTCCCTCTCATACAAAGCCGACAACTGGTACGTGGCTGGCAATTGGATGTTTCACCCTTATAATTTTTTTTTATTTGTTCATAAAACTGTAATGTATTTATAAAAAAAAAAAATTATTTTATATATTTAATAGTCGCGTGAAAAAACCGACAGCGATGGGTGCGCACAGTTGGTGCGTGGCTCCGGCGATCTCCCAAGTTAAGCAGCCTCGGGCGAGGCCAATATTTAGTTGGGTGACCGCTTAGTCATGCACCGGCTCGCGCATCAATCGCTGAGTGGGAGGCAGTTTTTCTCAGTTTCTCATGATGCCAATCAATTGAAATTCAGTAAAAATATAGCCGCCTGTATCGGCTGGGTTTTCCACAGTTTCCCTTGGCCCTCGTCCAAATGCGATACAGTAGTGCATTAGGACAGAGTGACTGTGGGTAACACTCTTGAGAAGTATCGCAAGAACAAAGGAATTAGTGAAGCGGGGTTAAAGCGACGGGGCGGGGTCGTAAAAAAAGGGTATACGCAGGAATAATAAAAAAACATAGTCGCGTCAAAAATTTGTTATAAATTTTTATAAATTTTTATACCTATTTTTCCAAGCGACGAGGTGATGTAACCCCTTAGTTAATATCCATGTCAGGTTGCGTGTACTGAGAAAAGGATTCAAACAAATTTACTTGATCGAACTAATGACACGGTGAAATAAGTCCAATGCAATATTCCGGTCATTGAAGAACATCAAGTAGCTGTTCGAAAGAGCAATAGGTAGTAATAGTAGTATTTTATTTTCCAAGTATACCCTTCAAAGGTGTTTACATGAACGTCCCCCCCTATACACATATTTTCCTCTTACAATTTTGTCCACTTAAATTCTATTTAAATTCTATAATCGTTCTGTTCTAGCCTTTTGTGTTTCTTTCTCTTCATCTTTTTCGGTTGTAATAATTAATTTTTCAAACTGTTTAATAAACATGCAGATCTCCATGACCGGTTCTTTTTTCAGTGCATCCTCTATCTTTCTATCCAATTGTTCTCTCGTTCCCTCCTCTAGCCATTTTTCTAGGTTCTCTATCATTTCATTTTTTATCATTTTCTTTGCTTCTTCACAGGTGCATATGTCCAGTACATTTTCAAGTTCTTTTCCGCATATCCTACACTTGTTATCCACATATCCTTTATTCCCTTATTTCCCCACATTTCCGCATCTTAGTCTTGCCTATGTTTCTTTTATCTCTCCCCTTATATTTGGGTCCTCTCAATACTTCTCCCCCTCTATGTTTGTTTTTCTGGCCATGTGTACATGTATACATGTATGGCAGTACCTCGATTTTTCGATATTTCTCCAGAAAGAGCAATAGGTATTTTTATTGCATAATTCAATTGTCGCAATAGTTTTGTTTATTAATCAAAACTAGCATTGATTGAAATGAAAGCAACACTCCTTCTCAAAGTGCGTTCCAGAGCGAGGACTCGGGTGACGTTTCGTCATCAACCACTTGAGGAGTCCTTAGGATACGACCGCCTTGTTTTGGCGATAGACAAAGGAGCCTTGTGTCAAGGGGCAAGGGCATGGATGCCTTGGCAAGCGAGGCCCAGGGCATTAAGGAACGAGACGCGAGCTCGGTCGCATCGCGGACCCATTCAATTCTCTATATAACAGAGTCTATTACATATACTAATAAAAGCAGACGTATTATTTTATTTGCGGTCTAAGTTTCTTACAGTTCAGAAGTGGGATAAAGAGCTCATCCTTGTTCACTTCGCGACTCGTGAATTATTATAGTGACAGTGACAAAGTGGTGTGCTATACATACGTGTAGTGAAACAACTACAGGGTGCAGATACGATGGGCCGCTCTCGTAGCCGAACTGGAAGATCTCGCTCAAGATCTCGTTCTCGTAAGTCGATGTCGCATCACGAATCGGCTGCGCGGTCACGCGATAGACGTCGTGATAGGCGAGGAAGATCGTCAAGAAGCCGACGCGACCGCTCTCGTAAGCGATCGCGTAGCGAGCGTAGTCGGTATACGCCGACTTACATTCCTGCCCCAAGCGTCAGCGCAATGTCGGATTTGCAAGGTGCTTGTCAGAAGTTACTCGAGGTTGTAGCAACTGCAACAGGAAGACAAGAACCACGAAAAACCTTCGAAGGCAGAAGATCAATCCCATTGTTCGATCCGAGCCTAAAAAATCAGACGATCGAAGTATGGATCCAAAAGGTCGAGGAATTAAAAGGTATCTACGACTGGGAGGACAAGACGGTCAGCAGTTTCGCGTTGGAGAACCTAAAGGGCGTAGCCAGAACGTGGTACGAGGGTCTGGAGACTGTTGATTACACTTGGGCCGAATGGAAGGAAAACTTGCTTAAAGCGTTCACCGATCATACATTGTTACCCGAAAAACTCGTGACAATGCTGGCTCGTATGAAAACAAAAAACGAGAGTACGATGAAATTCTTCTTCGACAAAGCAGCCCTCGTGAGATCATGTGGTTTCGTGGGGAAGGATGCCGCCGATTGCATTGCTCAGGGAATCACGGATCAATCTCTCAGAAACACAATCAAACAGAATGATTTTCAATCACCCGAGGCGCTGCGTATATTTTTGAGTAAGACAGACACTGCAACAGAGCTATCGGTTGACGGACACAACGGGAAAAAGGATTGCGACCGTGAGCGACACAGCTCGGATGGGCGTAAGGGGAAGCCTAAGACACAAAAAGGTCAACAAGAGGGACAAAAGCCGGACGGAACATCTGGGGGTGCTATGAACAAACTGGCCTCTAGGCGGTGTTACCGCTGCAACGAAATGGGCCATCTGGCGAAACAATGCCCGAAAGTTAAAGATGAATCGGCGAAGAATGTGCGCACCATCGGCATCGATCGAAAGCCCGAGGATATGCGGATACATGACGCGATTATCAACGGTACCCTTTTACGAGCATACATCGACGGAGGGAGCGAATGTATTACTCTGAAAAAGAGCGAGTCGGATAAATTGGGCCTGGACGTGCAACCGACGGACGAAGTTCTTCGAGGATACGGGGGTGGTACGGTCATTCCGTGCGGAGTGGCCAAGGTGGATATGCAGATCGATTTGGCCGAGGGATCGATCGAGGTCTTCGTTGTCCCGGAAGAGGTGCAAGATGTGCCGCTCATCGTGGGACAAACGTTCCTGAGTCTACCTGGCGTTGCGACTGTCCAGTTGGATGGCCACCTGCGGTTGTTCAACAAATCCGTAGCTACTCTGCCGGACTTGGAGCGACTTCCACCACGTAAACAGGTGCTGACGACGGTGGAGGAGACCAGCATCCTGCCACGTCAAGGAGCAAATATCAAGGTAGCGGTGCAAGATAATTATTCTGGTGACTTATACGTAGAGCTAAGCGTACGAGACAAGGCAAAAAGGGTACATTGCATCCCGCGATGTGTAATTAATACTGAATCAGGGGTCCTACCAGTCTTAAATCTGTCAGATAGAGTACTAACTGTTCGTAAGGGAATACATATCGCATGGGCGGAGCCGACGAGGCCCGAAACCAGGGTTGAAAGTACGTATCGGTCAATGTGTCAAATTAAAAATGAAAAAGGGAACCTTCCGAGAGAGCAGGTTAAGGTCGATTCAAGCGTGTCGGAACCCAAGAAAGAACAATTATTCAAATTACTTGACTCTTACCGCGACTGTTTCGCACTGAAAACCTCCGAATTAGGTGCGACACAAGCAGCCGAAATCGATATAGAATTAACGAGCGACTCTGTAATTACTTATCGACCATATCGACTGTCTTACTCGGAACGCGAGAAGGTTAATCAAATTGTTGACGAATTAAAAGAAAATCAAATCATCCGCGACTCAAATTCTCCGTTCTCGAGCCCTATCTTGTTGGTACGTAAAAAGAATGGCGAAGTTAGAATGTGCGTTGATTATCGCGCATTGAATGCAATTACGAAAAAGGATCGATACCCGTTACCGTTAATCGAGGACCAATTGAATAGCCTCCAGGGAAGTACTCGTTTTACAAGCTTAGATTTAGCCTCAGGATATTATCAAATACCAGTTGCTGAAAAGTCAATAGAGAAAACATCTTTTGTGACACCCGACGGACAATACGAATTCCTTCGAATGCCGTTTGGTTTAGCAAACGCACCAGCAGTATTTCAACGCATGATGAATCGTGTTATACACCCTCTCAAAAATCAGATTTCTGTCTTGGCATACATGGACGACATCCTTATCCCGTCTAAGGATGTCGCGTCGGGCTTGCATGCACTAGAACTCGTATTACAAGTGTTGCGAGAGGCCCGGTTAACGTTGAACATAAGTAAATGCACATTCCTCGAAACGAAGGTCGATTATCTCGGGTACGAAGTGAGTCGAGAAGGGATACGGCCTGGAAGTCATAAAATCAGCGCGGTCGAAAAGTTTCAAGTACCTGCCAATGTACACGGAGTTAGACAGTTTATTGGTCTCGCCAGTTATTTTAGAAAATTTATTCAGGGTTTTGCCTCTATTGCCCGACCCTTGACGAAACTGACAAAAAAGGATGTGCCTTGGGGTTGGGGTGACGATCAACAGCACGCCTTCAGCGTACTCAAAGAAAAATTAATCACCAGACCCATTTTAGCCATTTATAAACAAGGCGCGGAAACAGAATTACATACCGATGCGAGCCAACTCGGTTTAGGGGGTGTATTGTTACAAAAGCAAGTCGATGGTAACTTGAAACCAATAGCTTATTTCAGCCGTCAAACTTCGAAGGAAGAATACAAGTATCACTCCTACGAACTTGAGACGTTAGCTGTAGTATGTAGCTTACAGAGATTCCGTGTTTATTTATTGGGCATTCAGTTCAAAATCGTGAGCGACTGTAGTGCGTTGCGTGCGACTTTTATTAAACGAGATCTATTACCGCGTGTTGCGCGGTGGTGGATCCAGTTACAGGAGTTCAAATGTTCCATAGAATACAGAGCCGGAACGAAAATGCCTCATGTTGACGCGCTCAGTCGCAACCCGATTGAATCCGATGATAAATCAATGGGAATAGAGGACGTAGGACTATTACGCATTGAGCTAGGAGATTGGCTATTAACAGCGCAATTGCAAGATGCACGGCTGAAGTATATTCATGAGGTCCTAAGTAGGGAACCAAAGGATGCTGAGGAAAAACAAATCAAAACGGATTTCGTTCTTAAGGACTATCGAGTGTTTAAAAACACCCCGAACGGTCTTAAGTGGGCAGTGCCGAGGGCAGCAAGACAGAGAATACTTAAGTTGTGCCACGACGAAATGGGACACTTTGGTGTAGCGAAAACGCTTGAGAAACTTCAGGCTGACTATTGGTTTGCTTCAATGCGGCGGTACGTACAACGATACGTTGCTGCATGTCTGGACTGTCTTTATAATAAAGATCCAGCTGGGAGGAAGCCAGGTCAATTGCACCCTATAGAAAAGGTCTTGGTGCCTATGCACACGCTGCACGTCGACCACTTGGGACCGTTCGTAAAAAGTTCATGTGGAAACTCGTATTTACTAGTGATCGTGGATGCATTCACTAAATTCGTATTTTCTAAAGCTCTTAAAGGTACGAAAGCAGTTCTCGTTGAACGATTCATTCTTACCGTAGGTGAGACATTTGGTCTCCCCCAGCGTATTATCAGCGATCGTGGTAGTGCATTCACGAGTAAAAGATTCAAAGAATTTTGTACAGAACGAGGCATTCAGCATGTAATGACGGCAGTAGCTACGCCGAGAGCGAATGGCCAGGTAGAACGTTACAACAGGACAATTTTGAGTACGTTATCGGCTAGTTTGAACGAAGAGACAAAATGGGACCGAGAATTGTCGAAAGTTATCTGGGGGTTAAACAACACCGTTAATAAAGCAACTGGAAAGAGTCCGTCTGAGTTATTGCTGGGATATCGACCTCGCAATGGGAAGGAATCGCGAATTCTCAATAGCATAGGAGAATCTTCTTATGATCGCGAAAGAGAAAAGACGCGCGAAATAGTTGGGAAAGTCATTCGGCGAAACCAAGACGATCAAAAGGATAGGTTTGATAGAAAGAGGGCCCCTCCGAGAAAATTCAGTTGTGGAGACATCGTCGTGACTAAGCGCTTAATTAGCACGAATGATGGTGCGAGTAAGAAATTGTTGCCAAAGTACGCTGGGCCGTATGAAGTCACTAGAGTATTAGACCGCGACAGGTACGTCATCGAGGACGTCAAAGGTGCGCAGCGCACTCAGAAGCCGTACTGCGGTGTGGTACCAGGCGAAAAACTGAAGCTCTGGAACACAGGAGTCAGCGATAGTGACTCAGGCAGTGGCGAAGACGAGCTTGGAGCGCTTGACCCCCTGGGGACGGAAGGCGTAGAAGGTAAGCCGTTGCTGTCTTGTTCGAGCCAAAGTACTAGAAGTTGGTATGGCAGCCACAGGTCCGAAAGGACGGAGTGGTTGCATAACGGTCGAGTTGCCACGAACTCCTGGAAGGTGGAATGACTGAGCAAGGCCGGTACCTGAAGCTTCTTGAGAATTGTCTAATATTGAGATTGGATGTTGACATTATTCTTAGTACTGGGGGGTGGTGACGACTACCAGGTCGAAGCAAGAGCAGCGGCTAATGGACCGGTGATGGTCTTCGCATGAATCGTTTAATGAGCATTAAACGACTATTAGGGCCCAGCTTAACGCATGTTGTTACCAAGACGTACATTGTAAGGCATGTTATGAAATTGAAAGACGCATTGTCTTGTTAAGCAGAGCAACACGAATGAAACTAACAATTTAAACAATGGCATGGACAAGATCGGGAAGAAGAGTTGCAAATTGGTCAATGTTGTTCTTTGTTCCTAGAAAAACGCAGAATAACTCGGAGTATGGCAACGCTAAAGACTCAACCTGCATCAGTCCAACTACAAGGGCACAGTAGTTGAACTTATCAACACATGGACCAAAGAGACCAACTTGCGCAGGGACGCGAATTCATCAGGATGGACGACTGAAAGCAACACTCCTTCTCAAAGTGCGTTCCAGAGCGAGGACTCGGGTGACGTTTCGTCATCAACCACTTGAGGAGTCCTTAGGATACGACCGCCTTGTTTTGGCGATAGACAAAGGAGCCTTGTGTCAAGGGGCAAGGGCATGGATGCCTTGGCAAGCGAGGCCCAGGGCATTAAGGAACGAGACGCGAGCTCGGTCGCATCGCGGACCCATTCAATTCTCTATATAACAGAGTCTATTACATATACTAATAAAAGCAGACGTATTATTTTATTTGCGGTCTAAGTTTCTTACAGAAAACGATAAATTTATATGGATAATTTTGCTTATTTAACTGAAACTTTTTTTATTCAACGTGTCTTCGAGCAGAAAAAGTATTTACTGCTGCAAATCCTTTCGCTCAATCAGACTTACGTGGAATAAAAGCAAAGAGAATTTATTTTTTACGACATGACCCTCAAAACGGTTGGAGAGGTAATCTGGATCTGGTGCATTCGTGAAAAAATATGTTATGCAATTATCCGTCTCGTAAATAAATGCAGAAAAATATTTGTTAACTCGACGAAAAATCGTACGATTTAAATCGTGTTTTATTCTTTTTTTTTCATGCCTCAAGGAGAAAGGATTTTCTCTCATGAAATCGTAATTCTTTTTATTGCGTACTGTATCTCGTGACGTAAATAAAGTATACGAAAGAGTTTGTTTGAAAATAAATCACTCACTTCTGCCGCTAATACTGTGAGCTCGATCGCGAAAATTGTCCTTGACGGAGGAGTTCAGCGAACATTGCGGCGCGAAGTCCGGGTCGTCAAGGTCGAAGGAGACGCTCTCTTCGAACTCCGTAAGACCATTTTCGTACATGATTCTGTTTGCTTGAGATACTTTATATTTTCCAAAATTGTATCACTTTTTTCCGATTATCTACAACATTCAAAAAGGAGAGAAAAAAATGTAGTCTTACTTATTTGTACTACGATTAACGAAATAAATCGTTAAAAGTTGGAACGTTTGAAAACGTTCCGAAAAAACGATTGTTCCATTTTCGTCGTCAAACATTGCAAATCAATTTTCAACTCTACCGAAGAAACAGAAAGAGAAATTTCATTGCAATATCCAAGGACGCAAACTTCAACATCGTTAACTCAACCCGTTAAAAAATTAACTGACAAATCTTGTAAGGTACCGTAATTGATCTTAAAATGATCGACTTTTCACGACATTGCAAAATTTCAATAAAAAATATCAATTTTTGAAGCAAACTCAATTCGTGTTCTGCAAACAAAAACTAGGTTATAAAAAAAATCGTACGATGTAAGATAATTGTGTACAGAACATCGATGTAAAATTTTAAGTGAAATTTAAGTAAAATTGTGAATATTTTTAAAAATATGCTTTGAACTTGGAAAAACTTTGATCCAATTAGTTTACTTCAATTATTCCGTTCCGTAAAATAAATATTTTATTTAATTAGTCCTTTTCAACTTTTTCAGGTGCGTATTATGCCCAACGTAAAAACTTTTAATAAAAGAGTAGTGTACGAGAATGCGTGTTTAATTTATGGACATTCCTAAACTTGTAAATCGACTGCAATCATATAACTAAGGTCGGCAACGAATGTCAAGGTCGTGGAAAGCGTTGCGGAACCAAAGCTCATGCCGCGCGAAGTGGATGAACTCATTAAAAACCGTGATTAAATAACAAAACGAAAAACGTACCTGATGAAAACACTTACCGAAAGGACGAAAAAACGTATTTCAACGAGACGATCAATCTCGAGTGCCATAAACACGTAAAATTTTATTTTACTTTGCAGACACGTTTACTTCCTTATCGCACTTTACACAGAGGAGACACTTTAATCGATCGAGGTTATTTTATTTATTTTTATAATTATTCGTTTTTTTCCCAGACGTTTTATCACTATAGAGATCGGATAACAAAAAAGATAAGATTGTTACACAAAGTGGAGATCGCGATATCGAGCATTTCGCGTTTTTTCCACCGTTTTCGAATCAATTGTTTCACGGACGTTTTGCCCGTATTTTCAAAGATGTTTTTTACACAAACGAGAACTCAAAATTATGATCGTCGTGTTTATTATACGCTAAAAGTTATATTTTTCGTGTCAACGATAAAGAGACTGAAAAATATTCATTATAAACTAAAAAAATAAGATTTTTTGTGCAATTCTTCACACTGGCTACGTTCCAACGTGTTTTTTTAGAGCTAACGCGCACGAAGCTCTCGTAAAATGTATGCGTTACCGCTACGAGAACGCAGCGTGAAATGTTCGACGAGAAAATTGCTAATGGCGCCTCGGTTACAAATGCACCGTGGCCACGAAGCTCGAACGATTACGCGAATAAGTGTTCGCGTTGTCTGTTGTGTGTATAGTCACTGGCAAAACAAAAGGAAAAAAAACAGAAGAAACTGTGTGACATGCAACGAAAGCATTCTTTCCAATGTTTTTTTATCGCAATTTCCGATCGCTCGTTCTAGTTATTTGTTTACAAATATAAACGAAAACTAACGTGACTTTTGAGAGTTTTCATCGTAAGAATTTATTTTTGGTTTTCGTTAAGAATATTTCGGTAGAATTGTTTATTTTCGTCGTTTTTCTTAATCGTATGCCGAAAAAATGAAAATTAGGCGTCTAACTCCTCGATTTTAAATCTTTCGAATATTAAAAGTTTCTCGAAATACTCGCGTTCTAATGAAAATGTATAGTGTTGTGAAAATGACGTAATAAAATTAACAAAAAAGTCGTTGTTCGCAAAAATAAGATCGGAATTTTTCGCAGTGGGAGGGTTGAAAAGTATTGCAAACACGATTTAGCCGCGATTTGAAACTATCTTCAACTTTTTTACCCCCACCACTGTGAACATTTTTCTATGCTGGTTCGTTGTACTTCGTCTGTCACGCACGTGGGGCAGGTCAACGGCCGCCTTTTTTTTCTTTCATCTAATATGAAACGATGAGATCCCACTGCTCAGACTAACCAAACGATATTTAATTGATGAAAATTCAATGTATTTCTTTCAACGACCAAAGAATTGTTATCGAGACGAGACTCCGTCTGAGTGAGAGAGATGGAGAAAAATTGAAAGGGGATCGAGACAGAGAGAGAAAGAATGATAACGGATACGAGATGCTTTGGGACGCACCGACGAGCGTCGAGACGATACTGGCTTATGTTTTATATCCCATTTCTACTCTCATGTTTCTCTCGGCTTTCCACGAGCTCACGAGCATCCAGTCCCTACGAAACAGCGAGAATTCTCTTTCTCCGCCCTGATGATTTTTTTTCTTTTAAATGCGGTGTTGATTTTTTTCACGGATTCTCGTTACGCGAAACTTTTTTCTACGAAATGTTTATTCCAGTGTTAATTTTACACGAAGTTTTCAACTTCTGGAACATTTTTTCAATTTTTACTTCAGAAGCAATCGTGTTGGTAATAAAACGTCGAAAAAAATCGATGTATTTTCATACAGCGGTGACCCGGCAAAATTAGAGTACTCGAGGAAAAATATTTTTATTGATTTTAACAAACTTTGTCTATTTCTTTTTATTAATAATTGAAAAATCTTTTTTTTTTGAATCTCGTGAAAAACTTTTTTCTCCGTTATCCATTTGTTCGTTGTCATCGATCCAGGAAAACGTTCAAGAGAAAAAGAATTCACGTACTGACAAAACGCCGTGATTTTCACAAGTTCACCAGCTGATCAATCGTAACATTGAATTTGATAAAACAGGCAAATGTAAAGTCAAAACTAAATGTCGACCGTCTGCAAAGCCGTTCCAACGTTTATGATGGTAAAGAGACTCGCGGACTAATTTTTGCAACGAGTTATATTCAAAATCAACCAAATGTCGAATTCGGTTTCAATGCGACATCGGGTGGAAGCATGATTCACCCTAATTAATTTACTTTCATTAATTGACGATTTATTTTTTTCAATTATAAAAAATACTATTATAATAAAAAAATATGTACATAAATAATTGCTTAATAAATTTTGTATGTACTTTGATTTGCCCCGCGTAATCGGCTTGGCTCCCGTCTCTCCCGTATAAATAAAAACAAAATTATTTTTTGAATTTTTTGTTTCGTTCAGAATCAATCAGATCGCCAAAAAACTAACTTCGAAATCCAAACAATTTTTTTCCAATAATAATCGATCGTTCGATAATTTCGAATAATTACGATCGGATTTCATCGGTAACTATCTCGATGCAGCAAAGCTGTGTTACAAAATACTTATCCCTCAACAAATTAAAAAAAAAATATTTTTTACGCTGGTTTTCCGAGTTTCGAATCAGTGTTAATTTTAATCCAAAATGGTCGATTTTCGGCACATTTTTTTTCTTTTTTCTTTCAGAGTCGACCAAATACATAATAATAAACAAAATGACATGCCATTTTTACCCCCACCACCGCGAAAAGTTTTATTCAGAGATAATATAAGCTGCGTTCTGAAACAGCACTCGTGTGCACACTGGCCAGTGTACACACGATTGTGCTATTTCCGAACGCGGCTATGGGCTATGTGCGTGTGGGTGAGGCTAAATATTTTTCGACTGAAACGCTCGCGGTGGCGAAATGAGGAAATGGCTGCAGTTCTGTTCCGTATGTTTAAACTCATTTCCTAAATATCAGTTGTAAATATCACATATAATCGTGGTAAAAAATATTATTATTGACATCAACGAGGTTCACCAATTATTAACATTTTTATTATACAAGTACTTTGTTTACGGAAAAATTCTGGCATACAGGCAAACGATCAGAATCGCAACGCAACTAGTACATGCCATTACCAAAAAGTGCATCAAATCGGAGCGTTCTGTAAATATACAAAACTTGACGTATGAGAAAAATGAAAGGTTAGTCTGTTACATCTTATAATTTAAATTTGCAACAATCTAGATTAAGTAACGCCTGTTTAAAATTGACATTAAAAAATAATGGGAACTTACCTTGCATATATAAAAAGGGTTCAATCATTTACCAATAATGCACTGGGCAATTAAATAATATATTATTTACACCATGAGGCACGGTACAAAGAAACCGGCAACCGTTTTCAAACATGGCCACCTGGCGGCGCCACAAGGACAGTTGCTATGGATGTTAGTACGTGTTTTGAGTATTTGTTTGGATGTGAGGGAATTGATGACACGATTATTTTATGTATTAAAATAACTTTTATTAAAGTAGCTTTGAAAGAGTGATGATATAAAATTGGCGCGTAGCCGGAGTTCGTTGAGAAGTCTTTCTAGTCATTAAGTCTAAGATCACAGAGTGAGTGGCCTCAGCTGTGGGGAGAGAAGAGACGCTTTCGCTCCGTTGTTCCAACTACTCGTTCTCCCGCTTCCCAGCAGAGGCATGTCAGTCTTCCCAATACGCAGGAGAAACCGAATGGCCACAGTACTCCCCCCAAGTCTTTTTGATCGAAGATGAGAAAGAGACTTGTTTTTTTGGGTTTCTTTGGTAGGTTTTGACAGGCGCCTGTGCAGTCGATGTCCATTTATGTTTGGGAACTCGATCAGCTGTTGTGGGCTCGTCCGGAAAGTCAGCATCGGTTTTGGCGACGTAAGCCGGCTTCAAGCGATCGATGTTTATTCTTTTTATTGTTCCGTCGACATCAAGTTCGAAGAGCACGTCGTTTATGCGTTTGATGATCTTGTAAGGTCCCCGATAGGGTTGTTCAAGCGGAGCCTTGACGTGATCGCACCGAATGAAGACGTGACTACACGTGTGAAGGTCCTTGCTGATAAAAATCTTTGATTTAACGTGATGAGCTGTCGGAATCGGTCTAAGACCTCTCATGAACTCACGATGTTTCTCGATGAATATTTGGGGATCTGCGTTGAAGTCCGAGTTGATGAAAAACTCTCCGGGAAGTCTCAAGGTCATCCCGTAGACCATTTCCGCAGGCGATGTTTGCAAATCTTCTTTTAAGCTGGTGCGAAGACCCAGCATCGTGGTTGAGAGAACTTCTATCCACGGCTCGGGCGAGCACATTAGAGCAGACTTGAGTGTTCGATGCCATCGTTCGATGATCCCGTTCGATTGGGGATGGTAAGGAGATGTTCGCTGTTTTTCCGCTCCGACCATCTTCGCTAATGCTTGAAAAAGACCCGACTCGAATTGAGACCCTTGATCAGATGTTATCGTCGTTGGTGAACCGAAATTGGAGATCCAGTAATCGAATAGAGCCGTGGTCACAGTTTCGGCAGTTATATCTTTCATAGGAACGGCTACCGGCCACCTCGAAAATCGATCGATAATGGTGAGACAGTACTTATAACCTTTGACCTCAGGTAGAACTATAATGTCGAGATGAATGTGTTTGAAACGATCGTCAGGTACATCGATGTGCTTTGGTTGCAAACGAGTGTGTCTCTGAACTTTTGATCGTTGACATGGTAGACATTCTCGAGCCCAGGTAACCACGTCTTTTTTGACGCATGGCCAGACGTATTTTTCTCGCACATGACGTGACGTCACATTTCGGCTGGGATGTGAGAGTCCGTGTATGACGTCAAAAGCGATCTTACGGAGCGTTTTTGGTAAGTATGGACGTACAATTCCTGTGGACACGTCACAGTGGATTGTGTGATTATCAATAACTAACCTGTTCAATTTCAGTGCCGATTCGTCATTCTCGAGGAGCGATTGAAGTTCGTCGTCCTCTTCTTGATGTCGTTGAATCGTGTCTAAGTCCAGTGCTGTTGGCATGTCGATCGTGCTGACTCGTGAAAGCGTATCTGCGGCTATGTTTTCATCGCCTTTTATGTAAACAACGTCTGTTGAGAATTGTGAAATATAGTCGAGTTGACGAAGCTGACGTTCGGACGCTTTTTCGTGTTTTTTGTCGAAGGCGTAAATCAGCGGCTTGTGATCGGTTCTGATCGTGAAATTTCGTCCCTCCAGGAGGTGTGCGAAATATTTCACAGCGGCGAAGATACCCAGCAGTTCCCTGTCATATGTGCTGTATCGTGTTTCAGTGTCGGTCAGTTTCCTGGAGAAAAAACCAATTGGTCTCCATCCTTGCTCTTCCTCTTGTTCAAGAGTTGCCCCGATAGCGGTAGTCGATGCGTCTGTCGTTAACCTCAGAGGTGCGTCAGGTGATGGATATGCGGCGAGTGCCACTGACGAGAGTGCGTCTTTGCAGGCTTCAAACGAGGATTTTGACTGTTCTGTCCAATTAATAGGAGTTTTGTCATTTTTCTTGGAGCTCCGTAGGTAGACGGTAAGAGGTAGTTGAAGCTGTGCAGCATGCTCAACGCATGGACGATAGTAGTTGAACATTCCGATGAATTTCCGAAGATCCACTACGGTCGACGGAAGCGGGTATTCGAGTATTGCTTTCACCCGGTCAGGATTCGGATGGTATCCTTTGCTGCTGATTTCGTATCCCAGAAATGAGACTTGTTCTTGACCAAAAACACATTTCGTTAAATTAATGGACAGATTATGGTCGGAAAGACGCTGGAAAACTTGTTGTAAATGATCTCGGTGTTGCTCTAATCCGTCAGACATAACGAGAATGTCGTCTATGTATATAAAGACGAAATCGAGCCCTCTGAAGACGTGGTCAATGTATCGTTGGAAAGTTTGTGTCGCGTTTTTTAGACCGAAAGGCATTCCAACATATTCGTAGAGTCCCCAGGGTGTAGTCACTGCAGTTTTTGGGATGCTGTCAGCGTGAACCGGAATTTGGTTATACGCTCGTTCCAAATCTAGAGTGGAAAAAATTGACTTGCCATGAACCGTTAAAAACAGGCTCTGAATCAGTGGTGGTGCATATTTGTCGGGAACAGTGATGCTGTTTAGTTTCCTGTAGTCCCCGCAGAGACGATAGGAATTGTCTTTTTTCTTTGTGAGATGAATCGGACTTGCCCACGCACTGTTCGACGGTCGGATGACCTGATTATCCAAAAGTCGTTGAATCTCTGCACGAGCTGCCGTTGCTTTCTCGCCGAAAAGCTTGCGAAAACGTTCAGTTTCAGGTGGTCCATTAGTGACGATCGTGTGACTGAATTCATTCTTGGCAGTAGGAGTGAACGGCCCTGGCTTCGTTATCTGTACATACTTTTGCAGCAAATCAGCGTATGGCATATCGGTGTTTACCGTTGAAATGCTGTGTACGTTGGTGCGAATCAGCTGTCCTTTTGACGTTAATCCAGTAACTGCATCGATCAGCTGACGGTTTCTGAGATCAATCAAGAGATTATTTTCGATAAGAAAATCTGCCCCCAGTATTGCTTCCGGGACGTTGGCGATGATGAATGACCAACGGAATCCTCGGCGTAACCCCAAGTCAACTCCCCCGGTGTATAAACCGTAGGTTGGAATCGGGGTCGAGTTTGCTGCGAACAGAGTTAAATCGGTATTTCGTGGACGTTCTGTGAACAGTTTTGTTGGCAAAAGAGAGACAACAGATCCTGAGTCGATTAAATATCGCAGGTTTGTGCGTTTGTCGTGGAGATGAAGTCGAATATCGCTTGATGAGGTCGCGGTGCTTGAAACGCTGTCGTCGTTTACCGCGCTGATGTGCGACAGCGAAGCTAGTTTCCCTGGTTCGGCTGTTCAGAATATGTGCACGGCGTGGTGCATCGTCGAGCGTTTTGACCGAATTGTCGGTGATAGAAACACCATCCTCTCTGATTCGAATCTTCACTTCTTTCACGACTTTTGGAACGTGAGCGACCACGAGTATTCGTAGCTAGCTCGGTCAATATCTGTTGCTGCTATTTTTTCATCTCAACTATCTCTCTGACGCAGAAAGCCATGGCGGATTGAAGATCAGACATTAGTGAGTCACGAGTCGGACACGGTGTTGGCGATTTTGTGCGTGAAGGAAGTACCGCTGCGACTGTGTTTGTGGGTCCAGACAGACTCAGGGTACTCAGGGTCCCGGAATCGATGATACGGTCAGCCATCTCAGCCAGTGCGTCGAGGGACAATCTGTCTGATATGATTAACATGGGCCTAATTGAGGATGGTAGTCGGCTTACCCAAAGATTGTGCAACATTTCCTCGTTAACACTGTTGCCCGCCAGAGTTTTCATTTCGCGAAGAAGATGTGACGGCTTCTTGTCACCCAAAACGATGTCGTTCAGCAGTCGATTTATCTGTTTCTCTCTGGATTCAGCAACTCGTTTAATTATTGTATTTTTGAGAGTGCCATACTTATCTGTATCAGGTGGAGAAGAGATTATGTCCGTGACCTGGCTCGGTGATACTGACCTGAGCGTGTCAGTATCCAAAGCTCGAAGAGTCGCATTATATTTAACGTCGTCGCTGCGAGTTCTAGCGGCGGTGAATTCGGATTCAATCAAATAAAACCAAAGTTCTGGCTTTTCCTTCATGAAAGCCGGTAACTGTGGTCTGCTAACGGCGGCGAGATACTCGTTGTCAGGCCACGCGTTTGAGCGAAGCGGATTGAGGTTAGGTGGTGGATCATCATTGATCATCGAAGGTCCGGATCCAGGTTGTTGCGTCTGATCAGACGGATTCGAATGATCAGAACCAGAAGGTGAATGTAGTAACGGCATTTTTTTTTTGTTTGTTTGATCGCCACGAAGTGTGGCCGGGTTTTATTCACTGATAGCACTGCTTAACCTCACTGACGCGTGAGAAATGTTCAAAGTCGTTTGTCACGTAAAATCCACTCACATCGCGTCTGGGTCACCAATTATGGATGTTAGTACGTGTTTTGAGTATTTGTTTGGATGTGAGGGAATTGATGACACGATTATTTTATGTATTAAAATAACTTTTATTAAAGTAGCTTTGAAAGAGTGATGATATAAAATTGGCGCGTAGCCGGAGTTCGTTGAGAAGTCTTTCTAGTCATTAAGTCTAAGATCACAGAGTGAGTGGCCTCAGCTGTGGGGAGAGAAGAGACGCTTTCGCTCCGTTGTTCCAACTACTCGTTCTCCCGCTTCCCAGCAGAGGCATGTCAGTCTTCCCAATACGCAGGAGAAACCGAATGGCCACATTGCACATAGCCCATAGACGGCGTCGGCGAGCCTCGGGCCAGCAGACAGAGCTGTCGACGTACTTGTCCCGATACTCTGAGTCTTGATATCTTTTTGAAATCCGACCAACTTTTCAACCATAATTGCGATCAGATTACATCGGTGAATATCTCGATGCAGTAAAACTCCATCACAATCAACTTTTTTCAGCGGACTGGGAAAAAATGGGCAACAAAGTAGGTGATAAACGTAATAAATGAGACAGAAAATTCTTTAAAAATTCGTTACAACACTTTTCATCGCTCCTGGAAAAAAGGCACTGTAGCGGGGTAGAGTGCAATAAACGAAGAACCGAATATTGTACTTTTATTATGGGACCGCTATAAAAAAAGCGTTATATACGAATTAGCCCTTCAGCCAGGAGCGTTTTTTCAAAAGTCCCCTGTACTGTAGCTTTTTTTATGAGGCTGCAAAAAGCGTTGCGGCGATGCTTCAAAGTATGTGTTTTCATATTTAGGATTTCCCACCGCAGATGGTCGTTCCCATAAATGTGTTCTTTTAGGAGTAAATTCCACGTTGAAAAATCCAATAGGCTTTTTTAATTAGACCCTCTCATAATGACTTTTTAATTACCAAAGTTGACGGAGCCGCGCGCACTTTCACAGCGTACGCTGTGAAAACGATTGGACATATAGTCCAGGAACTGGGTATTTTTACGTGACACCGAGCCAGAACGATTCTAACCGACGGATTCGTGTAGGGCTGATGTCCCTGATGAAGGCCTACCACTTTCCAACCACAGATTTTGGGGGGCTTTTTTTGCCACGCGGTCAAAGTTGGCAAAACCATGTTTTTGGGAGATAGCATCGAAACTATTAATCGGAGAAAAAAAAAGTTCAGTAACTATTTGTAGATATTAGAAAAACGAACAATTTGGCGGGTCGCAAATTAAAATCGGTTTATTAGTTCGCCCGCAAAAAAATATAAACCAGCTAAAATGGCCATTTCTATCATAGCCTATTATTAGTTTAAAAATGCGTATACAGCCTCCAAAATCTCAGGATATTTGCCCCTCGGTACACTAAATTAGTGTGCAAAATTTGGGCTTGATCGGAAAAATAGTTTTTGAGAAAAGCCATTTGTTATTAAAAAACCGACTGTTTTTGCGAGGAATTTCTACACCGGGAGAGTGTCGCAGTGCAATAAAACCAAAACGAAATTGATCCGAAAGAGTCGTACTATCATGTACTCTTTGGGGCAAATCGATTTTTTATAATTAAAAGGGTGAAAAACGGCTCCAAAAATAGGGTACGATTTTTACTCATAAACAAATGGAATTCCATCGCGAATTTTTAAGTCACAGAGTCGAAATTGACATATTTCGAAAGCGTTTATTTTTCTACGAATTTAGAAGAAAAAAAATTTGCAAAAAGTTTATTAGGGGGAGATAAAAAAATTTGTTTTTCAATAATTATTGCAGTTGCTCATTTCAACATAGAGAGCTAAAAATTGGACAGCGTACAGAGAAAGGCTTGTGCTAACTGGAGAAAAATCGGCGGAAAAATCCCATATAAATTTATTGTTTATTTCAGCGGTTTTATGAGAGGCCAAATGTGACGTCGCGTTTGGCGGCAGAGTAGGGGTAGCCGTCTCGGGCTCGCGCGCGCTCGCGTGAAAAGTTAATCCGCGCGTTCAAATTCGACAAACATGGAATATCTCGGGAACAAATTAACTTATCGAGTTGTTTTTTTTTTTGAATCTGGGCTAACTTTTTCCGCTGATCATAATTTTGTTATTAAAAATTCTGAAAAATTGAAAATTCACCTCCAAATTTATTGATCATTTTTTATTTGTTTATTTTACCCTATTTTGTACTTAACTTTTGGGTGAAATCAGATTCAAATATTATTTTTGTGTTGTTCTCCAACTACTGAACGGAGGAAAAAAAAATTCAATGCAAAATGTTTTGTTAGCAGAGCACGTGTCATTTCGTTTTTACAATAAATGAACGAATTGAGGCCATTACAACTACGAAACACACCACATGTTCTCAAAATTAAAGAATATATATTTTTTTAATTTAAATTATTATGCACAAGGTTCAGGGTACAAGCAAATAAAAAAATATTAACGCAGGAAGAGGTTGAAATGATGGTATATTTTTCACCACGTCACGAAGCTTACAAACATTCAATAATTTTACAATAATTATACAATATTTATGGAGTTTTTACATTTATTTTATGGAACGATCCTTAATATTACATTTTAATTACAATTATTCTACGCTTTCTAGCCTGCTTCTCTTCGCCAAAACTTCATCTTCTTCGTCTTCGCTCTCATCGTTTCCTGCAAGCTCGCACTCTACTTTCGTATCAGTTAAATAATTATTATCCTCGTCATTTTCGAATTCGTCGATATTTCCGTTAATTTCAACAATATTCAACTCTATGTTTGTACATCGCTCCTCACCCTGGACATTTCCGTTAATTTCAACAATATTCAACTCTATGTTTGTACATCGCTCCTCAATCTGATTTTACGACTCTTTCGGATCAATTTCGTTTTGGTTTTATTGCACTGCGACACTCTCCCGGTGTAGAAATTCCTCGCAAAAACAGTCGGTTTTTTAATAACAAATGGCTTTTCTCAAAAACTATTTTTCTGATCAAGCCCAAATTTTGCACACTAATTTAGTGTACCGAGGGGCAAATATCCTGAGATTTTGGAGGCTGTATACGCATTTTTAAACTAATAATAGGCTATGATAGAAATGGCCATTTCAGCTGGTTTATATTTTTTTGCGGGCGAACTAATGAACCGATTTTAATTTGCGACCCGCCAAATTGTTCGTTTTTTTAATATCTACAAATAGTTACTGAACTTTTTTTTTCTCCGATTAATAGTTTCGACGCTATCTCCCAAAAACATGGTTTTGTCAACTTTGACCGCGTGGCAAAAAAAAGCCCCCCAAAATCTGTGGTTGGAAAGTGGTAGGCCTTCATCAGGGACATCAGCCCTACACGAATCCATCGGTTAGAATCGTTCTGGCTCGGTGTCATGAAAAGGGCCTTTTTCATACCCGGTTCCTGGACTAATAGAACAAAAAGACAGAACCAATCGTATAGAGCATCAAATTTTCTACGAAAAAGTCGTTAGCTGTAATTTTCTATCTAAAAAATTTTCTTTCTGAGTTTTAGTGATTTTATGATTCTTTGTGATTTGTTTTCAGGACTACACTATCAAAACAAAGAAAACCGTGGGTAATGACTTTGGTAAAAGCTTTTATGCTCCACGTGAACGGTCCTATGTATTTATGTTTTATCTATAACCGTTGGACAGCGTTCATGGTCAAAGACTTTGTTAACTTGATAATAAAATTCATATCTCAACGGAAATCTGATCGAAAAACGGTCACAGACTTTTCGACTCTGAATTCGGTCTCGGACACCCGCTCGTGAGATTAGACAAAAGAAAGGACTTTTTTTTTCTTCTTGCGAGTTTTGATTTCGCACTATTTCAACACCGAATTTCCTATCTTCTGAATATTTTTTCTTTCTTTCTTTGTTTTAGAAAGTTGTTCTACCATTTCGAACAAACACGATCAGATTTTATCGAAGAATTTCTGCATACTAAATATCGTAAGAATTTTTGCATAATTCATAGCGTACGAAGCAAGTAAAAGAGAGGGCAGAGGCTCGTTCGCAGCAACAGCACCGACGTCAATGAACGCACTCGGTGTGGGTAGAAAAAGGAGCAGAGGCCTAGCGAGGGGGCGGCTTTAGCTTTGACGTTCAAGGGTGGTTAAGGTCATCGTAGGCGACGAATGTTGTCGCCAATTAGGCTGTTGCCCTCGACGTCATCAGATAAGACTATGGAGTTTACCACATTTTCCTAGTTTGGCTGGGTGAAAAGAGAGATACAGCAATCTTCACTGTACATTACACAAATAATAACTATTGTGTAATTTACCTTTGAAAAGCGGTATAAACAAATGTTAGCATTAGAAAAATTCGAAATTAAATATTTAAGTTACATGCATATCTTTTTATTTACGTCTAAATGTTTTCCTAAATCTTTTTTCGAAAAATCTATTGCTTAAGGGACCTTGTCAGTATGACGGGTATGAAAATGGCTGATTTTCATGATTTTTTGATAAATATACAAAAGTGGGGCTTTTCCGAAAAATGACGATAAATTGTTTTTTTCTTTTTTATCAGTTGACAGGCATGACTAATGATGATAATTAGTCGGGGGAGCTTGAAATTTCTCCATGGGACCTTGTTTTTTGTACAAAAACCGAAAATTCAATTTTCCCTTTTTTCCCCTTCTATTCGCATTACCGGCATTACTCGTTGTATAGCATACATATACGTATATGTATACGTGTGTACATAATCCGGTAACAGGAAAATTCGTTCCCGGAAAATTCATCCCTCGGAAAATTCGTTCTCGCTAGATGTGTGTTTTATTTCATTCCACACACCTCGTGATTTCACGCATCCCACGATTCCACGCACACACGTAGAAGTGTCTGCGCTCGTCCCACTATTGTACACATATATCCTGATTCCACGCACCCCGCGATTTCATACACACTTCTTTAGTTGTGTTAGTTTGTTTTTATTTGGGGGACGAATTTTCTGGGAGACAAATTTGTTGGGGTCGAATTTTCCGGGGACGAATTGTCCTAGATTGATTTATCAAAAATTTATGTTTTACTTTTATTTTTTTTACAATGTATTTGGCCACTTTAAAATTGCGCCTAAAAAAAATAGCGCCTGAGAGTGGACGCTCCTACTTCTCTAAAAATTGTCTGAAATACAAAATCCAAACAGATTTTTAATCAATATGAAAACCTGTAGAGCCGTATGGAGGATTTTTTTTTGAATATTAACAAAATGGCAGCCTTTTCAAAATTAAATGTCAAATTGAGCTCATTTTTCGACAGTTTTTCTTTTTTTTTCTACAGTTCCATACGACGTTAAGGAATAGCGTGAAGAATGATGAGGCAAAGTTTGAGAAGAATAGCTTGAAAACTCTTCGTCAACGAAGAGTTTTGAGAAAAATGCGTTTAAAGTTTTGAATTCGATATTTTTATATACGATCTCACTTGCGATCAATCGGCGAATCATCATTCCCTCGTCATTTAATGATTTTCATCCCTTTTTCCATCCTAATCCTTTTTTTGTTTTTTGATCCCTTTTTTTATATTTTTTTAATTGTAATCCATTTTTATAAAAAAGGCTGTAGCGATCGAAATAATTCGAATTTTGCGACCAAGATTTAACAGCATGTTTATGAAAGTCCATATTTTTTGATGATACAAAGAAAAAAAATCGATTTTCAAAAAATTTTACACTGAGAAGGTCCCTCAAGAGTCAAATTAAAATCGTTAAAAAAAACAGCTATCTCTAAAAATTGACATATCTGTTAATTTTTTTAATAATCTTCCACATCGATGTTCTTATCTGATGTTCCATTAATTCCTAAGGATTGGAAGTTTCGAAAAAAAATTTTAAATCTGTCTCGTTTTATATAACGTTTGAAGTACTGATGATCAATTTTATTCCACATACAGAGCATTTCTCTTAACACCTCTATAACGTGAGCCCTAGCTTTTTTTTCTTTACTCATGGTTTTTTTGAACCCTCTTCCACTTATAAATGCGTCCTCGCGCCTTCGTCGGTACTTGTACAAAGTTAAGAACAATAGCTGATCATATTTTGCTAAATGAATGATTATTACGATAGAAAAGCAATTAAAAAGTATCGCCCGTATAACGATGACATTCAGGAGCTAACGATTGTTGAAAATACAACTTAAAATAGACTGTTAATGTATGAAGAAACTGTTTAAATAAAAAAATGTTTAAATTCAACTTTAACGCGATAAACATTCAGAAAGATAACATGCCAATTATTCTGACGAAAAAAATGATGATCTTAATTAATCTTGTAAAAATACGATCGATTTATTAAAAATATAATTGTCCTGACACAGTGAAAATTTGAAGTCTGAGCACCACGTTCTTTATTTGCTGTAAATAATTATTTAATTTTTAATTGTCTGTCCGAGAGTGGTACGAAATTCTTGCGTTCTATCATCGCGATATATTCGCGTTTATTCCTAAATTATAAAGGGTATGCAAAATTAGGTTGAAATTTGACATTTTTTTCCATGGGGTTTTCATGAAAAATTCTATAACTACATCTTCGAATCGGTACTTTAATTTATACATGCAATTAATATTTGATCTACTGGTAGTTGTCCGATAATAAAAGTCTCTCCGATAATAAAAGCTCCTTGTTTTTTATCCGAAATAGAAAACAAAATTACTCTGTTCCACCCGTTTTTTTTTCGACGTGGTTCAAACGTAGTTCAATTTTTTATATACTTTTGACATAGGACAAATTGATTTTAAATTTCGATCAACGTCGAATGGCGAATATGTTGATTTTTTTAACAATCTAGCCATCGAAATGCGGACATATTATTCTCCACTATTAAAATCGATCTCACATTTATTATATGTACTTCCATTACCTGTTATGAAAAATAAATGATTCGGGATTTCCCATAAGGGGGAAAACCAGTCTCGTATTGCCGTTTAACAATAAATAAACCTGCGGACGTTGGGACCGCGCGCATGAACACGTGGCACGTTACACTATGTACCGTCGTTAATATTGCGAATTGTTCAATCAAATTTTCGGGAAAAACAGTTGAAATTCTATCGAATAAAAAAAAAGTATTTTTGAAAAATCCATTTTTACGAGGAGAAACTTGAAACTGGGAAAACTTCTTCACACTCATAGAGGAGTGCTTCACTTGGCCTTAAGAGTACGGATCAGTCACCTAACCTCACCTCGAATTTTCGAAATTGAAATTCTTCGACACGGTTTGATCGAATACAAAAAGCTCTATCAGCAGACGCGGGACGATGGCAAAAATCCGCCGACAGGGCCTTTTTGTAATCAGTCAAACCGTGTCGAAGAATTTCACTTTCGAAATTTGCAGCTATCTCTCTCGCACTCACGGTGGTGAGATACCGACTGACCCATACTCTTAAGGCATTTTATCAGTTGCGCGACTGAGCGAGATAGCTGAAAAGCAGATTCACATTTTTCTCGCAAGAGCTTGAAATTTCGAGAAAAAGAAAAGTTACACCTTATTCTCTGATGAAAGGAGAGCAACGTGTAGCTTTTATTTTTTTCAAAAATAAAACTGTGTCAGAGAAAAATCCTGCTACAGACTTTTCTACGATACAGTTAAATTCTCATGAAAAATAAAAGTTACACGTTGATTTCTTTTTCTCGAAATAGCGTCTCTAAAAACATAAGAATCTGCTTTGCACACACACAAATGATAGAGCGCTTCAAGGGGACAATACACTTTTCTTAACGTCAGAAATATCGAGTTTAATATTTTTTTTTAATTTACCATTTCAAGAATGTCCGGTGAAATTGGATTGTGTCCGGTTACAATTTCTAAAAATCACAAATGCAGTGCGTTTAAGCAGCGTGTATATTGTAAATCACTCGAACCGATTTGCTTGAAATTTTTGTGGTCATGCTATACACAATTGTCGATTTTGTATTGTAAGCCATTCTTTAATGTTATTTCTATGTCGTTGATTAAAAACTAACGAATTTTACATTTAGAATCTGTATTTTTCATTTAAAAGTCCGTCTTTTTATCAAAAATCGACCATTTGACATTTTTCCTTACGTACGATTTACTTGAAAGTTCGCATGCATAGGTTTTTGGGATCGCTGATTACGAATCTGACCTAAAAATTCAAGAATCAGCGAAAATTTTCAGTCAATAATATTGTTAATTTGGACCTAATACAGAAATGATTGTATCTTCTTTTTTTTTGACAAAAACCACAGACCGGAAATTTTAGAAAAAATTCTGAACAATGAAATGAGTGGTATTGAGGTTGTGAAAAAATTGCCATCGCGATTTTTATAGGAGATTAATAGAAAATTCATTTTTTTTATGAAAAAGTACGAATTTTAACTATTTTTGTTTATGCATGGTATTTATGCAATTGACGAATAATGAATGTACATATTTTTGTACATTTATGAATGTCCGAGAAAAAAATAGAAAATGTGTTTTTTTTCTCGAAATATCTTGTTGGTAATTTCATTTTAAGCGGTTGTTACACTCGGATTATATTCTTAAGATTTCGTTCAATGGATAAAGATTCACGAATAATATGAAAACTCTCGTTTCAGTTTGTTAAAAAGGTTTTTTTTTTCCAGTAATTTTTATACACGTGCTTGTATATTATAAACAAAAAAAAAGTTAATATATCGAGAATGCGGACTTACGAATAATTGATTTCAGCACACTGAAAAGCAACTCGATCGTAGTCGATTTTTATCACAATCAATTTTTTCATTCTTTTTTTTTTATCAAAAGCACACGCTGACAAATTTTTCATTTCACTGATCGATAATCATCGCATGCTTTAACATTATCTTTTCCTTTAAAGACGCCCATAATCAGCCAAGTTCTCTGATTTTTTTTTCCATGAACGTTTCGTATATAAATATAAGTAATTATTCGTACATGCACAATTAATAATTTAATAATTTGCTTATCGTCAATTCTTTGAGACAAAAAGTAAAAACGTTTAAAAAATGAGCAAGAGATTTAATTAACTAATTAATTAATTAATTAATTAATTAAAATTAAAGATTCGACTTTCGAAGATATTATTTACAGGGCTCTTACAAAACTAATAAAACTTATCAAAAATAAAAAGTTTTCCTAGCACGGTTTTACACGAATTTTCTTCGAGGTCCTTGGCAGCTTGTTTTTTTTTTTTTTTTCAGAACATTCGAGCGAACCCTGAAACGAAATGTGCTAGTGTTAATTTTCCGTGCGGTAAAAGTCAAAATATATTTATAAATCTTGGTCTACGCATTAAAAAATATTTGGAGTATTATTTTCAAGTCTGCAATTTTTTAAGATCGTTTTGTAATAATAGATTTTTATAATTGTTATGTAACAATAATTTCTCAATCGAATTTAACAACGGGATGTAAATATTTTCCCTATTCGTATTATGAAAAGTTGAAATGACTTTTGTAAAAGCTGTGAAAGGGTAAATGTTAACCAAATTTAGAAATTTATCGAAAACATTCAATCTTACGTGGATTTGGATGCGAAGCTTGTCTGTACATTTCTGGTGGAAAGAATCTTGGTGGATAAGGTGGTCGCATGGGAGCCATCATCGGTCGCATTCCACCTCGTCCCATAGGCATTTGCCCAGCCATGGGCATCATCGGACCGATCATTATCGGCCTTGGATGAAAATTCTGTAAGAAGTATTCAAAATTTCGTAATTTGATTTCTCATTTGGGAATATTTAATTAACCCTAGACCCCTACAATGGGGTCGAAGACGAACCCAATTTTTTTTTACTAAAAAGCTTCTTTTTTGCATTTCTTCGATACTTTTTTTCGTTTTATAAAGTTTTCACCAAATGCGACTTAATCACACACTATCCTCTTTGTTATCAAAAAACGAAGAGAACGGTGTGTAATTAACACTTATTACCGCAAACGAGGATCACTTTATGCTATAGAGAAGATTGGTGGATGAGGATTAATATGTAGAATAACTAAATTGTAGAACGTTTAATATTTCGAAATTTTAGTATTCATAACATTCGATTAACGAAAAATAAGAAATTCGAAGTTTATATTTTCGATAGTATATTAAGTTGAATGCGTATTTGATGTAATATTTTTTCTTTGATCGCGCATTTAATCGAAAATATATATTCAGACTATCTATACTTCAAATGCAAATAATATAGATTGTTCTAATGTAAGAAGTTTATATTTTCTAAATTCGAAATGGAGAGCAATTCTTTTATTGAGAGACCAAAATATATAGTATGAATAATTCGAAAGTGAATTTTTCGAATGACTAAAAATTAGAAGTACAGAATAGCGAACGTTGTGAAGCACGAAGAATGACAAGCAATACTTTACAGCCCAGAAGCTCTCGCTATTTCGACCGTTCGACTTTCTGGTGTTTCGCTATTTTGACCACATTAAGGTAGTACCTAGGTAAAATCACTTGAGACAGATTTTTCTGAAATTTTAACAGGTTATCAATTACAATAGGATCTATATCTCGTCCAAATTTTAGAGTGATCGACTCATACAATCCAGAAATAAATCCCATTAAAACTCGGTTGTTTTACATGTATCGCATATGCCATGTCGCTGTTAATGCCACATTCTCACTAATTAAGCTTTTATCTCGAGACAGATTTTTATGAAAAACGAATATGTAATAGAACAAAATATCAAGAATTTTTGCGGCTAGATTCCAAAACTATCGTCTCATACGTTTCCGAGATATTAATGTTCAAAGTTCGAAATTCATGATAAAATTGTACAAGTATGAGACATGGAGGGGATAACACGGCAATGCTGTTAACTCGGCACACGGATAGCCGACTCGTTTGCCGTGTGTGCGCACTCTTCTGCGCATTTTCTGAGCAGCTGATGCGTCGCGGTGTTGTCGCGATTTACCATTCGTCCAAATACACTAGTGTCCCCTCATCTGTATATAGATTTCATTGTGTGGTCTACCTGTACCCATCCAAAAGTTTACGCTTCTCGGAAAAATGTAATCGACTGATAATATATCCAATAAGCAATCAATTATTTCAGTATATCCCTACAAGGATATATATATATATATATATATATATATATATATATATATATATATATATAATGCGATATTAAAATAGCTCATTTTACCGAATTAAAAATATGAGAAATTGGACTAACTTTTGCTTACGCCAGAACCTGGGTACTACCTTAATATTTTGTCTTTCGTTAAAATATATTTGAAATTGTGAATATTCATAATATTGCCGATTTCAGTATTTTACGACTCGAATGCGTAGTAATCGAACTTTTGTAAAATCCGCTATTCCAGCCTTCGTCATTTGGGCTACTGTTATATTTTGTTTTTGACGTAAATGTACTTCGAACTCTTTAATTTCTCATTTTTTAATTTCCAGCATAAAGGCTATAGTAGAATTAATCTGTCTACATACTACTATTCTTCAATTTAAAAATTCGCAGTTTTAGCCGTTCGAAGTTTTAATCATTCGAAAATCTTACTCCCACCCAGATTGGTGTCGTTTTCGACCCCGTTGGAGGGTTTGCGTTCAGAAAAATAGATTGCAGGGTTCTAGGGTTAAGGCATCTTCTCACTTTAAGCGCCTCAAAAATAGGCTGTTTTTGCGATTTTTTTTCGAGGATTTTTGCTTAAAATTATGGGATAAAACGGATCCTATGTAATAAACACATCTTTCAAGTACATGAAAAAATTTTTATTTTATTTTTTTAAACAATTATTATAATACATCAGTAGCATTGAAAAACCCGTGTAAAAATGTTATGGTCGTGGCTTGTTGATGGTATCTCCGAGACGGGTCGTCTGAAACAAAAAAATAAAACTGTTTTAGATTCAGTATGTCAGTGGCTATAGCGCATATCATCAGATTTTTGATATTCGCGAAAATAACAAAATGGCGCACGTTTTTCGAAAAAGTAAAAAAAAACCACGATTTTTTTGCAGTTTTTTGTAAAAAAAAAATTCTTAAAATCAAAATTTAAAAAATCTGATGATATGCGCTATAGCCATAACTATGAAGCATATGTCATTCAAATTTCATGACAATCGGCCGGATAGTTTCCGAAATTTCATCAACAAAGCACCGAAAAACCTTGTTTTGAGATAACTGCGTTTAAAGTTTTGGTTGCAGAAAAATCATGAAAAAACCTTACCTCGGGTTAATCAGCGATGCCTGCTCCATACAATGGACCTTCCGATTCTTCGTAGAAGGTGTGTTCGTCCAAAGTAGCTTCCCTTCGTCTCGACCTAGTCTCTTTTGAAGCGTTAGAGCTGCGGCGGTTCCCTACGCGTACGCGATCACTGTCGCGTTTCTCGGCGTATTGAACGGCGATAGGGCCTAGTTTGACACCCATCACCTCCAAAATTTTTAAAACAGGTTGTAGCCCTTCGTTATAAATGCATGCCGCTGTTTGGCAAGCAATTTCCACGGTTTTTCTTCCCGTAAAAACGTGTTTCGGCGCCATTGCCCAGACACAGCTGTTGAAACACTCGTTGTTATTTTGGGTATTTCCTCCGAGGCATCGTTCCAGTAACTCGTCCTTCGTCAGTTCTTCATAGATCGGTTTCAAAACCTCTTGAACATCATCAGCTAGAGCAGGAGGATGTTTAAAAGTTTCTATCTGATTGTTTTTCACTGCTTTCTTGTACTTGCACCATGAGTCTGAACAATACGTATGCTGTGGGTTGCTGTCGGTTGAAATTTTATGATAGTATCCTGCCCAGATCTCCCTGCGCATATCTTCGACAGAATTCAGGTTTCTTCGAATTGCCAATGAGTAATTTGTTGATAATTCTTTCATCAATTTTATTGTTAAATCTTGGGTTTTTACGACAGGAACTTTTTTTATAACAACTTTTTTTTTTTTTACTACAACTTTCTTGGCTGCTTTTTTCTTTGGTGAAGGTTTTTCAGCGTCTTTCTTTGCAGCTTTTCTCTTTTGTGTAAGAATTTTCTTAGCGTCCTTAGCACGCTTGAAAATTCTTTTCGCAACGTGTAATACGCACTCCAACTTCTTAACCACAAAGTCTTCACCATACGGTGCTGTATCGAACAATATTTTAAAAGTTTTAGTGTCGCCATCACCGATGTAAAAACCGTAGTGCACAGCAAATTTTTCGAGTGATCGCAAAAACATCTCACATATACCGTCAACCTCCATTTTTCCAGAACTACCTGAATGATTAGCACTACAAACTAGTTTGTGCTTTTCATACCACTGTGCATATTCGATCGTGTCTTTCATACCTTTTTTCGATTCACAGCTTTTGCAGTGACTCGACTTCACAACGACGTCTGCAATTTTTTTACTGTGTTTATATATTAATGACACGATTCCAATAAGAGAAGAAAATTCTCTTTTCTGCCAGGAACCGTCACCTGAAACGGTTAAAACGTCTTCGGGTTCTCCGTGTTGAGCGTTCAACAGTTTTTCTTCTTTGACAGACTTGCTCGTCACTATATCGAACACACTTTGCACTGCGATGGCGATCGAATTGAGTATTTGATAATAAACGGTGGAATTGATTCCATGTCCCAGTTCCATGAGCCCACAAAACGTATTGATACCACTCAATCCAACACCAATCAAACGCATAACGTACACTAAACGACGATTGATTTCGTACCCAGTTGAGATTAATGGGCATGAGTTAATATATTTTTCTCCGCAATCACAAGTCACACAAATTTTGAAACCGAGTCCTCGCTGACCGTACTTTGTAAAAGAAACATCTTTGTTACAAACTTTACACTTCACATATTGTTGTAATGTAGAAAAAACAAGAAAAAACTGAATAATACTATATCCAGCCGTTGGATCGATGTGTACATCGAAACTTGTATCGTTCGATTTTTTTAATTTTGCTGCACTCGCACTAGCATGACTCGTATCTGCTTCAGACTGGTGTGGAAGCACTCCACGAAATTTTCTTTTTTTAGATTTCGAACTTGGACGTCGCCACGTGGCACTTTGTTGCGAAGTCTTTTTATCCATTATAACAATCCTGAGCGCAGAGATGTTGCCGTTACGAAGTTTCAAATTAGACTGATGAAATAACAGTTTAGCATCGTTGCCGAGTGATTTTCTTTTGAAAAATGCACGTGTTAAGGTCTTATTACATGAGTATAGACCCGAAAACAGAATATACCTAAGCAAGGGGTACTACATTAACAAAAGAACACGGCTATTCAATTGTATAGAGTCAGATATACAGGGACCGTCCGAGCGGCGTGAAAGGGATCGCCGGGTACTCTCAGGTAGTCACCTAACGGTCGCCAAAAAATGTAGTTAGACTCGTCCGATCTTTATGAAATTTCGAGATGACATTTTTGAAGATATGTACTTTCAAAATTTAAAAAAAAAAAAAATCGATTTTTTTAAATTTCCAAAGTGAGAAGACGCCTTAATTATCATTTTCTTTTGCTTTCATTGTAAATAATGAAAATAAAGTTTTCGAAAAAACAAAATTTCTCTCTGTACTGACCTCGTAGTACAAGGAAACTGGCATAGCATCTGCATAATGATGAGACATTTGCATTCTTCTTTCTCTCGATCGATCGTCGCGATTTCGCCTGTCACGAGAACCTTCACGATGATCTCGATAAGACATCAGTTCTCTGTTCGATCTGTAAAAACGATCAATGTTTTTTTCGATAATTGCTTCATTAAACTGGAGAGAAAAGAGAGTACTCGTTGAAAAATTTGTTGATATAACATTTCGGGGTTTGAAACTCAATAATCGATTGTTGGATAGGGAAAATTATGGAATCAAATTCAGCTACAGACGTCATTTTCATGGTAATTTTTCGAAGAAATTCGTAAAAATTCTCAACAGTATAATTGGAACCTTCAGAAAGATTAAAATTATATTCTCATAAAAAAAATCGACGTCGACTATTTTACATGAAAAAAATAAGTAATTTATCAACTTTGTGATTTTCGATTTAGAGTCTTATTCCTCTTTACCTGCTTCGAGGTTCGCCTCTGCGTGATTCTCGGTCACTGGAGCGCGAACGATATCGACGATCTCTGTGGTCTCGGGTAGCATCGTGACTAGGCCTTTGCGCAGAGTGATGTCGACGTGGGTCATCAGTCTCGTGTGTAGCTTTGTGTTCCTTGCTTCGACCGCGATCTGACTCGCTGCTAACCAAATTAATAAATATGTTATAAATTCAAATTTGCAATTTTGGTAATCCAGAAAGAGTGAAAAAGAGTAATTAGAAAAAGATATTTTTTGGGAAACTACTGGAGTCATTGGGTGACGATTTTTCGTGGTTAGAAACATACTTTTCAGAAGCGTTTACAATTTTTTTTGGAGAATTCCTGTACCTCGCCAATTTTTAAATATATCTTGACACAAAAAAATTATGCATTAAGTTCAATAATTGTATCATGAAATCACGCTCTGTTTTCGATTAAAAATTGCATTTTAGTTATGAAACAAAAATTCTTGAATTTCGCCGATGACAACTGCATATACCCTTTAACGCTTTTTGGAGTATATGCCGCCTCAATTGTGTCATAAATCTAATTCAATTAAAAATTATCGCTTACCCAGATTGTTTATGTCTTCGGTGCTCCGTGTATCTGTCGATATGGTGTCTAAAGCTTTCATATCTACAAGTGTAAAATATAGTCATGAGATTGTTCAAAAGCTGTGCCCATCGTAAATGTGACGGACACCCAAAAATGCAATACTTCAGTGAACATAATTACGATCATTTTCACAACAATTTTTCTCCCCTTCCTCCTTATCATTGTGATATCCATATTAAACTGCATGGAAAATAAACAAAAAAGTTGGGAGAAATCTTTTTTTGGCGGAATTATCAATTGAAATTCAACGTCTCTCAATTGCGTCTTGTTTTCCAATTGCATGTACTCAAAATTCGAATTCTCTAGCTTTTTCGTTTTTCCATATCTGTTTCTTTTTTTTTTGGTTTCTATCAACCATATCCCATATTTTTATATTGATTTCGTATTCATATTTTCGTATCTAAACAACTAGACAATCCTGGCGCTTCCTCACTAAGTCTTTCGGATAATTTTGTATCCTCAAAAAACTTTCAATTTTGTTATGTGTCAAAGATAAATTATATAATATTGTCCTTTGTCAGTAAAAAAAAAAATGTCGAGACACAAAAGCAGGGCAAAACACTGAAACGCATCTTCAATTGCAATAATTAATCCTTGTTGTCCAAATTTTTCTACAAATTCACCGCTAAAACAAATCCATGCCAGTAGTAGATTTAACTGTTTCCGAGTATTTTCAATATTTTTGAAAAAGTTGAATTAAACTTTGTTAACACTTTTTGCAGAAGCGTTTTTGACATGAAATGGATTTTTTTAGCTGACAATGGCATCAAGCCAATGTTTTGCGTTATCAAAAGCAGTGCATCAGTAATTAATATAATTGATTAGGTATTGAATAGAAAATAAACAAAAAAATATATACAAGAAAATAATTTTAGCCTATATTACGTGATCGTGGACAGGCTAATAGCTGTTGTGGAAAAAAATTAATTTAATAACATAGACAGGAGGGTAATTACTTGATGCGAAAGAAATATTGATGCGATGTTAAAGAATATTGTAATATTTTTTCTAATGAGTAAATAAATAAATAAATATCACAGTAATTTAATGCAATTTAAATAAATAAAAAATTTTACACCAGACTGAAAATCAATATTCTTATCCCAAGACCCCTATAATCTATTTTTCCGAACGTAAACTCTACAACGGGGTCGAAAATTACCCCAACCGTCCCTTTAGCATAAAATGTTCCTCGTAAGCAATAATAAGGTTTAATTATACACGATTCTCTTCGTTTTTTGATAAGGAAGAGAGTGGTTCATGATAAAGTCGCATTTGATCGATATTTAATGATGAAAACTCTATAAAATGAAACAATTTTGAAAAAGTGCAAAAAAAAAAGTTTTTCACTAAAAAAATTGGGATCGTTTTAGACCCCGTTCTAGGGGTTTAGGGCTATGATGCGACAAAATACGAGTAATTAAAAAAATTGCAAATTATTCGTTCAAATTCACTGAATAAATTATACTATTGTTTTTTTTCCTATTTTTGTGCGTAAATATTGTATTACGCGACGTTTTTGAGAATATTGATTTTCAATGATAAAGTGATAATAGGAGCAGAGCATAGAATAATGTAAAATTCATGAATTGTAGAAATTTGTGTGTCACCATATTTCAATGACAAAAATGTGTGAAAAATCGTTCTCATTCTTACGGTTTGATGAAAGCAAGATAAAGCTGTTGATCGAGCGCTACGGTTCTGACACGGTTTTCTTCGACGTCCTAAATCCAACGTCTTATGTGCCCCTTGGCCATTTCAGCTAAAAACAAAGCACACAAAGACCCACACACACACACACACACACACACACAGCCATAAAGAAAAATGAGATTAAAAAAACGATGAAAGCAAAGAAGATGAAGCAAAGGATCATGCGCAAGTTCGTCTCGGGTTCTCGGGTTGTAAGCGTCTCGTCACTAGAACAAAACAGACTGTAGTAATAACAAAACAATAATGCCTAAAAGACGTTTGTTGCAGACGTAAACCATTAGAATCATTCGAAAATTTCGCGAAGTAATCGAACGATTCTTATATTTTGATTTCTTTTGAAATCCAGAACTCGCTCCAATTCACGAAACATCGTCGTGCAACAATCTTTCCTTAAAACTAACATAATTATTCATATTTAATCCTTATTTTTCTTTTAACCTTTGTACTCAGTATTTTTCCCTTAGTATTTATCAATGTTTGATAACCTTTCAATCACAGAATAATCCTAACAGATCCTGAAGCTAAAACCTTGGTAAAGCTTTCTCGAGCTGTACTCAATCACGCAATGCTCAGTGTATGCTCGCAGAATTCCACCAAGTCACTTAATAAATCGCAATATCGAATTGCAGTGCAATATTTTTTCGTCGTAGATTTCGAAAATTTTTATGAGTTTTTTTTCTGCTGGGTGACCCTCTTGTGATAAGCGATACTTTTAGGAAAAATAAAAATATATCAAATAACTCATAAAGCAATACACTCTGCAATATTTTTTTACGAACAGCGTGTCCGTGATTTTGTACCAATTTTATCGCTGTTGAGTGGAATTTTTAAATTTCGATTACCGAACTTTCAATTTTTGACTCGAATTTGTAATGAGGGTCGACCGGAAGTATCCATATTATAAATACCGCAGTATAATACATACATATTCGTAAATATATATGAATATACTAATATTGCAACATGTGCAATTAAAGAATTCGTGTTCTTCTGGCGAAACGAACCTCGAATCACGATTGTCATTATGGCGCCTTGTGTTTGATTTGGTTGAGGGACTCGGTGAGGTCGAACGTTTTTTCGTCGAGGATTTTGGTCTCTCTGCAAACAAACGTAAATTCATATACATAAATTAACGTTGATGAATTTATTATTAAATCGACGTAAATAAAATTGCGTATCAATTCGAGTGCATTCAATTTTTTTTTCTATTTTTGCTTGAAAGCTCCTGACGTTTTGTTATCGATTTTTTGAATTCTGTCGACTGAAATTTGTGTTTTTTTCTTCTTTTGTAATGTAGTAATTATTGCGTGACAATTTTTAGAAATTGTACAGTGAAAAAAAGAAAAAAAACGAACCTGCTTTGTTGTCGCTCAGTGAAACAACAGTGCGATGTTCTTCAACTTCGGAAACTGGATCAACCGGTTTTTTCAATTCTTCACGCTCAAAAATTGGCTTGGAACCTTCACCTGTGTGGAATCAAAGTATGAAACGGCAACTTCACGATTGGCTCATGTAAAGTATGAGGTGCGATGATGTTAGAAAAGCACTTTTGATAAACAGCGATGCATTAATGGATATAAATGCGATTTTCGAAATTTATTTCCACGCAACGATAATTATAAGTCATTGGTTTCAACGTCCTCGTTTTGTCGCGGTTGGTAAGGACATTAACCCGTCAGCAGGCGCGCTACGTACACTTTAAACATTGGGCACACGATGAGAGATTTTCTCACATGTATAGTTTTAAGTGGTTTATTTGATAAATAAGGACTTGAAAATAATTTCGCTACGGTAATTATGTCTTTCTAATATTTTTATTTCTCAAAAACTATAAGTTCAATGATTATTGATACTGTAAGAAAATAAATGAAAAAAAAAAAAAAAACACAAAAATTTGTTTAACTCTTTTATCATACAGAAGAATAAATTAGAATAAGATAGAATAAATTTCAAATGCTGTCATTTGAAATTTTCGAGTTATTATCATTTTAATAATAAAAGTGTGAGAAAAAGTCTCATAGCGTGACCGCAGACAAGTTAGGCAAGACGCAGTTTCTCAGTGATTAAATTATTGATCACTGAAATTCACATCTTTCGCTATAACGACCGAAATATATGTCGAAGCAAAAATATGATAATCAAAAATAATATAAATGTCAATATAAAAGTTTGTTACGCGTCAAATTTATCGGCAAACGTCTAAACGTTGCGACATAAAATTATTATCCATTTTCATTGTGAACAAAAAAATGAACTGAACTGAACCGTTGAACTGTGAAAAAGTTCGTTGGATAAAAAAAATTGTATATTCGATTGAATTTTTTTTTCCTGTAGAAGCAGCAAAAGATTCTATATTATTATTATTTTGTGAAAAAATAAAATATAGAGAGGAGAATTTTTGTTACTTATCACTTTTTTTCAATTAGTGAGAATAATGATCGATGAAATTGATTCGATCGTTGATAAATGAAACCAAATGACTTACAATTATTTCATGGACTATTCTATGTGATAAAATATTTCATGGTCATTTTGTTCTTTCCACTCACGTGTAAAAAGAAAATGTAATTATTCATTTCGATTACCGATGATATTATTAATTGGTGGATTTTGTGGTGGCTTACTCCTGAAATTCACATTTTTGCTGATTCGAATGTGATGCTATGGAAACATAATATAAACCGGTCATTTCGCGATATATTTTCCAAAATTATTCGTTATTTCAATTTTTTAAACTTTATCGGGTTTTTCTGAGAGTAAAGCGCCGATTGATATTTGTATTTTCTTTGAAGATTTTCAAGTATTTCAGAGACTATTCTATTTTTTAAACTTCCAGATGATTTGCAAGTATCTTCAAAGTTGTTTCAACATCTTCAGCGACAAATATTACGTAAAATCGGGAGATTTTTTCTTCGTTGAAAATTTAATCTTTCTAAAAGTTATAAAAGCGCCGGTCGAAAAACTGGAAGGAATTGATACACGGAAACGATTCAATTTCTTAACCGGCGTTGATTGATTTGTTAGATTTTCTACTCTTCGTTTCTACCGTAGTTTTTAATTTGTACAGATTTTTTCGATATATTGAATTAAATGATTTCATAAAGTCATTTGGCGAGACATCTTCGGGGTGGTCGTCGATTATCTTCATTGTAGAGTTTATCGATGTATCGTTTGAAGCGACGAGCTTTCCGAAATACTTTTTTTGGACAAAATTTTAGTTTTAAAATGTTGAATCAATCGAGTAATTGACATTTGAACAAAATGTACTACTTTTTTTTATCAAATTACTTTTTCAACCGTTTTTTTTTTTTTTAAATTTTATTGAAAAATGAAAATAAATGTAAAGACCAAAAAGTATCAGTAATAAATTAATGAAAATTTAATATGGAATTGAATTATGAATTAGTTCCAATAAAAATTCAACAATCTACTTGTCATTATCGGCACGGATTTATGGAGCTTTCTTGAAGTAAGAAAAATTCTTTTGAGCAAAAATTTTCCAAAGTAATCTTCGAGTCGACGTCGTATCCGGGTGTTTTAATTTTCCATGATGATAATTTACCGACGAAATATTACCACAATAAACAGAAACACGATAATGGCACGGAACATGCAGAAACAAATTACGATGAATCTTAAATAGCGAACAGAAGCAAAAAGTATATAAAAAAAAAATAATACAAAATCCTAAATAGCAAATAATAGCAAAGAAACAATAAACAAATATCACAATGAATCTTAAATCATAGAAAAAAGTTTTAAAAGAAATATTCCATATAAATTTTTGAAATATTTCAAAAAAATCTTCATAGTATGCCGAAAAATTGAAAATCTCGAGTTAAACGATTTCCCAGTCGTTTAAAAATGAAGTCTGTAAAATTGTACTGCAGAGGAATAATAAGCTGACAGAAGTCGATGATAAGCCAATAATTAAACGCCAGTATATCCCAGCAAAGATTTTTAAAAATGTAAAAATAATATTCCAAAACCTCTGAATGCGAAAAAAAGAACACAAAGCGTAAAAACACACAAAATAATGCACAGCACACTAAAAAAAAATGAAGCAACGGACTACTGCACACTAAAAATTTGTGATAAAAAATGGACTCTTACACATTGGTACTTTTTACGAGATCAAAATCCGATCCATCTTCATCGTTGCCCAATTGAGCTTGATCCTATTTGAACAAAACTTTTATTAGATTTAATGCATATTTTTACTTGAACGATGATCACCTTTGCTGATTCTTCGTTGATGTAAAATTCTCCTTCAAACTCTATGCAGAATCTAAAAGGGTTGTAAATTTTAATCTTTCTTCCAATCGCTGATTTGGCTTCGTCCCTAATTTGTGTAACTTGACAATTAAAAAAACTTGTAATTAAAAAAAAAAAATATATACACGTTACATATTTTCTACTCGTTAATTGAAGTATAAATGTTTATATGGAATTGAAAAGAGAAAAAAACATAAAAAACGTGGCTCCATCGTCCTAAATCTTCATGGGCGAATGCAGGTGCGACGAGTTTTTAGTCTTCCTGATCGTTGAGCCGATTAATTACTGATTGTCCAAAACCGACGAAAATCAGAAATGTTCAAAAAATGTTTCACTCTAAAAAAAATATTCTCTCACGAAAATACTAAAATAGAAAATTAGTTGATTTGGTTAAATCTTCAATGCCGATTGTACGAATTCTTCCAATGGCCGATGCACGCAATAAAAACTAACCACTGCGATAAAGACGGTTTCCGCGTCTTCAAATATTTGAAAACAGACGAAAATGAAGAGATTTTCGGTTTGATTTACAGTGACGTTTACGATGGTATAATTTAAAAGGACCGAACTGAATTATCTTCGCGACAAATAAGTCTCAAATGTTTAATATCCGACAATCGGCAGTAAAAGTTATTTCGAAATTACCCTGTCGTCTCTTCACTTTAACGTCCTCGGGATCGAGTATTTCACGCTGCAGCTCGTTGCTCGTTTCTGTGGTTGTTAAATTCCGGTGAATGTCGACTTTGATTTTCCTTAGTTCCGCTAATTCTATCTTCGTGCCCTCCGGACCGTTGAATAGTCGACCATTACTACTCGACGATTCCAATCTAAAAATAAATTTCATTATAATAATTGTTATTAAGATTATTATAAATTAATGTTGTTATATAGAGGATACTTCAGGTTTGATGGCCAGTAATTTAAGCTTACGTTTGGGGTCGAATTTCAAGTCGAAAAGACTAAAAACATATTTCGACTTTTACTTTACTAATTATTTAAGTTGACAGTTTATGATCTTGTACGTTTTTACTTTTTTCAATAATTAAGTACGCATCAAACGGGAAGTTCGATAAGAAAATTTGGTTCGAAACTTAGCTTACGTTTAAACTATTCAATTTGAAAGATTTTTTATATTTTAATTTTTATAAACTGACCCAAACCTCATATTTTATTTTTGATATTTTAAATTTACTTTACTATTCCAGATCACTGCAAATATTTAACAACCAAAACCGAAGATCACTACAAATATTTAACAACGAAAATCGAAGATGGCAAAAAATTGAGAAATTTTAAGTTATTCCAACTGATATACGTTGCCTCGTAGAACTTTTATTTCAGTCGTGGATAACTATCAGGAAATTAAATTCTAATTTTGACACCAGTAATGGAAAAATCTGCAACATGGAAAGAGAGCTCTTTGAGGTCCTTAAAGGGTCTTTGACAAGGAACTAAACTTGTCTAGATTGTATTTAACGACAATTAAAATTTACTTTTGCGACATGACCGAAGTTTTAGACGTGCTAGCCTCCGCTTCATCTTTACGGCGATTACTCGGTGATAAACTTCCGCTCCTATCGTTACTTCGATAAGACGATCTTCTCGTGTGGTTCTTGAGCTCCTGTGCTTTTCTTTTTCTCTCGTATTCTTCTATTTTTTCTCTTTTCAGTCTTTCATGCTCCCGTTCTAACTCCTGCTGTCTCCTCCATTCTCTTCTTCGTCTCTCTTTCTCCTCGAGATCTCTTCCTGGTGGGTAATAATCGGCGAGTCTTGACGACCTCGAACTAGCGATATCCGATGACGAGCCAATCCGCTTCATGGTCTGAACACAAAATCGTCTATTAGTAATTTTGTTCGAGCACGGTGAGTGAAAATTTTGATACTCCAACCCTGAAAAACCTTCTTTTGGTCACAAACAAGCGAAACTTTTGAGATTAAAAAAATACTGAATTTCGTAATTTTTCAGCACAACGTTTACGTGACTATAAAATATTTAGAATATTAGAAATAAAAAATATAATTATCATTTTTTCTTAATGCGAATTAAGGCGCTATTAGAGTTTGAACGCTAAAAAAATGCTATTTTTGGGATTTTTTTCTGGGAATGCTGTTAAAAATATTGAAATAAAACTTGTTGGGGATGATAAATCTAGTCTTTATTTACATACAAAATTTTTTTTAATTCATTTTACTACATTTTTATTTGCAAAAACTGGACTTGAACAAAGCGCCTCGAAAAGTAGGAGGCAAACGGTCTCCATCATATCTCAGGAACGGCTTGTCTGAAACCAAAAAAACAAAGTGCGTTGGATTAAGTATAACGTCAGGTAGATAATTACGCTTGGATATTAATTTTTATCGATAAATAATAAAATGGTGGATGAAAATCGAAAAAAAAAAATAAAAAACGTTTTTTCACTGTTTTTTGTACAAAAAAGATATTAAAAATCAAAATTTTAACTTCGTAGAGCGTTAATTTCTAGGAATATATATGTAAAATATGTGATTTAAATTTCATAAGGATCGGTCAAGTAGTTTTTGAGATCTCGTGAAGACCAATTTCAAAAATGGTGTTTCGAGAAAAACGCGTTCAAAGTTTTTTTAAATGAAAAATCATGAAAAATGCTTACCTACAATTAATCTGCAATGCCTGCACCATAGGACGGTCCTTTCTCTGCATCAAAATGCTCCAATTCTTCTAATCTTTCCTGTTTTCTTGTAGTTCTGGCCTCTTTTAAAGTATCTAAGCTACGGCGCTCCGCAAGGTTGACCCTCGTATCGTCGTGCTTTGCGACGTAGTCCACGGCGATCGGGCCGATTTTCATGCCAGTCAGTTCCATAATTTTCAAAATTGGCTCAAAGCCTTCATTAAAAGTACAAGCTGCTGTCTTTGACACAATATCAACAATTGTTTTTCCATTAAAAAGATGTTTAGGCGCCATGCTCCATACACATTGATTAAAACTTTCATTACTGTTTTGTGTATAGACCACCTAAATATCTTTCAAGCAGCTCGGTTTTTGTGAGATCCTCGTATATCGGCTTTAAGATTTCTTGCACTTCTTGAGAAAGTGCAGGAGGATGTTTGTATCGAGTCTTGGTTTTCTTAGCGTTCAAGTATTTGCACCAATCGCTGGAACAGTAGGAGTGCTGCGGCTTACTATCTGTCGAGATTTTGTGGTAAAAGCCGCTCCAAATTTCCTTGCGCATATTTTCAACGGAATCGATATTCCTTCTAACAGCCAGTGCATAATTTGTTGATAACTCCTTCATTAATTTAATAGTTAAACCTTGAGTCTTAATTTGTGGTGGCTTTTTCTCTTAAACTTGTTTCAATGTTTTTTTTTTGAATTTTTTTACCTGACAGTACAGTATATATAATAAGGAGCAGCTGTTACAGTAAATAAAAGTATAAAAGAGGGCTTAGACCGACGGAAAGCAGGTAGACGCGCTCGACGCTCAGGTACGCGCGTTGAGATACTCATGTAAAGGATGCTGAAAAATAGACTGCTCCGATCGTTTTGAAATTTTTACACAATCATATTACATGTATATATTTTCGAAAAATGAAAAAAAAAAAAAAAAAAAAACGATTTCTCAAAAGTGTCAAACTCTAATAGCCCCTTAAGTTAGGATTCCTCACCATCATGGATCACTTTTAATAAAATGACGGAAAGATTCAAACACTTGAAACTCGAGATCAAAATTTATCGATTTTTCAGAAAATAAATCGTCTGTAAACTCTGAAGGACAAAATCTAACTGCTGGTGTATGCAAAGAATGAAACACATGTACGTTCGTTTACATTTTAGGAACGTAAGTAACGACCAATCAGCGCTCTAATTTTGCAGGTGCAGTGGAAAATCAGGGGATGAAAATGAATCAATGGGTCGGAATTGGTCAGGTAAATATAAAGTGGTGGTCATTTTTTGGTCAAGCGGGACCACGAAAACGTTGGTGACCCGTAACATTTTTTATGACTTCCAGGAAAGTGGTGGGGATAATCCCTTAGCCCGAAGTTCTACAAGTTCGTAAGAACGATGAAAATATGATACAATAGCTACTGTCTAGAAAATAACTGACCCATCATACCAGGGCGAATCCTGTGGATTAAAATACACAGGTAACGAAATGGCGCCTTTGAATTGAAATATGGTCACTAATCTTTTATGTGAAATACAGAAATATTTAGAACGTTGGAGATACCACAGTTATTAAAATGAATCTTGTAAAATTCAATCAACTTCTCAAGATATTCGGTTTATATACCTGCTACAATTTAATACTTCAAGCTTTCCCAATAATCTGTTATTTACGGTTGGATTTAGAATATATTAAGGTACCTGGCAGTATTGATATAACCAATGGAAAGATAAAAATGGTCCTCTATACTTTCAAATTTTTTACTCAACCCGTTCCTTCGTGAGAGCGGTTTGAAAAAAAAAAAGAAAAACCGGAAAATCGTCATATTCGAGTATATAAGAGTGCGGAAGGGCTCGCGCTGACTTTTTTTAATACTTAGCGTCGAGCCGCTACCGCGGCTATTGATTATGAGAAATGATACTTTTATTTGCTGTATCTATAACAGGCACTTTATAATACTCAATGATAAATCCAAAAGTTTTCATGCACTGGCGATAAATCGTGCTGTAATATATCCACTAGATACATTTCTGCAGATTGCTTTTGGTTTTTTTTACTACGTAATAAACAGTTCATCAAAATTCTATGTTCCATATTTCCTTTTGAATCATTTTTTGTAAGAAATTTATTGAAATCGGTTCAGTGGTTCTCGAGATATATCAGTAAAACCTACCGACAAACAAAAAACTTCGTTTGTCCCTACAGATTTACATACACGGAGAGTATTTTTTTGCAATACACCGCAAAATATCCTCATTACTTCCCTTGGAATTACTTAGATTTGAATCTAAAATACATTTTTGCAATACTTTGGAAATGATTATTTTTTTGCAACTTGCAAATGAATTCAAATTCATACCCAAATTGTTTTTGCAATACTCAGTAAAATTTCTATATTAGGGCCATTACAATAACTCAGATTTATATCCAAATTATATTTTTGTAGTGCAATACTCAACAATATATCTTTATGCGTCCTTTGCAATTACTCAATTTTATACCTAAATTATATTTTCGCAATTCTCAAAGAAATATCCATATTTTGAGCTTTACCATTATTCAGTTTTATATCTACAATAGATTTTTATAATTTTGTGATAATTATCTACTTTTGTCGTTTGCCATTACTCAGTTCAAATGATCTTACTTATATTATCGGAATACTCAGTAAAATATTCATATTTCGACATTTACGACACTTACATTTATATTCAATATTTTTACAATGTTACAGAAATTATTATTTTTTTATTCTTTACTATTACATGGTTTTAGAGTTTGCATCATTGAAACGCAAAATTTTTTTTAATTTTTATTCCAATGACGCAAACTTTAAAACTATGCAGTTACTCAGATTCATATCCAAATGATATTTTTTCAATACTCAGAAAACTACCCATAATCCGCCCTACTAAATTATTCAGATTTATATCCGCATTATATATTTGCAATATTCAGTGAAATATCCATATTCCAACTACAGCAATAACTCAGATTTATATCTCAATTATATTCTTCCAGTAATCAGTGAAATATTCGTTTTGTGCCATTTGCAATTACTCAGTTTTATGGCGAAATTATATTTTTGTAATACTCAGAAAATATTCCAATGACGCAAACTTCCAAACTGTGCAGTTACTCAGATTCATATCCAAATGATATTTTTTCAATACTCAGAAAAGTTCCCATAATCCGCCCTATTAAATTATTCAGATTTATATCCAAATGACATATTTGCAATATTCAGTGAAATATCCATATTCCAACTACAGTAATAACTCAGATTTATATCTCAATTACATTCTTCCAGTAATCAGTGAAATATCCGTTCTGCGCCATTTGCAATTACTCAGTTTTATGGCGAAATTATATTTTTTCAATTCTCAGAAAAATATCCATGTTCCGACATTTGCAATAACTTATATTTACGTCCGAATTGTATATTTGCAATACTCAGAAAAACATTCTTATAGCACCCTTTGCAATTACTCAGCTTTGTACCCAAATTAGATTAATGCAATACTCAGTGAAACATCCATATTCCGACCACTACAATAACACTGATTTATATTTTAATTATATTCTTGCAATAATCAGTGAAGCAGCCTTATTGCACCATTTGCAATTACTCAGTTTTATATCCAAATTATATTTTTGCAATACTCATCAAAAAAAGCTTTTGGGTCTTTCGCAATTACTCAGTTTTGTAACCATATTATACTTACGCAATATTTAGCAAAATATCCAAGCTTTACAATTACTCAGTTTTATACCCAAATTATATTTTTTGCAATACTCAGTTTCATATGCAAATTGAATTTTTGTAATATTTTTGTCATATTCCGCAAAATACACAAAAATATATTTCGACCTTTTTAATTACTCAGTTGTATATCCAAATTATATATTTGCAATACTCAGTAAAATTATGACCTATACAAGTACTCAAATTTGCGTCTAAATTATGTTTTTACAAAATGCAGTAAAAAATGCTTATTGCGCCTTTTGCTATTACTCAGATTCATACCCAAAATATATTTTTACAATACTCTGAAAAATACACATATTCAGCCGTTCACAATCACTCAGATTCACACTCAAACTATATTTTTGCAATATTCAATGAAATATCCATATTCCGACTATTGCAATAACTCAGATTTATATCTTGGCTCCCTATATTCTAGCAATATTTCGTGTGATATCCTTATTGCGCCATTTACACACTCAGTTTTATAGCCAAATTATATTTTGCAATACTCATTAAAACATCTATATTCAGCTTCTTACAATGACTCTGATTTATATCCACATTCTATTGTTGCAATACTCTGGAAAAAAACCATATTCTGCTCTTCGCAATTACTCAGATTCGTACCCAAATGATATTTGTGCAATACTCAGAAAAATAGTCTCATATTCCGAGTTTTACAATGACTCTGATTATATTCCATTTTTATTTTTTCAATACTCCGAAAAATACCCATATTCTGCCCTTTGCAATTACTCAGTTTTATATCTAAATTATATATTTGCAGTACTTATTGAAATATCTATATTCTGTTCTTTACAATAACGGATTAATTTTCAAATTTTATTTTTGCAATACTCTGAAAAATAACCATATTATGCGCTTTGCGATTTCTCAGATTCACATCCAAATTATATTTTTGCAATACTCAGAGAAATATCCATATTCCGAGCTTTACAACTACTCAGTTTTATATCTATATTATATTTTTACAGTACTCCAAAAAATTATATTTTCGTAATGCCTAATGTCCATTATGAAGACTTTATAATTACTCAGATATATATCCAAATATTATTTTTGCATAACTCTGAAAAATATCCATATTCTGAGCTTGCAATATTCAGATTCATACCCAAATTATGTTTTTGCAATACTGAATTAAATATCCATTTTGCAGGCTTGATAATTACTCGGATATATATCCAAATTTTATTTTTGCATTACTCTGAAAAATATCCATATTCTGCACTTTGCAATTACTCAGATTCATACCCAAATTATATTTTTACAATACTCAGTAAAATATTAATATTCCGTTTTTTACAATAACTCAGATTTACATCCAAATTATAACTCCACAATACTCAGTTTTATACCCAAATTATCTTTTGCAATATTCAACGATATATTGATATTCCGACCACTGCAGTAACTTGGATTTATATATAAATTATATTCTTGCAATACTCAGCCAAATATATCCTTATTGCACCTTTTGCAATTACTCAGTTTTGTAACCCAATTATATTTTTGCAATACTTACAGAAATATAGATTTTTCGGTCTTTACAATAACTCAGTTTCATACCCAAATTATACGGTTGCAATATTCAGTGAAATATCCGTATGCCATCTTTACAATTACATCATTTAATATCCGAAATAAATTTTTGCAATACTCACTCAAGTATTCATATTCAGGTTGTACAATCACTCAGTTTTATACCCAAATTACATGGTTGCAATACATAGTGTAATATCCATATTCCATCTTTACAATTAATCAGTTTAATAACCACATTGAATTTTTGCAATACTCAGCAAAAAGTTTTGTTCTTTTCTTTGCAAATAGTTAGTTTTATACCCAAATTATCTTTTTGCAATATTCAGGTTCACAGCCATATTTATCAACCTACAATGTCTCAATTCTTCACTAAAATAGTCATTTTGCAATAAATGGTGTTACATCCATATCTGATACGTTTCTATTCATCAAAGTGTCTTTATGCCTTTTATAATGAATCTGAAATCTGTATCCAATATTTGAGAATCCCTTGTATAAAAACCTCAATTTCGAAACAATTAATTCCAGACAGCAAATTTCTAAAAAGCTGTTCCAAAGTTATGTCAAGGATGTCCTGATGTTTGCTCGAAAGTCATCCAAAAGTAATCAGATGTCTGGAAGTCATGTTTTGAACAATTGTTAACTAAATTAATGAGTTCCGAGCAAATATTAATACATTCTTTAAATAATGTTTGGACAACTTTCTGAAAATTGCCACCTGAGATATCATAATTCATTCATTCAATACTCTATTAGGTAACTAAGAATTCATAACCTCAATTCCTGATATGACTATCGCAGTACTAAAACACTTAATTAGGTGAAAGAAAAAAATCGTCACCATTTTTTGACCTTTAGAAATACAGGAAAAAATGCGTTATTTTTCGGCAAATGCGATTAAATTTGTTTATCATAGTTTATTGAAGGTGAGGATTGGAGGTTAGGTTGAAAAAACATAAGGATACAGCCCTGTATTGCATAAAAGATTGGCCGCAATAAACTAAAAATAATCCATTACCGTTTTAATTGATGATCCGTTTTCGTTGTTTTGATGCGTGCAGGGAACGACACTTATTTTTCATCAAACACTTTCAAGAACACCTACCTCGGAGAAGAACGCTTGTAACTGACTGAAAGCAAAAAATCGACGCACACGCCGAAAGCCGAAGCCGAAACCCGAAAAAGACGCCATGGTGGCGCCACCATGAAAGACGCGGTTAAAATACGCAGGCGCGCTTTCAATTTCGTTTTTTGAATCGAAAATGCAAACGAAAGGTCTTCCAAAATGACACGTCCGATTGGGATGGAAAATTTAGTAGCATCCACATGAAAATGACAATGACAAAAAAACCTCAACTTATTTTGTCCGAACTGGTTGTGTTGCGTGTCATATACACCTCTCAAAATTTGTAACGATGTCTCTCGCAGAGCAAAGAGGCTGTTGATACAGAAGCCCTCGGCTGCGAAAAGGAGAAATACCTTAAGAATTTTCGAAACTCCAGTTTTTTTTTCATACTATCTAGTACAATCAGGGCACGCCGTACCGTTGTGTGCTAATTTTATATCTGTATATTTGCAGAGAAAATCGTACGCTTTGTTTACTGGAATGTTACATTCCAAAAATATGCCGGCAAAGTTTTGAAGCGGAATTCGAATATTCGAATTACTTCAGACCTTAAAGCGCACAACACGAAGGTCACACGTCACATCAAAACAAACTGGTACAACAGTTGCGAAAACTAAACAATCTGCTTCGAATCATATTCGTATTCGTAGAACCCCCCAGTCCCCCGGTGAAGAAAAAAAGATCAAACCGTTCACAAACGACGCTGTCGCTTTCCTATGGTTGAAAAAACGTGTACATATCATCGCACGTTTCACATTTGATAGATTTCGTATAATTTCGATGTTATAAACTCGTGCGGTTTGAGCCAATTAGTATTTCCTGAGTATCGAATCAACGCTAGTATCAATTAATATTTAAAAAAACCATACAATTTTACATCGCTTATTTAATTAGCGACTGCTGAAACATCGTAACAGATCAACGCGAGAAATCGGGTTCGTCGGAAAAGTTGCAGGTATTAAGTATTTTCTTTAGATTATCCGATGATTCATCGTTCTTAATCGGAAAAATGAATTGTTTTGTTTGGTTGATCAGCAGGTTAATGTCTGTCAAAAGGATGGAACCACAAAGGGCACGTCAGCTAAGTGTCAGAATCGGTGTATCCACTGATCGACCATTGCGTGGTCGTCCACAAATCCATGTTCCAAATATCACAGGGTGCCTCGCTGACATCCAACAGCAACCTGGATCCACACAAAATAATATCACTGCAGGGCCGAATGTCAAAACGATCAACTGTTCCAACAGGTCTACTACGATTTGATATATTTCTATTTCTATAATCTATTTTTTCTATTTTTCATTCACAAATACACAGTAATAAAATATGCTTTTTTCTATTTATATCAAATATTAACTTTCTCAATGTTTTTTTTTTCGTTTTCCATTTTTCTTTGGCTCAAGCATATTTTACTTCTTATAAAAAAAAGGAAAAAGAAAAATCAAAAACACATGCTGGAAAAAAAAATAATCGTATTTTCTTTCAAAGGCATGATAAACTCGTGCTCATTAATGCAACTCGAAATGAAATTGTTTATATATTATTATTTGCTTTTAACACAGAAGTCTACGGTCAAAGAAAAAGACTGAAACCAGCAAGAGCGTGAAAGAGACACCTATAACAATTGATCTGGATGAAAGGACGTCGAGCAAACCACCGCGGGTAAGGGATTCTGTCAGTGGCCAAACCAACATTGTAATCTGTTCTGTATGCTTGGATAATCTCACCGCAAGCCAAAACCCAACCGCAACGCGTTGCGGTCACATTTTTTGTTCGGAATGCATAGAGCTGATGCTAACAAAGTCCAAAACGTGTCCCAAATGTCAACTGAGTATATCGTCAAAATCTTGCCGTAGAATATACTTTTGAAATTGTCTCATTATCATAAAAGAATACGGGCACCCTTGCCCTTGCTCAGACGAGAATGCTTGATGGTCGTTTACAAGAATTTCCTTTTTGATAGATAAATCCATCAACAGCAACGGAAACTGCTGTTGAACAAAAGGAAAATTGAAGAAAAAAGAGCTTACCGTAAAAACAATAGTTCTTTGTAGGCAAAAAGAAATTTAGTTACATGAGAATAAGCCCTGATAAAACTGGCTGAGCTTGCTGGACTTGCTGGCCTTTATAACTTAATTATTTTTGTAACTAAATGATTTCGCTATTCGATATTTTGATTCCTCCTTTATTAATTTTTCTCCTTTCACTTTGCACTTGGTCCACCCAATTTACTTTATACTTTGAGGAGCGTGGATAGCAAATGAAACAAAAAAACAACATACACTGCGACTGTGATTTATACCAAAGCGATTTAGCACACAAGCACGAGTTAAATAACAATGGCATAAATCGAGGTTGTAGCGTATGTGGGGTCCATTCTGTTTCTGCAATATTATATCAATGTCGGCGAGTGCTAGATAAGTGAATGAATATATGATATTTTGTATTCTTAATCTTAATAAACAGTCAATACGTTTATTGTACTTATTTTCTTTATTGTATTTTTATTTCAATGATAAAAATGGGATGATTATCCAAGAATTTTAAGATTATAGAAGTACCTGGATGATATAATGTTAAAACAAAAAGAAGAAAATTAATCGTGTCTTATCAGGGCAAGTTATGATTTGTTTCAAGATTTTTGAACTTTAAATTTGACGTCACGCAAGAAAGCTTTGACTAATCGAAAATCTAAGGCGATTTTTCTGCAAAACCATTTTTGGAATTTAAACTATATTTATGGATAACCAAGCTCGATGACTGTTCCAAAATTCATGTTGATAACTTCAGTTGTTCCTAAAAAAGTAGCAGAGATGGAACATAAGAACTTTTTAATCATATGAAAATTTCTTTCGTTTTAATAATAAGTAATTAAAAGCAAAATCAATTTTATAATAACTTTAAGAAGATTGATATCTGTTGATACATAAGCTATTGACTGCGAAGGCGAACAATACCTAGAATTTTTGATAATTCGGTTTTTTTATCGGAAGTACGCCGTACCATTGCGTACCATTGCGTACCATTGCATGCTAATTATTTTGCATCTATGTTATAGCAATTGTACGCTTTGTTTACTAAAATGCTAGATCTCAAGAATGTGCCTGCAAAGTATTGAAGCGTAATTCAAATGTTCGAAGTTACTTCAGACGTTAAAACACACACCACAAACCACACACCACCAACAGTCGCGAAGCTAAACAATCTGCTCCATATCATATTCGTATTCCTAGAACCCCCAGTCCCCTGGTGAAGAAAAAAAACAGGACAAACCGTCAAACCACTCACAATAACGGAACGACGCTCTTGGTGTACATCACCGCACGTTTCGCATTTGATAAATTTCTTATAATTTCGATGTTATAAACTCATCCATTTTGAGTCAATATATTTCCTGAGTATTGGATCAACGCTAGTATCAAAAAATATTAAAAAAATAAAATACAAAAATTATATCGCTTATCCTCACGCTTTAATTTGGAACTGCTAAGACACCGGAATAGATCAGAGCGAGGAGTCCAGTTGGCCAAAAAAGTTGCAGACAGGTATGTTAATTGGATTATCCGATGGTTCATTGTTCTTCAACGAATAAATTAATTGTTTTGTTTGGTTTGTTAACAAGTTAACGCTCATCAACCATGGAACCAAATAGGAGTGGTCGTCGACAGAACGCTTTTCAAAATGTCACAGAATATCATATCACTGGAATGACGCTCGATGAATTCGTCAATCGCCATGGCCGCAGGTCTACTATGATTTCATAAATTTATCTATTTCTTCCATTTTTCATTCACAAATACACAACAATAGAATACGCTTTTTCTATTTCTATTGAAAATTAATTTTTTCAATGTTATTTTTTGTCCATTAGCCAGTTATTTCGCTTAACGGGACAGACCTAGTTAGAATTTTCGAAAAATCGATTTTTTTTTTATTTCATTTTCAAAAAGTAGAATCTCTTACGAACATTTTCCGCCCAGGTAAATGTAAATCGGACCATTATTCGCCGAAATACAAGACTTTGTAGCACGTCGTGTCTGAGCCATAGGTAAGCAGGTAGCGGACTTTAAGTGCGTTTTTCTCGAAACCATGTTTTTGAAGTCGGTGATCACTGTAGCTCGAGAACGGCTTTACCGATCGGGTTGAAATTTATATCACTTCTTCTATACATGGTAGTCCTCCATATGAACGAAGGATTTTTTTTTTGGATAATTATTTTTATTTTTAATAGCAAAAAATGGAACTGATATTTTGGTCAAAAAAACACTTTTGACTTTTAACGGCCGCCATTTTGTGAAAAATGGAAATTTTTCAAAACCCTTCGTTCAACCGGAGCATTATATCATTAACTAAAAATCCCCTCCGTTTTTTTTGTTTCAGATGAGCCGTTGCAGCGTGAGCTTGATCACCGCAAACCGTGTTTTTTTTTGCAGCGTCCTCGGCAATTGACGGTCACCAGCTTATTTCGATATGTATTGCGTTGAAAAAATTGCAACATATACATTACATATGTATCTTTTAAACGGAAGAACTTTTGTTGTGAATTATTTTATCGTTTGACCAAAAAAAAATCGGAAAAAAGGCCTTTTTTTTGACGTTCCAACTAGCTCTGTCCCCTTAACAGCAATTCATTAAAAAGAAAAGGGAAAAAATAAAAACAAGTGCTTGAAAAAAGAATAATCGTATTTTCTTTCAAAAACATGATAAATTCGTGCTCACTGATAAAATAAAATTGATTATACGTTATTATTTGTTTTTAACACAGTGCTTCACTGCCAAAGAAAAAGAGTGAAACCAGCAAGACCGCGAAAGAAACGCGTACAACGGTTGATTTGGACGGCAGCATGTCGAGCAAACTAGCGCCGTTAAAGGATTCTGTGAGCGGCCAAGGCACCTTGTAATTTTTCCTAAATGCTTGAAAAATCTCACCGCAAGGTGATCCTCAACCATTACGCGTTGCGGTCACATTTATTATTCTGAATGTATACAGCTGATTCTATCAAAGTCCAACAAGTATCCCAAATGTCAATTGAGCATAACGTCAGAATCTTGTTGAAGAATCTGTTTTTGAAATCATTTCATCATCCTAAAATAATACGTGTACCCTCGCCCTCGCTAACACGACAATGGTGTATGGTCGTTTGCAAGAATTTTATAATTAATAGTATCATTAATAATTAGTAATAATAGTATAATTAATAGAATCAATCAACAACGACAAAACCGCTATCAAACAAAAAAAAATTCAACAAAAACACACCTTGTTGAAAAAAACAATAATTCGTTATACCCAAAAATGGCTGAGCTTGTTGGACTTGCTGGTGCTTTCAATTTAATCAGCCTTATTTTTATAATGAAATTATCTCACCGCTTGACATTTCAATTTCCCCTTAATCAATTTTACTTTTTTTATTTTGCACTTGATTCACTCAATTCACTTTATACTTTGAGGAGACACGGATAACAAAGGAAACAGAAATAAAAATACAATATGACCGCGAATTGTGTCACAGCGATTTAGCACGCATAATAGTTGAACTCTATGGCATAAATTGAGGTCGTAGTGTATAAAATCCATTCCTTTTCTGCAATATTATATCAATGTCGACAAGTCCTAGATAAATGAATGAATCTCTATGCGATATTTTGTATTCTTAAACTTAATAAACAGTCATTATTTCAATACGTTCATTGTATTCATTTTCTTTGTTGTACCTTTGTTTCATTGAATAAAAATGGGAGAATAATCCGAGAATTTGAAGGTCATAGAAGTACCTAGATGATAAAAAGGTAAAACAAAAAGAAGAAAAAAATTAACCGTGTCTTAGCAGGACATGTTACAATTTGTTTCAAGACTTTTGGACTTTAAATTGATGTCACGCGAAAAAGCTTTGACTAATCGAAAATCTAAGGTGATTTTTCTAAAAAAGTATTTTTGGTACTTAAACTATATTTGCGGGCAATTAAGATGGATGATTATTCTAAAATTCGAGTTGATAACTTCATTCGTTGCGGCAAAAAGTAGCAGAGGTAGCACAAAACAGAAATATCGAATCCTCACAATTACAAAACTCTGGATATATGACAATGACGTTTTTTTATATATATAAATAATGATATTCGGTGTATTTAACCAAAATAATAATAACTAACAAAAGTGAAACCAGAAATGTAGGAGCAAAGTAAATTTAATAATAACTTCAAGAAAATCGATACATGTACATATCTTTGAATGTATTTTACATTCAAAGCCTTTGGTGACTTTGAAAACTACTGAAAATCACAATATTTATCGTGATGAGAACGTTATGTAAAAATAAAGTCAAAGCAGGACGACAGGCAATGTGATTCAATATGCAAAAAAAAAAAAAAAATTGTACGGAAACGTATAATCAAAAAGTATTTGAATACTAAGAACCAAAAAAATTCAATTATGAAACCATGAACCGTTTTGTATGCGAAAAGGCGTTAAAAAATACATAAAAATTGATAGAATTTGAAAAGAATATAAACAAAAATTTAATAAATGTTCCAGTAATAATAAAATAAATATAATTTAAACAAAATAGACAGTTTTAGAAAAATATTGTTCAAAAATATTGGATATTTCTATCCATAAAATAATTATTGAAATATTTATTATGTATATATTCAGTCCTTGCATACATTTTAACACGACGTACCAATTGCCGATATCAGCAGAGTACAATCATCGTCGCCTGTTCTCCGTTATTAGGTAGCGAGAGTTTTATATTTTCAGCACTCCAATGAAGCAGCGCACCTCGGCAAACAACGCTCCAAACATAAGGTATAAAAAATTCTTCTGGCTGATCTTCTTCCACGTATCTGAATTTCAGCTCCGGAAATTTCTGCAATTTTCAAAAAAAAATTATTTTACAACAATTCAATTTTGCGTCGCGATTTGGGATACGTGCTTTGCGAAAATTATCTTTCTTTACCCTGAGCCGATCTTTTGGCCATTGTGTCGAGCCTTGTTGTATCGCACTGAGTACTTGACTTACACCAATTTGCGACTGTCCAATTTGCTCTAATTTGTAAGAAAAAAAGTTTATAACCTGTAAAGAACAAAATAAACGGTTATGGCTCTAGATTTTTCACATTGGTATAACTGAATTTATGAAAAATCGTTAAGGTAGTATTCTCGTCACGGTCACGTTCAAAACTTAACTTTCCGGTCAATGCTCGAAAACTTGGATATAACTTGCGAAATAATCTAATACTGGTAGTTGTTATAGGAATCTAAAAACATATAAACTTTCGGAAAAAATGTTTAACATAAAGTTTATAATTTCCGAAATACACCACGTTTCAAATTCTTCAAAATTCATCAAAATTCCTGTAATTTCTTGACAAACTTCGTCATATATACCTCTGTAAATGACAATTAAAAAAAAAAAATCTGTAGAAAATTTTCGGAGTTATTGCGTAAAGTGTAAAATTTTCTACCGCTTCCCATAAGAACAAACTTACAAAAAAAAAAAAAGAAGCAAACTGTACAATTTTTCATTTCCAATATTTCAAATATGAAACGATGAATCCTTTTAAAATTTTGCATGTATTTACATAATAGTGTCCTGAATTTTTTTAAAATTCTATAGAAAGAGCTTTTGGCGAGACCGCTACTTTAATTACCAAATAAATCTCTATGAAATCTTAGTTTTTACGGAATATATCTGAAAAGTCTCAAAAAGAAATGTTTTTTTTTGTATAAAAAAACATTATTATATAATAAAATGTATTCTACAAAAAAATGTCAAATATTATAAAAAAATTTTTTTTTAATGGTAATAATTTTGTAACTTACAGAATAAATATTTTGTATGATATCCTGGAAAGCAGAGTGTGTTCTGTAAGGTTGAAACACGTCCCTCTTATACAGAAGAGTGTATATCAAATTTGGATTTTGTGCCAACTGATGCGTCAGAGCACTGTTTATTATTTCGAGTACCATTCGAAGAACTTCTTCAAGAATCGTCAAATCTTGAATCTATAGAAGCAAATAAAAAACAGCCATTGTTTATATCATTTATACAAATTATTATTTTAAAGTAAAGTAGTAAATTAACCCTAGAACTTGTCCCATTTTTTAATTTCTAACCCACGACCAGGGTCGATATTGACACCATGATTATTTCGGTCGTAAGATTGGCTCTCTAGAAAAGAAACTCAAGAAGCACATGAATTTGTTCGCTTTTTAATAACAAACAGAATGACATGCGAGCAATTAATCGAAAATTTTCATTATGGCAGATTTTTATTTCCATTATCTTTATTTTATATGTGACTTTAATTTTAATTACCCGACATTTTTATTTAATTTTATTTCATTTCATCGAAATAAAGTTAACGAAAAACGGATTTAAAGATCGAAGTATTGACAAAATCAACAGAAATCTCATTTATTCGATATTAGTCCGAAGTCGCAATTGATCCCAGACGAATAATGCGTTCCAGGATTATTAGGAAAACATTTTTATAAATTTGGCATTTCATTTTGATCGTTACCAAATCTGCGCTAGCGGAATTCTGACTGACGTCAATGGCGGTATTGACAACGCCGGAAGCCGCTTGTCCATGAATCCGTGTCTCGAGCCTGGCGTGTTTCTTCGCAAGTGTTTCAAAAAGGCTCAGTAATCTCTGGCTGACGTATGGATGCAAAGCACGAAATTGTGCAGACATGTTAGCGAGAGCAGCCAAACAATTTGTATGAAGATATTTGTCCTATAAATAATTAGCAAATTATTTATTGATTCACGACGATTTTGTACGAACGGTTATTACGAAATGAAAAAGATGTTGACTCACTCTCATTTTGAGCATATTATACTGTATCGTTCGTATTACGACGAGAATTAATAGACCACCTAACGAAATTTCGCTGATACATCTCTCAGTGTACCACGTGACTCCTTTAAGCATCTGAAACGATAAAATATCGAATTACAACAATTGTGTAGTGATTATTAATGATCGAGGAATTCGAGGTGAACGAAGATCTAACAATTTCGTGGATCCTTCTGTTGAACGAGTCGTCTTCACTCAGTATTAGCAGGATTATTAGCGACATATAAATATGATGCGACGTGTTGTCCGGAGCATGATATAGGATTTGCAATATTGGCGTTATCTGAAACAATCAATTTAATGAATTATTCATTGAAGTTAATTTACTTATAGAATAAAATGATTATAGGAAAACAAAAGTGCTTACTAATAAATGAATATCCGATCGTTTGATTATGTATTCCTTGACGTTTGCGTTTTGATGAAGTAACATGTATAATAATAGTATAACTTCATCGGTGTTTGGTATTTTACAAATAGTGTTGTACAATTTGTCCAAGTTCAGCCGGAAGGGAGTTATGGCTTTCGTTGGCGCTGGATTGTTCGTATCTGAGAACAAAAAACACCATCATTGCAGTTATTTTCTCTTGAATCGAATAATTATTTTATTTGAGACTTTATCCAACGAGAAAACATACCTTGTACGTGTGAAAAACTTATCAGTGCATCGCGATATGGATTGTTTGTTGTTGTGCAATGATTCGTTAATACGAGCAAAAGCAATAGCGATTGACTCGCAAGAGGAGTTTCGGTATCACGTTTTTCCTCGTCTTCCTTAGTACCGTGACTGTTCACTTGTACGTTCCTCATACTATTTCCCATTCCCATTGTAATTACATTCCAGAGTCCAGCTGCAATTGATCAATCAAAAATGAGGAAAAAAAAGTAATGAATATCAATCAAAAGAATTTCCACGAATATATTTTTTGACCCTTAAAGTATATTTGGGGTCTAGGAATACCTCGAAAAAAATTTGAGCCCACATTTCAATATTTGATTTTTCAATAACAGATTATTTTTCCTGACACGTTAGTACATTTTTTCGATAAACAAACTATTTTTTAAGAAATACTTTACAAAATTTGTGTATCATTTTCAAGTGTTCCTTATTAAGACAAAATAGTTCGTTTATCGAAAAAATATAATGTTAAGAAAATAGATCAATTGTCCAAAAATCAAATGTTCAAATTTGAGCCCCAATTTTGCCTCAGGTATTTTAGACCTCAAGAATATTTTGAGGGTTAAAAGTGGATTCAGGGAAATTCTTACAGTTGTAGTGGATAACAAGTCCTGACTTCTAGAAATTAAAACTTGAATTTTCATACGGCGTAATGCAAAAAAAAAATGTAATTATTGTTAATTTCTAAAAATTCGAACTCAAACTACAACCGTATTGTTTGTTTATCTTTTTTGTTCAATTAAGACTGACCTGCAATGCTAAATACTATGCTACCTCCAGCCTCTCGCGACAATAATCCAGGTGGAGCGTGTTGCTGTTGAGCAAAATTGTTTAACAACGTGCAAACGATTATCGGAGCTCGCACCCTTTGTTCGTTGTGCATGAAGATCCTGTATATCGAACTGTATTCAGCCGAACTTTGGGCAAATAATTGTACCGAAAGGAATACGAGTAAACAGTTGATAGCCTCGAGATGTACGATGTACGTGTATTCACTGAAAATCAATGAAATTAATAAATTGAAACAAAAAAAACATAATTTATTTATATTTACTTGGTTAATTTTTTTTCGAAGCTGTAAAAATTCAATCAATCTGAAAAAAGAAACTTACCATAAAGGTACGTCGATGACTATATCAATAAGTGCAGCAATTAATTGCTCCGTTCGACTAATTGTACTATCTTTGGGTTCGGTATTGCTCAACGATACTTCCATATGTTTAATCATCTCTTCTTCCCCAACTGTTTCCAGCAGATATTTTAATATACATCTTGTTGCGAACAAAGCATTGTACGATTGCCAAGCCGATACAACGCTGAAAAAAACGACGGAAACTTTATTTTCCTTCCAAAATTCAACCCTTTATAGTCCTCATCACATATGAATTCAGTGGTAAATTGTAAGGTCAGCTTTGAATTGGATGTGAATATAGAAACATCGTCTTGTCATAATGCTTCTGCTGGCCGAAAACTGATTTTGAAAACTAAATTTAAATATGTTTATACATTTTTTTTCTTTTATTTCTTTGCTAAGGAAAAGTTACATTTATGATTGAAATCGGTATGACAATGGGCCACAGTGTTATTATTATATTTGTGAATTGTTACAACAATTTTTTCCTTTTATCTGTAACTTCCAGAGAAGTGTGTATTTTGAGGTTTACCTGATCTTTTAAAAGTTGATAACTCTTCTTAAAATTTCCATATATTTTTGTTGATAAAAAACGTGCTTTTTTGCAAAATAATATGCAAAATTTTTCCAGTTTTAATATTCGTTACTTTTTACTTGGCAACATTTTAAAAGCTTCTGCGTTATTACGAGGAAGTGTATACTTTAAAGGTTGAAAGCTTTAAAATTCATTATACAAAATGCTATTGACGACAGGACCACAGTGCAACGTTGTAGTTTTAATTTCTAGAAATACCCATCGTTTCATGGGACTTGAAATATTATCATACTTTTGATCTTGAACGGATCCTAAAAGCTCGCTCGTTTGAAGCAACGTCACTTCGATGAATGTGCCAAAGTTACCGGTGCTCAAATTGTTGTTCAACAATCGTTGACAAGCTGTATCGAGCGTCGAGTCCAATTCTATCTGCTCATTTCGCGTAATCGGAGGTCGTACATTATACGACAAAAAATTATTCCAAAACGAATCGTTCAAAGGTATGCATTCCTCGCTGCAGAACCTTTCCAAGAGGGTATTCTTAGAAAGATCCTCGTACCGACTCGACGTCGTTCCCATATCTGGGCTCTTGTCAAATTCTGAAATAAAAATATTCATTCTGTAAAATCTGACACATTGCTAATTTTGCTGTCAAAATACGAATATTTCTATATTAATGGTGTTTCATTAATGTATTCAATCAAAACAATCGTTTAAACAAAGCTTGCAAAATAAATCAATTTCCATTAGAACAAAATTATCCCTTGTCACAATTCTCAGATGTTTAGTAAATGTTATTTGAGGGAATTGTCTCCCAAAAGCATTTTTTATCAAAATTTTTTAAACATTCAAAGTACACATTCACGATATTTCAACTATTCCAAAATACAATGCGACATAGAACAAAGTTTGTAAAAAAAGTATAATTCTGATGATTTAGTTTCGGAGATATAGCGATAGGAAGTAAAAATGAATGAGATATGGAAAACGATGTTATGACTGGAACTCTAAACTTAATATTAGGCATTCTTTTTCATTACTTTATAATTTTAGATATTCCTAAAAAATATAACGACTACCATTACAAGGATATTCCACAAGTTATATCCAAACGTTCATCCATTGATCCGAAAGTTAACTTTTCAATATAACTGTAGCGAGAGAACTACCTTAACAACGATACAGTTTTCCAGATATGAAAAATGGAATTTCCAATATATAAATGAATTGAAATTAGAAGCAAAAAAATACTTGCCTCGTAATTTTTCAACGCCTACTAAATTTTTGTTAAATGCAACGCATCTTTTGAAATATCAAAAGTGGAATTACAAATAAATACATGAATTTAAATTAGGAGAAAAAAAGTGCCTCGTCCCAGTTTTTCGACGTGCACAAAATATTTTTATAACTGATACAAAAGTTCCGAGACTTTGAAAATGGAACAGAAATGTCAGTTGAAAGACGATACCGTTAACTTATACGAAAAATAATTAGAACAAAAGTTTATTTTTCATTGAATTATTCTGAATGGGGAAAACTGGTATTAATTAAATATCCGCGCGATAAATGTTTTGCAAAAACGACTTCATTATTATAAAAAAAACATTGGAACATCACCGATGAAACATAACCTATTAATTCTGTCAAAGACAGGTTGACACATAGCATGTGAATAAAAATACGATATGCAACAACGTGGTGTTAAGCAATGTTTCAATATTAACGTTGAAACATCAGAATAATTTAAAAACGCATTTCTCGATGATTAAAAAATTAATAAATACCCACACAGCTGTAGATTATGCTGAGTTTACATAGTACCCATTTTCGGGTATGCACGAGTTTTCCAATCAGAAGACACCAATGTTAACATAAATACACGATATTCGCGAGATCCAAAAGAATTGTCCAGTGACACTTAACATAACTTTTTTGTATTTATGTATTCATTTTTGTCGATGTGTTTCTATTTTCCGGCAAGTGTAATAACCGAAATTAACAATCATAAAACAAAATTTCCAAAAATCTACTTCTAGAAAACCCATTTTTTTTACATAAACCAAAATAAATAAAAATTAGCAATTTAAATCGAGTTTAATTAATTACGAAATTGTTTATTTGCATAGTGAATACTCGTCAAATATGTGAAAACGTTAATTATTTATTCAGTTTCTGGATAATTAGAATTGAACTTTTTTTTATGCATGCGTTTGAAAGGGATCAGGGATATGCAGGAATAAATCATTTAGACAGTAAACAATAATTTTACAGTAATTTTGTTTATTCATACGAAAAAAAAATAGATTTGAAAATTATATTTGCCAGTACAATTCCAAAATATTGGAGACATTAATTTCGCTCGACATGAATCGCGTGATAAGAGCAAAAATATCATTTGTTAGACAGCGTCATCGTTTAAAAGATTTTGGATTTTTATTTGTTATAGTTATTTGTTTACGAATTGAAATAGTACGTTCGTTTTTCGTAAATGTAGAAATTTGAAACGGGATAGTAAAAGTAGAAACAAGTGGAGCTTGTCCATGTCAAACAGAATTGCGTTATTCTGGCATCGAAAACGAAGTCGATTGTACTTAAAGCAGAAAATAATAAACGTCACTAAAGTATGTGAAATTAATCCCTTACATAATGTGACTGAATCTATATTTTAATGAAATAAAATAAAAACTTATAGAGCTAAAGCATAAGCGATGATCGTTTGCGATATTGATTTTGTTTTTAAAACAAATTGTCATTGAAGATTTAGTCGAAAAAAAAGTTAAAGTTGATAATATATGAATAAAAACTGAAGGCAGCGAACAATACGATAAAAACTAGTATCGATAAGTATGAAACCCGAAGTCCAAAATATTCATCTTGCGGATGAGATTTCTGTTAATTATCTTCTGCGAGAGTATTGATTCTCGAATTAATAGCCATGAGCTGTGCCAAAAATGATGTATCTGCCATAACTGTGGCAAGAGCAGTCAAAAGACTCTCCATATTTTCCCTTGGTAGGCCCAACTGACGAGCGCACTCTGCGATCATTGCAAATTCTTCGTCGTTCGGAACAATCTGTAAGAATGATAAATATTTGAAATAAGATACGTTAAAAAGCGAGATTTGTGAGGAAAAATAATAAGAAAATTGCTGAAGCTCTAATAATATTGAGTGAAATTCTTACTTTCGATGTACTGCTGAATTTGTTGAAAGGCATCTTGACGCGTACTTTTTCAGTGTTCGTTTGATAAAAAAGCGTGAAGTTTTGTCCGTTGTTGACATCGAGTACGATCGGAAAATATATACCGGAAGTAACGTGACCCTTGGTATCTCTAGCGAGTAAACTACGAAAGTTGTAAACCAAATTTCTTCTCTCGGTAACGTCAATGGCAGTTAAATACGGCCTTGCTATATAAATAAGAGCGACTTGCGTACGCTCCAAGGCACCAGGGCGATTTTCTCTCTCGTGCCACTCCACGTAGTCGGAATCTTCCGCGCACAGAGAATAATTGTACTCTTTCTTGCAATTTGGTTCTTCCGATTGCGTAAACCATCCGGTATGGGGATACGATTTGTCGGCCATTACTGTTACAACACGAGCCACGTGATATCCAGGATCCAACAACAAAACACCGCGGCGTCCGTTGATCTCGATTTTCAGGCAAACGAGTACGTGCTCTTTTTCACCACTATCCGCAGCAGGTGGTCCACCAACGTAACCGGCAATATCACCGATTGTCTGTATCAACACAAATGCAAAAAAATCGTTAATAAATTCGTAAATCATTATATTAATCTCTGCAGGAAAAATTAAATAAAAAAATAATCACCTCTTCGCACGATACTAAGTAGAGGCCACTTGAAATGCCGGGATATCTCTCGTTCAATTTGTACAGTCGACGCATCAGCTCAAAACCAAGACCCACACAAGTGTGATGTTTGTGAGTTATTAATGGCTGGTATTTATGGTAGAATCGCTCAACCATCGGCTCTTTGCTTTCCTTGTAATCCTTGTAGAATCTAATTGGAACAAAACGAAAAGAATCATTAGCACAAAATAAAATGCAGCCAATAAACCAAAGTCTGTTTCTTGCAATTGTATTTTATTCTCAGTAACTTCATTCATTCAAAAAAACACAATTCATTTTAATTTTTATTTAAATACGTATTCAGAAGAAACGAAAAAAAAATCGAAAGTAAAAAAACAGTCACATTATTGCTTCATGAGTGAATAAAAAATTGATTTGAAGCAATTTTGAATTAATAAGTAAGATTTAATACCTCAGGAAGTTTCCAATGGTATCATAGCGATGCTCTCGCAGCAAGCGCTGGGTCTCCAGCTCTACGCTGCCTGCTAGTTCTTCATATTGTTCGACCGTGTCAACGATCAAGGCTGGCGATTCATAATGAGCCCAGACAGGCAGGGGTAGCGGCACACCCCTGATCCAGGGCCCGCGTGCCTGCCCCTGTGGCTGGCACCATATCTCTGCCGTCTCGAGTCAACTTGGCCATTCGCTGCCCCAGCGGCCAACTGTTGGCAAGTACCCATTCTCATCCCTGTAGCTGCTTATTGGCTCCACAGGGCTCTCTGCGTTCTTTAAACTCTTCTCTCGCTCTGCAAATTTTAATTATTCATTTTTTTAACAAATTCAGTTAAGTAGAATACGTCAAAATATCAAATTTTTATTAAAATGTGACCAATTTACAGCTTTATTTCATCAATTCAATAAAATAAATTGCAAATAAATTATTATACTGTTGAAACTACGACTCCAAAATTGAAAGGAACATAAAACTGTTATAAATTATTTGAATGAATCAAATTATTATATTTATTTCTTAATGTTTTATCTATGCAATTCGTTACATTTTCGATTATTTCAAAGAGAAATTATAAACTGAAATTAAATTGTTATTTCGACGTTACAATTAATTACATCTGGTTGAATGTGTTTGAGAATTAGTCACGTATCCCATTGTTTGAAACTCCAAATAAAAATAATAGTAATATCGTTGAGAGTATGGGTCAGTCGGTATCTCGCCACCGTGAGTGCGAGAGATAACTGCAAATTACAAAAGTGAAATTCTTCGACATGGTTTGACCGATTACAAAAAGGCCCTGTCAGCGGATTTTTGCCATCGTCCCGCGTCCGCTGACAGAGCTTTTTTGTATACGGTCAAACCGTGTCGAAGAATTTCAATTTCGAAAATTCGAGGTGAGGTTAGGTGACTGATCCATCCTCTTAATGTTATCAGTGCAAAGAATTCTTTCGCGACACGTGCCATTTGAAAAAACAGAAAATTCGATCTTATGAGTCAGAGCCCAGTTAGCCGGAAAAATATAATTAAATAGCAAATATCCGGTCAAAAATATGCGGGTGTGACGAGCTCAAAATATGGCGATACCTTTCGTTACTTGTTCTACTAAGGGGCTCAGAAATTTTATTATTTTGGATAATGTGCGATCGAGTAGCCAACAATATGGCGAACGTCAAATCAATGTACGCGCAGGGACAATGCCACGTGTTTATTTCCGTTTCTCTCGACAATGCTCGATATATCACAAGTACGTACGCGATTTTTTTTTTCCCGATAAAGTACTGTAATCGAAATATCTTGTTTTACTCCGCTTATGTATTTATATAATGCTACAAGTCTCGTGTAATTCCCGAATTAAAGATTACTGCGCATCAAATCTAACGAGAAATAATGTCAAAAAAATTAACAACCCAATTCTCAAGATTCCGAAATATATTAAAATAAGCTCTTTATTTTTATTGAAGGGGATTAAATCGTAATAAAATTTCAGCCTTGAAAAATAGGATTGTGCGAAAAATGTGTGAACGTATTGCACCATGTTGTTTCATTATGTAGGTCGTCGTCTCGTGAGAAGCCTGAGTAAACGCGCTTACCCCATTTCCCCATAACGCGATAAATCCACACGAAACTCTTTTGTTTTCAGGAAACGATTATGAAACAAAAAACAAAATAATGATGAATTAAAAAAACATTCTTACCCATACAATGAGCGCACCAAACAAATAGGAACTTTCTCTTCTCGAAACCTTATCAAAATTCACGTGTCCGAAGTCCGAGCAGAACTAACGCATATCTACATGCGCAAAGAATATATACCGTTCTTCTGACCTCTCTCTCTTTCCCTCTCTCCGTTTCTCCTTCTTCGCCCCTTCGCCACACCGACGCAAAATATATGTACGTCACTAGCCCCACACACCGCCGTTGTGACTATAGCCTTGATATCGAAAGTCGAGAATATTCACCACGCATTCTACCCCCATGTACACATACATAAGCACATGATTTCCAAAAGATTCGAGCGTGTGTGCGTACATATGTGTTTAGTGTGTATGTTTGTTTTTCTGTGTGTTTGTGTATGTCAGAAAAAAAATTGTGGATGGTGGTGTGACTCGAGATAACGGCACGCTCTTCGTCCAATAGCTGTGTTAGCTTCGTAACGGCCAATAGTCCATTGGCCACTGGAACCTCTCACATTCTGTCAGAAACGGTGACTCATGGGTTCAGTCCTAGCTCCACCACTTTTTTTCTACAATATGTTTCCTTTCCTTCAATTTCTTGCATCGATTCATTTCGATTTTTTTACATGCGAACCTTAAGGGAGAAATTCCGAAGATTTTGAAGGTAGAATTGGAATATTTCCATGTCTCTTCGAATGTCTCTTGTGTCGAGAAAATCTTAGTAATAAGCCGCCTACACAAAATTTGCAGATCGTGCTTTACGGGAAATGTATATTTACGATTTTTGTGAATAAAAAAAGGGGGTAGTTTTTGCTACTTGGGAATTGTCGCAAATAACATCCTTTAGAATTCTGAGGACGTAGCCCCTTGCTCATTTTCAGGTCAACGGCATACATTTCAACACGCTTTTATCAACACCATATTAAATTCGTTATTTGTCACAAATGTTCGATAGCTTTTAAATCCATAATTATGAAAGATTGCACTAACGATTTTTGAAATGTTGATTCGAATTATTCATATTATCGATTACCTTCAAATATGCTCATGCCAAAGAAAATGATTTAATGATACAATGCCAAGGTAACGATATGATGCTTACAGAATTTATGGAATAATTGAATAAGGGCAGAGTTGGAAAAAAAGAAATAATTAGGGGTTCATCAGCAGTAAAGGTCAAAGCTGTATGTCTCGAAGTATTGTACTTTAATGGCTACCCAGATAGCCAAGCTTGACATATCAAACTTATATAGTTTCTTCATCTCCAGATAAGCCCTCGATAACTGTATTTGAAAAATATCTTCCAAATTTGGTTCTCTTCACCTCTAGAAGTCTTCCATTATATCCGACAGATACTTATCCTGTGTTCAACGTACCGGATATATACCAGATATTGACTTCAGTACCCTCCTGCACGATTATAGAGAAAGTTCCAAACCAACGCTCCTGAAAAGTTTGAGGCATCTCGCGAAAACCTTAATATTTTCAGTTTTATCACAAGCTAGGCCTTGACCAATATGTATGATCAAATCGTCATAAGTTCAACGATGAGAACGGGTGCGTTTACAACGAGCCGAAATCCCGAATTGACCATCAAATTAAAAAAAAAAAGAACAACAAAATAGTTTAACGTCTGCGGAGTCGAGATAAATAACAAACAATAGAAACGATTAAATAAAACATTAGGTGAAAAAGAAACACTCTTACAAGGGTGTTTAACACTTTTGATCAAAGCTATATATATATATATATATATATATATTGTCTACACTGTAGGACGTTTGTTTTGTCGTATGGAGTATGATTAACACACATAAAATTGGTAAGTGCGCGTGTAGTTTGTCTCCACGCCATAAACACAAAAGAGAGAGAAAGGAACATAACATATGGATATATTCCTATGACGACATTGAAGTTCTGGAAAGTCCTGGATGGACTGGGAGAGGGGGGGGGAAACAATCGATCGCGATTACTCACGATGAGATTATACACACGCGTAATAACTCTTAGTGAGTCTGGACTCTGCAGACTCGCGATAAAATGATTAACTTGAAAAAATACGTGAATCTCACTCGATCTGCGTAGTATGTGCCGCATTACCAACAGTACAAAGTCCCGAGAAACAGCTTTGTTTATCTCATGCATCTGTCTCTCTTGCTCTCTTGCATGTGTTTCGAAAGTCGTGCGTAGTCGCGCCACGGAATTCTTTTACCATTCGCCATATGTTATTATTATCGCTAATTTGCCATATCAGTAGAGGAGAGGACAGGAAGTGAGAGAGAGAAGAGAAAGAGAAAGAGAAAGAGAGAGAGAGAGAGAGAGAGAGAGAGAGAGAGAGAGAGAGAGAGAACGGTGTTTCGTAATATCAATGTCGGGTCAATAATGTTTAAATATATATATTCGTTCTTGTATACTACGCAACCATTAGGCAATTGTTATGAATATTCAATTAGAGCTCGTTAAATATTTGAACGATTATTGAGTGGGCCGTCATTCATATGCGGAATTATGTTATTTTTGAGACTATATTGTTATTGCCCTTCGTACATAAACGTATAAAACGGTACCTTTTCATTTTTCAATCATTTTTTTCATCTATTAGTTTGTACGATATTCCGTCCATCGGAAAAAGGGGAAATCGAAAAAAAAACCAGGAAATATTTACGATTGAATTTTCACACGGGTCTGAGAAATCCACGAAGAGCTATGATAGAAATTTTGATAAATACATTTTACATGAGTCTGAAAGATCCACGAAGTTATGATAATAATTTTGATAAATACATTTGTTGTTTGGGAATTAATCGTTCGTCTTTGTAACACTCAAAATTACGATTTTTTCGTATTGTAATGGACCGAGAAGCATCTTTTATTGCGTTGTGAACAATCGTTTAAAAAAGATATCGTATTTGCGCTTGAAAAATGTGTTTGGCCAAATATGGCCTTGCGCCATCAACAATATTGACTGTTGTGATGTTTTCTCATTATAGCAAAGCAACGAAAAATTTTACAATCCGATTCTAGGTAGAACCGCACATCTAATGTTTTTTTTTTCTAGAACGAAATATTTTTATGTATATTGAATGTCTACCGATTTATATATTTGCAAAAAAAAATAGACAAGAATCTGGCTTTAATAAATTGTATTACTGCGGTTTTCCTATCATTTCAAATCGAAATATCAATATATATTGATCGCTAAGTGTATTAATTCATCGAGTTGATAAGAAATTGATAAAACCATATATATAAACACACATCACGTGTCGAGTCGAGGTCATTACGACGCAAACAGCACCTTTTTATTCCAAGAATTCTAATAATTCTAACGACATAATATAACTGTTAGAGCTGGTTGTTTCACCACCTGTAGGTAAATTTTACCGGACGGCTGTAGTACTGGGTAGCAGACTCTTAACTATGGGCCGGTTGTTCCACCTCCAGGTAAATTTTATCTGATAGTTAAAGGTCTGCTACTCAATGCTACAACCGTCAGGTAAAATTTACCAGAAGGTGGAACAACCGGCCCTATATCAGATAAAATTTACCTGGAGGTAGAACAAGCGGCCCTTAGGGCCGGTTGTTCCACCTCCAGGTAAATTTTATCTGATAGTTAAAGGTCTGCTACTCAATGCTACAACCGTCCGGTAAAATTTACCAGAAGGTGGAACAACCGGCCCTTACAGTTTTAAGAATCATACTTTGAAATCGAACGAAACGAGATTAATTCGATAATCCGAAAATAAGATAAAAATATGCAAGCGAGTCATTGATTCTTATTATTACGTTGAGAGCGTCCGAAGGTCAAGGCGTTGATCGCATATCAAGCATAGATATATGCTAGAATGTTCAACGTTTACTATTATATCGCAATGTCTCACTTTTACATCGTAAAGTTGGGAGCAAACACCTCGACTGTATTCTACTTTGTAAACATTATATACACGCCCACGATTAACGGTGACCTAATTTGGAAATAAAAAAACTAGGTTAGGATATGATGCTTCAAACTATTCATATACGAAAGTACTGTGCTTTCCACATGGTGAAAAACGAAGTATGTGAAGTCTTTCATAAATATGTCGATATACGGAAGATTTTTTCTTCGCATATTCACATTCACCGAGAAAAATTCGAAGTTCGAACATCAGTTTCTATAATATTTATTTTTAACATGCACGAAGCTACCTATTCATTCAAACCTTTATGGCCCCTGCAGGGAACTTTATTTACATCCATCCTTCGGCTATATTTTCGTTTTTCATATGGTCAATTACTCAGTTTAATTGTAGACATGACTTTAACGAGCTTACGTCATAGCAAGAAATAGTTTTGATCGATATTTGAATGACTTTTTGCATTTTGCGGAACGCTATTAAGATTAAAACGGAAATACTATTTCGTTCCATGAGTTTGAAAAAAGAAAAAAACGATGTAAAAAAATTAATTTTTCGGTAAACATGTTGCATATTTGACGCAATGAATCTTCCATATGTTCTATCGCTTTAATTAACGCGGAGATTCTAATGAAATATTCATATGGTCAGCAAAAAAAATGGTTAATCTTGTGTCAAGGCCTTTGTTGCATGAATGGAAATAAGTATAAGCTGATAAACGGCGTGTGATGAATTTGAAACCCAGTAACTTCTCAATCTCAATCGTCGATCTGCAAGTTTCAAGTTGCAGAAATTTGTTCATGGAGAGGACGCCACTTGTCGGGTGGATCGAATTATTTGTGGGTCAGCCTTTCAGACGCGAATTTTCGTCGCTTTCATAAGAATCGGTGATTTCTCGTTTCAATAGCTGCATGTAAAAAAACCGTGATACTATCGTTCTACGAAAGACGCAAAGTCGATTATTTGCAGTCATGGCTCTTGTTGACGTATGTGGTGTTAACTCAATCGTGAATTTTAATTCACAACGTATCAATGGTGAAATTGAGGACGAAATTGAATCGTACAGTCGCAATTTTTCAAACAACTTAAACCTCTCGATTCAGCCGGGTTTTAACGTAAGTTCTCAATGATTTTCTACTCCTAACCTCTCGGCGCGTACATTACCGGAATCTGCAAACTCACCTTCGAATTCGTCAAACTCATCGGCGTTTACAGTTAAACATTTTTCAATTATTTTTAAATTTTTGTATTATTAAGAATTAATATAAGTTCGAGCGTGATCATTTACTCAAGATCTTAAATTCAATAAGTATTTGCACAGTTATTGCTGTTTGATACTTCGAAAAAATTAACTATATATTAAACAAACTAATAAACAATTTTTGTGTCCAGATTATTGATTGTTTGAAAGATTGATAAAAACAAATAGTACGAACCTGCTTTAATCGAAATATTTCATTTCATTCTGGCTGATTTTCTAAGGTTGAGCTGTTCAATCGCTTTAGTATTATTTTTTGTTCTTAAATTCAATTTTCGTTAAATACCTTTGAATAATTTTATTTATTTATTTACATGACAGACGTCAGAAAATCTCACAGACGACAATGGCAGGAGCATGAAATTGAAATTCGATCATGGCACAACAACACTTGGTTTTCGATATAAAGGCGGAGTTGTACTCGCCGTCGATTCACGAGCCACCGGTGGCCAATTTATTGGTAAGATTTTATGATACAAATTTGTGGAAAAGAACTACCATGATTACTCAAAAATTTTTGAATAATCGAGTAAATTTTTGAATGAAAGCTTGAAAAGTGAAATGACATACTGACTGCGTCACCCTAAGCGTGAGATATTTTTTAGCAGTTCCCAGTTTTCTCATAAACAATAAATTTTTTTGGATAAAATAAATGAAACACCTGCTTCGTCAAAAAGCAAACAGGATGCATCTTTGTGTTTCCCTAAAACCTTAAGCAACCAATAGAAAACTTGGATAGATTGAACTTTATTGATGGTCATATTATTATTTATTATTCGTATACTATTGATTTTTAGCATTTGGGTATTTACCAGAGAACAGAATTTCCTGTGATTTTAAATAATGAAAAATTTAATTCATTGCTTTAAATTGCGTCTTTTTGTTGAATCTTCATTTTTAAATGAAGTAGAAACAAAAAACTGTATTTTTGTACTTTTCGAAATATTAGATTTCACAGTGAGTCATTCGAAAGATGAAACACATGTGAATTTTCAAAAAAATAATGATATTTGATGTTATTTTGATTCAAACGATACTGAGAGCACAATAAATTTTTTGATCCATTGATCAAAAAAACGATTGATTGGATTAAATTGATTATTATTGATTTTTTAAACTTCCTTTAATATTTGTCACTTTTTCAGGTTCCCAGACAATGAAAAAGATCGTCGAGATCAATGATTATCTTTTGGGTACACTTGCGGGAGGCGCAGCCGATTGCGTTTATTGGGACCGTGTTTTGGCTAAGCAATGTCGCATGTACGAGTTGCGAAACCGTGAACGCATTTCTGTCGCTGCTGCCAGCAAGCTCATGTCGAACATGGTTTACAATTACAAGGGAATGGGCTTGTCCATGGGTAAACAAAATATTTCAATATTTTTAAATAAATATTAATAATTTTAATGAATTATTTTAAATAATTTATTATTGATTATTATTATTATTATTATTAATTTAACCAAAATAAAATATTAAAAAAATATATTTTTAAATAAATATTAATAATTTACATAAATAAATAATAAAAAGTTTTGTTTTTCTTCATATCTTTACAAAGTTAAAGTTTCCCATGATCACAGAGAAGTGTATCTCTTGAAATTGAAGTTCGAGGCCAAATCCCAGGACTTTGACTCGGGATTCGTTTTTTGAACTTAATCCTAGGTTACTACTGGGTCATTTTGACCCAGGCCGAAACCATCACTTAGCCAGGAAAGAAATATATCGAAAAATACGATTTTCTTCAAGAATCATAAGCACACAAAGTGGCTGGGTCAAAAAGACCCATGGTAGTAAGGACTGAGGCTGAAATAATGGTAGAAACTTATTGAATTGTCCAAGATAACGCGATCAGCGATGGGAAACATTATATTGAAAATTATCAAAATGATTCAACATTTTTTAAGTTAAAATTGTGTTTTTTTCTTTTTAATTAGGCATGATGCTTGCTGGCTGGGACAAACGTGGACCAGGATTGTACTACGTCGATTCGGAGGGAACACGAACCCCAGGAAAAGTTTTCAGCGTAGGTTCAGGATCGGTATATGCATTTGGTGTTTTGGATTCTGGATATCATTGGGACTTGACTGACGAAGAAGCTTACGATTTGGGTCGTCGTTCCATTTATCACGCAACTCACAGAGATTCCTATTCCGGTGGAATCGTCCGAGGTACGTTATTTTTTATACAGTGACAATATCTTTAAATAAATCATTGAAAACAATAATGAAGCAAATAACGAGTTTTTCTATAAATTTTTAATTAATTGTGTTATTAATTTGCAGTGTACCACATGAAATCTACCGGATGGGTTCACATTTCCGACGAGGATTGCAAAGATCTTCACTATCGTTACGCAGAAGAAAAACTTAAAGCTGCTCCTGAATAAACAATAATATGTTATAAAGTACCTTAAGTTTGCGTCGATTTAAAAAAGTTTCATTTAAATTGTCCGATTGAACTGTTTTGTATTTCCCAAATCAACGATATCTTACGTAAAAGCAAATAAATCGACTAAATAATTATTGCTTACTTTTTACTAAGGGGATTTACATCCTTTTTCAATTTTTCTTTTTACCCCTTCAATTAATTATTAGCCCTTTTAATTAAGGCCAAGTGTCATATCGACTGAGCCACCATGAGTGCGAAAGAGATCACTGCAAATTTCGGAAGTAAAAATTTTCCACAACATTAGATCGATCGGAATAAAAAAAGTCTTAGCTCCGTTTTGCCATTTTCCTGCACGGGCTAAAATTTTTCTCATACCGATTGGCCAAACATGTCGAAAATTTTGACTTTCGAAAAATTGAAGCGGGCTGGGTAACTGATCCATATCCTTGGGGAAAAATAATCGATTTTATAGCGCGGAGCAAGCCGGTATTTCAATTCCAAAACATTCATTGTTTAAATAGAAGAATAAAACGGTGTTTTTTTAAACGAAAGTACCTTTTTTACTCGTTAATTATTAAATTTTGTTATATTACGAATTTTCTTCAGTTTGGAACTTTATTCATTTCACGGACGATCAAATAGAAAAACAAATTATAATTCCTGTGAATAAGTCCGAAAGAAATACGAATATTTTTCAAGGAAAAAAAATAACGTGGATTGTCGAAAAATAAAAAAATAATAAGAAAATCGATCACCGGACGAAAGAAAGATGCTGCAAAATGTCTTTGGGTTTTTATCGAATTTACATCTTTATTAAACAAATACAGTTGATGTCTTAATAATATTTATATGTCGCTTGGTGATTTTTCTATTCAATCTAGCCTGTGCAAATTTTTTGTTTGTTTTATATGCGTGTGAATATGTTCTACCGTGGCATACTTATTACACGACTTTTTAAAATTATTATTTTTTCAGGGTATTTTTTTTGGTTTTTCATCATTTTATTGTTTTTTATTCTTTTAAATTGGAAAGGAACAAGGTAATTTGACATATGTGTGCGTCACGGACGAATAATTTTGAGTAACTCAGCGTGTCACATTAAATTAGATTTTAACGGGTGATATCCCATTAGCCATTGTTTATAATCAAAACACATTAGCGTTCAATTAATATTGTTACTCATTTATGGTTAGTTGTTATTTGTTTTTGTTTTTTTTTTCATTCCTTTTTTGTTTTGTCTTAAAAGTACGATTATCAGTTAGATCTTATTTTCTACGAAACGATTTTCATGTGTTACGGAATACAATTTTATTTTCTTCGGTTTTCGTCAGATGTTCTCGTTTGGTTGATTTTTTTGTTCTTTCATGTTCACACGATTCAGCCAAAATTGTATATATACCAAAAAATTTCCAATAGCTTGATCATTACTAACACGAAATTCTAGTACGACATCGTCCAATTGTCTGACACAGATCAGGATATTAAATGTTGCCTGTTAATTAAGAGTCAATAAAACTATGATTTCAATCATTCCCACCAGTTATTATCCATCACCACGGAACAAACATGATTTCTCTAGTGTTTGTTGATTTTTATAAATGCACGAAAATTAATGTTTCTTTTCCCCTAATCGCGATCTTCACGTTTGGAAAGTTGATATTATTGCGCGCTGGTCCAGTACCAGTTTATCAATCAATTAAACGTTAACACATGATTAATATTATTTTACGTTTCACAAGACTTACGATTCGAGTAGAGATTAGTTATACAGCTGATAATTCATCATTTAACATCTTAATTGTAAGCTAATGAAAGCTCACCGATTATAACCCCTCCCTGTCCCACATGTGCTCAAGTTTTTTTTCTGAGATTACCAATTGCTCCCTATTCTTTTATATCCACACTATAAACCAAACGTTAATTTAGTATTCGGACATACATACACACATACATATCATTTTGTATATATGTACATCTGTAAATATGTCCTCGATTCGAATTTCAACAAATATGTATAATTCCATTGCGTTCAACAATGACCAGTCGAAAAAATTCGTTTGAAGGGGTCAATAAGTATTGCGGGCGCGCATATGCATATATATATATATAATGGGGAAATAGGCTTTTAACGCGGTATGTAAGTTCTACATATTAGCAGCCCAAAAAATATGTTATTTCGATATAAATTCATATTTATATCATTCGCAAACAGCATATATATATATACATAGACTTGTTTATGTGTGTGTCTTCTTTTTTTAAGTTTATTTGTGTGTAATATATATATAGTATGATCTAAACGGATTTTTTTCTTCTATAGTCTTTTGCATGATTACTTGCTTAAGTACAATTTTTTTTTCTCTGGTGTAGACACCTATGTGATGATAATTCTACTGCATTTTTCAACAATAATTAATCTTTCTTCAGTGTTGTTTTATTTTCCGGATTCTTTTGATCGGGACGATTCGAACGCCCCGAAAGTGCACGGATTACAATCACATTGAGATATATTCTTGAGAACGTTTTCGGTTTTTTAGTTATTTATTTTTAGGAATTGTGGATAGAATTTAGGTATGGTTCATCGCTATTCAATTAACATGCATAGCTTCACAATTCTTATTGTTTTATTCTTTCTGCTTGTTTTCACGTTTCAGAGATTATCTAGTGCAACAGTTTTGAGGGGCTTTTTCTTTTTTATAAATAAAAAAAACGTTGGTAATCGGAAGGAAAATGTACGTGTGAAAAGTATTTTTTGGAATTTTTATATTCTCCTTATCGTAGGATGGATTTAATAACGAAGCGATGATAAAATCGTTAACGTACAAACGATGCATCGCAATTTCTTGCATTTATTTATGATTTTTTGTTTCTTTTTCGTTTTTTATTTTATTTTTATTTTAATTTAGTATGCTTGCTGGTGCAATACAATGTTTTCTTTTATCCCTGCGTAAAAAGGTAGGAAAATGCTGTTAGACGTACGAACGATATTGATTTTTTATTTTCAGGCTCAAGCACTAAATAAAAGATTTCAATGAAAAAGCGGCCCGATTTTTTATACGCTTCTTAGAAAAGCCAATTTTATATTCGACCCTATTCACTGGTTTTTTTGTTTTCTTTACGGAAAGTATCATCGTGTTTTCGTTTTATATTTATTTTTCTTTTAATTTAATTTGATAAAGAAAAATGTGAAAAAACATCGATAGGTGTTACAAATGGAAAGTGATATTCTGAACAAACACGATAACACTACATATTTATCTTAGTTAACTGCGTTAACGAAGGCAGATCGCGAGGTTTTCATTTAATGACTCTAACAAATCGTCCAAGCATCACTTGTCTTTCATGAATTATAATTGCTATTTGTGTCGACTCCGATAATGACAGTCCCATAGAATAATAGTAAACGAAGAAAATAATGAGAAAAGCGCTCGTGCCATACGCATTAAAATAAATACGAATTTATAAATTGTACGTACAGCATGGATAGCTGATTAATTAAATGCGTACATTTCTAATCAGAATAACGTAATTATTTGTTTATTTTTTGTTCGATTGCGAATTATGTGTAAATAATTAAACCTCAGTAACGCAACAGTTTGAGCTTGATTCTCTCCTCTTTCCAATCAATTGTCTTCATTAAACAACAAAAAAAAACAAATCAACAAATACTGCCAAATTTAATAAAATAAGGACGGTTTTTCGAACGAGTAATTTTTTTTTTTCGAGACACGTATTACGCGCAATTCTACAATATTACACGAAAACAAGATTTGCATCACACTATAGGATCACCACTCGCGATTACAAACTCTTCTTTTACTTTTTGTAATTCAAAAAATGCACGCGCCTATCCTTGCTTGTGTGTATGTGTGTTTTGTTTTTCCCCCATAAAAATGATATGATATGCACATTGGAAAAATAAATTATCTCATATTTTCTAAGAATATAGATATCCGTACATAAATCATTAGAACTAGATGTCTAACCGATCGTGGTAGTTATAAGTACGTACACGTGTATATAGTTCAACCGATTTTAGCGTAAACCTTCGTGGAACCACGGGCTGTTACTTTTAGTTCTACTACTTCGAGCATCATTTGCATTTTTCATCTTCCGTTCTTCTGTTTTCCTTGCAACGAACTCGTCGCCGCTTCCATTTATTTTTCTTGTCATGTCATTTGTTTTTACGATTAAAACACTACAAAAATGTAAGAAATATGGTTGTTTTTTTTGTTCGCGCAGGATATTAAAGAAAATTTGCTTAGAACCTTCATTCGAGTATATATAGATAACTGGCTCGTGTACTCGCGGTGATTGCGTGAATGTGTTTTGTTTCTTTTTTTCTAAATAATTTCAATATGAATCGAAGAAATTGATAATTCATGACGACAAAGACAGAAATGACCTTGATAAAAACACAATAAAATAAAAAGTAATGTTTCTTGACGTTGTAATGACTGCGATTAAATGATGAAATTTTAAAATTAATTATATATTTGCTTGCCAATAATATTAGCGAGATTCGATCGGTGCTATGTAGGCCTGAGATGATTTGTGTTTTTAAAATCTCGAGATAGTGTTTGCGAGAGATTCGATTGTGTTTTAATTCCGCGACGTTACACAAATATCCAGAAATTGTCACCCGTCTACCGAATGGGACAATTGTTCTTGTTCGTAATTGCTCCTATAACGAAAAGCTGAAAACTATTTCGAAAAATAAAAACGATTTTAAAAATAATAGGTAAAGAATTATAAAATTTGCACTGCAAATGCCCGATTATTGCAAATATTTTTGATCTTTAATCGATTGCACCTTGTCAGAGTATTCATTCGTGAAATGCAATTTCTGCTGTAGAAGAGAATGATTTTTGAAAATGCAGGCCATGGAACAAGCGCTTCACTCTCGAAATATTAAGGGGTTTTTTTCCGAAACGAACTAAAAAAACTCGAAAAATGCTCAATCCATATTTTCAATAACTAAAGTCCTTATTCACAGTTTTCTTTTTTCTCGAAATCACTTGATATTTCAGAAAAAAAGGTTAAAACAACAAATTTTCTAATCAGTGCTTGAAAAATTTTCACTAAAATACGAATCGTCAACGAGATTTGTGCTAGATTGTGTAATAATAAACAACAATCTGGAAAACTGAAAAAATCATCAGCAAAACCTATCGAGCCTGGATTCTCCAAATTTTCTATCATAGTAAAAAACTTTTTTGCTGTTTTTTGAGTCACCCGATTCAAAGAATCGCGTATCGCTTTTTTCCCCATTTTTTCTCCATATGTGTAATATCGTAAATATACATAACACACGTGCGATTTCGTAATCTCTATGGATTCCCTTAGATATCGATATTTCAACGACAAATACGATAATGTATAAATACACGCTAGAAATCATTTCAAAGTGAAATACGTAGGAAATACGTACGTAAACACACCTTAAAGACAAAAAAACCGTATTTAGCACTTTCAGTTTTATTAGAAGAAAAAAAAATATGTATATTCCCTTTTTTCTCTTCAGGCGATTTCAAAACTGTTTTTACGTTGAAAATCAATACAAAGCCGAGAATTTGACAGATGCGTTTGAGAATATGGGAAAATTAATCGAGACTTAAAAGACAATATCACGATCTAAATCCTGCCAAAATAAATTCGATTAGGAAATTATTTCGACAATTGTATGTTCCCTTTCGAGATTGTTGGTTAGGAATCGTCAAAAATTCATCGCGAAGCGATCGTTCAATATTAATTTATAGTAGAAATAGCACTATCAATTCTACACAAATGCTTAAAAAAGAAACTGCGGTACTTTACAAGACTGAATAAAAAGAATTTATCGTCAGATCTACTCGCGAATAGCAAATTCGACAATGTACCGACGATAATTAATTAATAATGCATCTCCATGTTCGTAAATGTTTTTGTTCTTCTAAGATTCATAGATCCATGGATACTCAAGTGTTGGTAGAAATAGTTTTATCTATTAAATGGCATTCTCCCCTTCGCGTAGACGTTGATTTTTTTTTTTTCACCTGGTGCTCAAGCGGAGTACTAACGGCTAATTATATAAGTGTGTAAGACTAAAGTTCCATCTATTAGGACGGATACGGTATGACGCGGCTACTTCCACTGACCCAATTTCACATGTTTGTTTCCTCCATTTCCTCAAAATGATTATTCGAGTTTAACAGAAAAAAAAGAAAGAAATTTAAAGAAAAAGAAAGAAAACGGGGCGTCGGAAACTGTCTACGAAACACCGATTTTCTTGCTTCTTTTCACCTGTTATTTTTACCCATATAATCTTTCTAATCGTTAATTGATTCCGACGGATATGAAAAAATGTTGAATCTCATTGACGTCGTCTTGATTTTCCTTTGTTTTAGTTGTTTTTTTCATTGAATTCGTCACGAGTCGTGATAACAATGACGCGGTGGGTTTGTTCTGTAATATTGTAATGCTCCATCGGAGTAAAATTCATACTAAATATCAAGAAAGTTTTGCGTGCGTATGTGTGGGTGTTTTTGTTCGTTCTCGCGAGTACCGTTCGGTAGCTCGGAACGTTTAGCTTCTCTTAATACCAGATTAAGATGAAGGATGGACAAGTCCTCCGTTGTCTCGGAATCTTCGCTTCTTCTTTCGCTCTTTTTTCAATGTTTTTTTGTTCTCTCCCAAGTGTTTCTTGATTTAAACATCACGATGATCCCATTCGAGATCGTGCGGTGTGGTGTGACGTGCGTGGTTTCGTCCGTTCGAAACTTGGCACTCGTTTTCGCAGTCCGTTGTGTCGAGATCATCGTCCCTGAAGGAATCGTCCTCGGAATCGGAGCTTGCTGAGTCGTCAATATCCTCGTCGCGTTGATTTTGACGAGACGAGTCATTTTCCGATAGTCGATCCATGGGATTGACCGTTATTGCGAGGGCGGAATCGTCCCAGGCCATTTCGGTTTCGGCGGTGAGTTCGTCGCCGGCGGTGCGACGTTGTTTCGCAGCGCCGCGTACTCTGACGGCGCCTACGACCGCCATGAGGAGCAAAAAGCCGATGCAAGTGGCAGCGACTATTGTTATGGCGTGGCTGCCGCCGGTACTGGAAGTGGTGCGTGCGCCGTCGTGCAGCGAGGTGATCGAGTATTCCTCGGGCGCTTCAGCGTGGTGAGGCGAGAGTTGAGCGTGTCCGGGCAGCGGTTCGAGGATCTTGACGATCGGTGGATCGTCGGAGGACCAGCGGGGGCTCGGTGTCGGTTTTTCCTTTGGATGAATGACAGCGAGTGTCTGGATGTATTCGTTACTGGCAAATCTGCCGCTCAGCTCGGAGCAAGTAAGCTTGAAAACACGATCAAGATAATAAGCGGGTTTACGGTTGGTGTATGTGATCAGACGAATGAGCTGTTGGTAATCGTAGGGGGTGTCGGCGCCGGAAAGAACGACACCGTCACGATCGATTCGTGCCGTGATCGAGACCATTCGCTCAAGCGCGTCATCCGACAAACCGACGGTTTCGTGGTCCGGATTTAAGCTCGGATAAACGCTCACGGCGCAAGCGTCCAATCTCGCCGCTGAGCCAGCTGTTACACGCGCATCCGGGAACACCCGGACACCCAAACGGAAATCGGCGTATTCTCGAGCCACGAATCCAGTCCCGTTTACCGTTATGCCTGGACGTGGTGGCGGCAATACCGTCACGTACGATTGCACCGATGGCACGGGCAGCGGTCTCGCTGACGGACCCTCGCACAGTATCGTCGTATCGAGACGGAAATTGCGTCTACCCGGTGTTGGGAAACGTCGCGTGTTCGAATATCCTATGCGACGCAACAGAGTCTCCACGTTTGTTCGGTTATCCCCGTCGATTCGCACCTCTGTCAAATCCGAATTCGTCAACAATTGCGTTCCTGGCTGCAAAAGATCCATTGGCGGCACGTGAATTCCCTCCTGACACCTTCGAAGACATGTCAATACTTCGGGCTTCTCGTTACGACCAACGAGCACCGAGAGACCAGCTAAATAACCACGGAAATTATGCTTCGTTCTATTATCCGAACCCTGCCAGCAAGCACCTACGACCAGCGTCGTATTTATACCCTTCGCTGGATGCAATGGCCAATCGTCGATCACCTCGGGATTCTTCTCGTCCGTACGCCATTCCTCACCGTCAATGTAAAGACTTACGTGCGGAAAATCTACCTGTAGAGCGTAATGATGCCACTTGTCGTCGCATACCTGCGGCAATTTCCAACGCCATTCCGCCGGTCTAAAGATGTTCGGATCACCCTCAGAAAAGTCACGACGGAGCAGCAGTATCAAACGGCAATTTCGCACGAACAAAGCGTAGTGATGACGGTTCATTTCTAGAGAAAATGATTTACCAGTTTTATTTCAGTCATACTATATATGTATCATTTCATCTTTCAACGTGCAAAGCTTTCTTTAAAATGAGCGAGAAATAATGCCGAATTTAATTGAATATCGGACAATATTTATCATACTTCGAAAATACTTTTTGTTCCACGAACAATTTCGATCGATGGTATTGAAAATTGCATCGTGGAAACGCGCCGAAAAATACTTTTTTGTTCGTCAATTTTTAAAATCGTTTGTTTCAAGTCTTAAAAAACATTGTCTAATTTTCATAGTCACTTGCAAATAAATATGAAGCTCTAGTGAAGAGAAAAACGAAATTTTGTTGCGTTTTAACGATGCAAACTTCGACATCATTTTCGATGGTCTTTTTCGAAATTAAACTAGCGCCCATTTCTATAAATAAACTATAAATATATATAATATATATAAAAATATATATAAAATAAACTAGCGTCCAATTCGGTTCGATTTTAATCTGAATTTGAACATCAGGAAATATGATTTTTATCAGTTCGAAGATCGTCCTTCAACTTGCATGCTCGTTAGGAAACGTTCAGAGCACTCAACGCTGTTGAATTTAGAATCGATTTTGAATTGATTTGCATCAAAGGAAATGAACGTCAGTCCCCTCAATTTCAAATATCGGTAGAACAGCAAAATCTTCAACAGAATACGAAAGTGCGTTTACGAGAAAAAAGGCTTACTGTGATCATCAGCGGCGCAGAGAATATGTTCCTTGACATGAGGATCTTGTCTGGGTCGTGGGCGATGTTTGACCCAAACGCCGATGCTGAATTTTTGTGCGAGAGTGGGATCGAGAACATCGATAGGTACGATGGCGGCGGAGTTGGTACCGTCGAATTCGAAAATTTCATCGGCTTCTCTGCCTTCGTCGCGAGAAAGTGTAGCGGTCCAGGGTGAGTTTGGTCCGGGTGTTGGCAAAAGGTCGACGCTGTCACGGGACGCGCCGCAGAGTTTGCGTTGACTACGAACACCGTAGGTATCACGGTCGCAGCCTTTGCCTATGTGATCGGTCGCCAGGGTCAGCGTAGTGCGGATGTTACGCAAAACGCACGGTGCGTCGCAAAGCTCGAGCTTTGCCGAAGGCAAAAGAGCCTGGGATCCAACCCCTGCAGCGTAATCAACTCTCTCGGGGATTCCTCGCCAGCCAGGCGAACAAACTCTGTTTACTTTGACTGTAACCATCGCCGGTGCCGATTGTTTCATTCCACAGTCGTAAGCGACTACACTCAAAATATAATTGTGCGATCTCTCGTAATCCAGCGGCTCCGTATTCCGTATCGCGCCCTCATTATCGATCACGAACGGTTGGTCAGCCGTCAATATCTCGTACTTGCAAACGTCGCCGAATTTTGGGGTACAATCCCGATCTGATGCCTCCACGCGCACAACCTCCTCGTACAAACGTCCCTCGTCGACCGTGCTGACGTAGGCCGGCTGCAGAAATTGTGGCGCGTATTCGTTTACATCAACCACTGTAATGTGGACTGTAGCACTGCAAAATAACAAAATTCATTCGTAAGTTTCATCCTGATTTCAAGAATAGACAATTACAAAAAATTGTTGTTAATGCAACAATTGGTACGCCACAATCATGGTGAAAAGTTAACTCTTCGGTCAATGCATGAAAGTTTGTTGGATATAACTTGTGAAATATTATAATAATGTTAGTTGTTGAATCTTTTAGAAGTGTGAAAACTTATGACGTAATAGAAAAAATGTCTACAAAATTGGGAGTTTCAGAAATAACAACGTCCCTAACACTCGATTGTACTTTCTATCGCTATACCCCCGAAACTAAACGGTTAAAATCCGAGTTTTTATGACAAACTTCGTCACATGTTCCGGTGTAATAGAGAATATTCAAAAAAATAATCTGTTCAACATTTTTGAAGTTATCGGGAGAAATGTGAAATGTTGAAGGCAGGTGAAACAGCGGAATCTAATCGTTCCGAATTTGGCACGTAATTACATTCGAGTCTCGTATGAATTTAAAAGAAATGTATAGAAAAAAATTGATTAAATATTGCTCGACTGATTATTTGTATTGGCATAGCATATTTTTGAGTTAAAACAATACAAAATTGGGATAATAATGTTTTAAACAAAGTATAATTTCGGTTTGTTTTCATATTGGACGAGAAAATGAATCAATAAACTTGGTATCCACTAAAATGAAATGCAAATGAACCCCACTTAGTATTGATTTTTGTTTCTATTTCAGAAAATAAATATTAAATAATTAATGACTACGTCAAGTATGTTAATTATCAAAAACGGGTGCTGAAAAGTTTTTCCAGAGTCTGCAAAAAATAATGGTGCGAAAAAAGTATGAAAAAATGGTGAGAGCAGTGCTAGTTATTATCGTTGGCTGGATACTTTGATGATCCTTTAATTAATGTAAAAGTTTTATAGTCGTTTAATCCGAGTAGTTGCCCAGTGGCTAAAAAATCGTCTTTTTGAAGTGCTCGGCCGTAGTTAAGAGGGCATTAATAATAATTGGCATGAAATTATTCACGTAAAAAATCTCTGATATTAGATTTTCAGCTTTAAAACTTTAATACATGCTAAGTGGAAATCCAGAGAACGTTGCGTGAAAGTAGACTTCGTTTTTTTCCTTTGTAATCTGTGCTCTTGCATCTCTGATACATACAAAGGTTCCCTGCGGACTCGATGAGCTACAGTGAAACGTGCCAAAACACAACTTTCCTAAATTGACTTCAATCTCCCTCTCTCTCTCTTTCTTTTTCGCACAATCTCTGTCGCGAGGGATTTAAAGTTGAAAGAAGAAAACACGATAGGCCGGGAATTGACGAATTATGGGACGTTTTATCAGTAACGAGAGAAAAAAAAGAATGAAACAAAAATATGCCACGATTTACGTAACCGGGAACGTGCCGTTTTTCAGGCAAGAAAGAGCGAACAACTTGAGCCCCATTCGGACCTCTCGAGAACGCCTACGTGCGACGTCGACATAAAACGGATGACCTCAAACGACAGTCTTCGGATGAGTATTGACCGATGTATACAAACATCGAATAAAAACTATTTTTGTTTCTTTTTTCCACGGTTTCAATAATGCAACAACAAAAAATGTCCAATTTCCAGAAACTCATTTCCGAATCAAGAGATACTTCGAAGAACGAATATGAGTCGATTCGCCAAAAATAAATACTCAAAGCCACAATTCTTTTCAATAGACGTTGATGTATCGGTGGCTAAAAATATTCATGATGACGGCTGTATCGATACGCCCTTTCCCATTTGTTCGTTTTATTATATTAGTTTTACGACATTCACGAAATGAGCTCGAACGAAATGTTCATTTTATTTTGCTAGTTGGTCAAAATTTTCGAAACGTACGATTTTTCGAGCAGTTTTAGATAATGCTATTTTAATAAAAATGTACGAAATGTACGATATTTGGAGCAATGTAATATAATGTTATTTGCTTTCTCCATCTAATTTGCTTTCTACGGATTAATATTTATCTAAGAATGTATTTGCCCTATCTTCTAAGAAATACTAATGAAATTTTAATCAAATTCACTAAACAGTCGGAGAGTTAAAACGATTTCAATTTTCGCTGATTTTAAATTTCTCTTACGCAAAGTGACGATCTTGATCGTTACAACAGCAGGAAAAACGTTCAAGAAATTATACAATAAATTTCAATTCTTTTGTACATCTAGGTGGAAACGTGTTCAAAGTTTCATTAGTCATAGAAAGTTTTGTTTTCTTTATCTCTTTTCTTTCAGTCTTTATCTAATATTTCTTTCAGTCTTTCTCTAATATTTCTTTCAATTTTTCTCTAATATTTACGAGCTTTTTCATTTAAGCTCATAAATATTAAGAATTTTTTTAGTTTTTTTCTACATTCTTTTAGTTTACTACTATAAAAATGTATGTCCAGTGATGATTCATTTGTAACTAGGTTATTTTCATTACAATACGATAAAAATAATATTTTTTATATTTATTGAAAAGAAAAATTCTGTAGTCTCAAAGTTTTAGGAAGAATGATCATTTATTTCTATTTTTAAAATCACCTTTTCTTCATGTTCTAAATCAGGACACTGCCTTAGTTACACCGTTTCAAAGTAGTGAACTTATCACGATAAATTCAGGAAATTTTCACTGCAAAATGCCCCGTTTAGGCTTAAAAACGAACAATATTACAAATAATCCCATAAAAACACAGTGAAAGTGTAAAACAGTTTTCTGTGAGTAAAAATGAGACTTTAAATATCGTTTGAACTATTTACATGTAAATTTACTATGCATAACAATTTCAGCAAGCATGGAATGAGAAAAAAAATTTGTTCATCGAACTAATTCCATTTTGTTGGATGAAAAATTGGTGGATCCAACAATTTTTATGTTGAATGGCAAATGATTTAGTTTATTCAACTAAATTATGCAAATTTCTTGTAGATGAATCAACTAAATCACCGGAGCCAAATGATTTTGTTCGAACAACTGGTACCATTTATTTGCTTACGCATATTTTTTAGTTGCTTTAATAAAATATTTGTTAGAATCTCAATTACCAAATCGACTAAACGGTAATCGTTGGGACGAATAAATGAATTAGTTTATTTGGATGATATTTTGTTGCATTAACATTAATTTGTTTGGCTGCACCAAAGTTTCGTTGGTTCGACCAATAACTTGTTTCGGCATTCACAAATTATTTTGTCTTATTTCAAAAATATTTTGTTGCCCGTATCGAACTAAATATTTTAGTTGAGAGAAACGAAATTTGTTTCGGTCAACCAAATTTTTTTCTCAGTGTGTCAGGGAAGATTATCAAGTGCTTTAAAAAGATCCTCTTGCTTGTAATTTTGTTTTTGATGCATCATAAAAAAATGGTCAAATACTTTCTAACCATTTTGATTATTATAACCAAAATATACATTTTGTTGTTTGTACAAAAAAGTTGTTTGTATAAAAAAGTGAATGTTACTTACTTTTCGGACTGAGCTCCGTTACATGCAACAGCAGCGATGTCGAACTTGTAGTTACGTCTTTTCTCGCAATTAAGAACTCTGAGAGCTCGTAATTCAGCTGTACCTTTTTCCTTGAGGATGATAACGAAGGGTGCCTCTCCATGATGCCGATTAGCAATATGGAATGAACACACTTTAGCGCCTAAGGCACGTATTTGTGGGGTGACCTCAACCAGTGTTTCATTTTCTTTGACCAAACCGTGGTATCCACTCTCAAGGCTGTCCAAATCCAAGCGTAGAGCTGGATTAAAAATAAACAAGTTTTTCGTTAATTCTAGAGTATCGAATTTCCATCAAAAGATTCAAAAAAACATCGTAATTCAGATTTACTATGATATTATTGGGATTTTTATCGGATGCCATAAAAAACCTTAAAGGGTTTCACTAGGGTAAAAATTCGATGCGTGCTCGTAAAGATTTTCACAAAAACGAAGACGAAAAATGGATGTAAACAATTTTTTTTGGTCTAGGGACTGCTATTTTGACAGTTGACAAAAAGACAAATATTTAATGATTTGACCGTCGTTTTGGAGGTTTCATTTCGTAAAACTGCCTTTTGCTACCATTTTATTGAAATTTTTCCACCCGAAAAGTAGGTAAAAACTTCAAGTTTTTTTTTCATATGCTCGCCATTTTGTTATTTTTCGAAATTCCTGGTTTTTCCCCACGTAGAACGGTAGCTACTTGTATGCTGTTTCCACTTTCTTTTTTTGGTTTTTCCATTTCCGAACTCGTAAATCCCACCTTCGTACACCACCAGAACGACTGAATTTTTTATTAATCACACACGGAAAATAATTTTATTACATTGTTTACTTTTAAAAAGTTCCCAAAACCAGGTGGATTCTTGTTACCCTGGTGAAACCCCTTAAATAAGCTGAAAAATCTATAAAATAATTATTTAAACGACTTAGTTTTAGTAATTATGAATTTTTCTGTTATTTTCGAATCATTTTCTTTTGGTAATGAATTTTTAATCCGACATTTGATTAATATTATGTTTCGACATTTTTCTCATATCACAAAAAACAAAAATAACTCAAAGTCCTTCTGTTACGGGTTGGGACACCAATTGCGTCATATTCTCTGCCTAATCGATTGTCCTTTAAATTGTCGTTTGGTTCATCGACCTACCATTTTCTTGTCGTATTGTTACCGATTTTTTCAGATACTTTCTCAATTTTTGGCATTTTTTTTGTACGCATAGCTTCGCGGTTTCTGTTGCCAATTTTCAGTTTTTTTTTTTTAGTGCAACGATTTAAAAATCGGGATGAATCCATCATTAGCCACACTCAATTTGTCGCAAAATTAGAACCATTCGAAAATTTCGAATTTTTCGAATACTCGGGAAATATTTAAAACAATATGAATTAAAAAAAAAAAAGTAAAGTCCTCAAAAAAATCAAAAAGGATTCTTATCGTCATAAAATGCACTTTTTTCAAGGTCTCTGTTAAAAAAGAATTATAATTATTAATAAAATTCTTCAATAAAATTAAACGATTTATTAAAATTTCAAAAGGTGAAAAATTTCCTGGCTAAAAAACAGATTATCGAGTTAATAAATTTTTTACCAAATTATTTTCCATCTCGATACCGGATTAGTTAAAAAGAAAAAAGAATAAACCTTTTATCCATGCGATAAAATTCTCAAATTCTGTGAAGTATTTATTGTTGTTTTTAATCTCGGAATAAACGTGGCTAATTTTATGAAAAATTAAAATCGCGAAGAGACTCTCTAATGATCATAATAAAATAATAAATGGAATGTAGCATTTCTCACACAAACTTATCGAGAACTACTTTGTATGATAATTAAATAAATGTAATTCCCTGAAATACTCTTACGAAATATTTCACTAACAGCCTTTACGAGTTTATCTCGAGTTTCTCTGCGGAGCTTTAGTTCTCTTAAGGCGTCTTCTCACTTTGGAAATTTAAAAAAATCGATTTTTTTTTTTTTTTAAATTTTGAAAGTACATATCTTCAAAAATGTCATCTCGAAATTTCATAAAGATCGGACGAGTCTAACTACATTTTTTGGCGACCGTTAGGTGACTACCTGAGAGTACCCGGCGATCCCTTTCACGCCGCTCGGACGGTCCCTGTATATATGACTCTATACAATTGAATAGCCGTGTTCTTTTGTTAATGTAGTACCCCTTGCTTAGGTATATTCTGTTTTCGGGTCTATACTCATGTAATAAGACCTTAACACGTGCATTTTTCAAAAGAAAATCACTCGGCAACGATGCTAAACTGTTATTTCATCAGTCTAATTTGAAACTTCGTAACGGCAACATCTCTGCGCTCAGGATTGTTATAATGGATAAAAAGACTTCGCAACAAAGTGCCACGTGGCGACGTCCAAGTTCGAAATCTAAAAAAAGAAAATTTCGTGGAGTGCTTCCACACCAGTCTGAAGCAGATACGAGTCATGCTAGTGCGAGTGCAGCAAAATTAAAAAAATCGGACGATACAAGTTTCGATGTACACATCGATCCAACGGCTGGATATAGTATTATTCAGTTTTTTCTTGTTTTTTCTACATTACAACAATATGTGAAGTGTAAAGTTTGTAACAAAGATGTTTCAAGAAACATCATCAAGAAAAACCGTGGAAATTCCTTGCCAAACAGCGGCATGCATTTATAACGAAGGGCTACAACCTGTTTTAAAAATTTTGGAGGTGATGGGTGTCAAACTAGGCCCTATCGCCGTTCAATACGCCGAGAAACGCGACAGTGATCGCGTACGCGTAGGGAACCGCCGCAGCTCTAACGCTTCAAAAGAGACTAGGTCGAGACGAAGGGAAGCTACTTTGGACGAACACACCTTCTACGAAGAATCGGAAGGTCCATTGTATGGAGCAGGCATCGCTGATTAACCCGAGGTAAGGTTTTTTCATGATTTTTCTGCAACCAAAACTTTAAACGCAGTTATCTCAAAACAAGGTTTTTCGGTGCTTTGTTGATGAAATTTCGGAAACTATCCGGCCGATTGTCATGAAATTTGAATGACATATGCTTCATAGTTATGGCTATAGCGCATATCATCAGATTTTTTAAATTTTGATTTTAAGAATTTTTTTTTTACAAAAAACTGCAAAAAAATCGTGGTTTTTTTTTACTTTTTCGAAAAACGTGCGCCATTTTGTTATTTTCGCGAATATCAAAAATCTGATGATATGCGCTATAGCCACTGACATACTGAATCTAAAACAGTTTTATTTTTTTGTTTCAGACGACCCGTCTCGGAGATACCATCAACAAGCCACGACCATAACATTTTTACACGGGTTTTTCAATGCTACTGATGTATTATAATAATTGTTTAAAAAAATAAAATAAAAATTTTTTCATGTACTTGAAAGATGTGTTTATTACATAGGATCCGTTTTATCCCATAATTTTAAGCAAAAATCCTCGAAAAAAAATCGCAAAAACAGCCTATTTTTGAGGCGTTTAAAGTGAGAAGATGCCTTAAATAGCTCATGTTTGAGTTTAATTTATGGGAACTGCAAATAAGAGTAAAGCCGTGAGGAACGAATGGTGTTTCGCGTGAAAAGGGGACATCAAGGAAACATATGTATGAATTCTCGATGCGATAAGAAGTATAGATTTTTCATTAACACACCGAGTGAAAGGGAAACTTTGGACGTCCGTCTCTTTTTAGGTCGTGCATATTCTCGATTGCTACCACCGTTCAAACCTGCACGTTGCGCATCGCCGCGCCTATCCCTCCCTGCATTATGATGGTACTGAACTACCTTAACACTTATTCCAACTTTTATAAAATGTGAGAGACATTTTTCCGATTTTAACCTTCTTTTTAACCAACCAATTGATTGTTCATGCGATCAACCATAAAACTGGGTCATTTCGAACAAACCCGGTGACTTTACGCGACGATGACAAATCGGAGGAAAGGATGGAAATATGAAAAAATATAAAATCGAAATATTACGGTCTCGTTGAAATATCTCGATGTTAATGCTCGATTTTTGTTATTTGTGGCCACCATTTTACCATTCCAACTTCATTTTTAACGAACGATTAAGTTTTAACGCGATTGACAGTAAAACTGGGGCATTTCGAACAAAACCATGACTTTACTCGATTATAACAAATCATATGAAACAAAAGATATCTGCAAGAATAGAAAATCGAACCATTTGAACGCCGCTGAGCTATCTCAATACCCATTCAATATTTCCGTATCGTTTTTTTTTTCGATTTTAACTCTTCTCTTAACGTCTTTTAACGAGCAATCGGGTATTTATGCAATTGACAGATACTGGGTTATTTCGAACGAAATATGCATTTTATGGATAATAAAAATTGAGAAATAAAAAATATTTAAAAACCTGTGAAAAACCTAAATCGAAATTTGATATTGAATTACCTTAATCTCATTTAAACTTTTCCAACTCGTCGCAGACATTCTTTCGAATTTGATATTTTTTTTTTCAACCGTACGACGGAACGTTAGCGCGATAAATAAAAAAACGCCCATTTTTTTAGAAAATCATGGCTTCAACCCGATGATACAAATGAAGGAAACAAAAGGGAAGTGTAGAGAAATGAACAATAGAATCAGATGTAAACGAAATGAAACTGTGCTTATGACGTTGAATTTTTGGTTGTTCAAATGCGACGAAATTCATTTTTATCGAATTTCCCAATATATCGTTGTTGTAAATTCATTTGCATAACAAATAAATATAGAAAATTGAACTCCACTGGATTTTGCTACGATGTGAACTTCGATACCATATAAACTTGTAAATAAAAAATTTTTAATCTTCTTTCTACGTTTTTCACGCGTTAAACAGTGTCCGAAATTAAAAATCCACAAAAAAGTAGTATTTAATGCATTTCTTTACGAAATGCTTCAAAAAAATGACGTCATTCTGTGCACAGGTGAATGTGATAAATGTAAAATATTGCATAACTTTTTTTTCACCGAAAACGTGAACGAAAAGTAATGCGATTCATATTTTCGATAACAAACAAATGCATACGATATTTTCAACGTTATGGGGCGTAAACAAAAACCTCGTACAGTCGGAATAATTTCGCATTTTGATTCGTTTGCATTTCCAACATTTTTACGAAGTTCTCACAGCCTTTATTTTTTGGTGAGGCATTTTTGTTGGAAAAAACAAACATATGAAACGATTTATTATTAATTATTTAATTATCGCGAAAATAATCGTAAAAGTGAAAGTTTTCAAAATACTAAATTTTCACAAAAATAATTAACCCTACAAGCTCAACGTTGTTTTCAGCACTCGTAAGCCTCACGCATGGAGCATGGGATTTGGTCGCTTATCGGACTGTCGTTGTGTACGGAATAATCCAAATAAATTTATGGGTCTTCTTTGTACTTGTAACAACATGATAAAATGTTTGCTGTGCCGAAATAAGCATTTTTTAATAATAATTTTGTCGCAAAAATCGGATACGTGTTTCATTCTAAAAGTTATGGCCACAAATGACTCTAGGATTGACATAAACAGATGAAAAATGTGCCTATTTTTTCCCCTAAAATCCTACGCTTTTTCAATCGCGTCTATAAAAAAATCGTAATTTTCAACACGAATAAATTGTTCAATTTTTCAGTTTTTCCAGTTTCAGTGTTTGATCCAGTCGATGATAAGAACTGTTTATTGTAAACCGTTAAAGAAAAATTCTCGTCGAAATAAAATGCACGAACGAGCCACAGTTTGATCATTTAAAAAACCATTATTTTCATTCCCAAGAATGTTCCAGATATTTTTTATGTACCAGAATGTATTGTTTGATTTTTGTTTTCAATATGAATGAAGAATTAGCTCGCTTGAAAAAACATTTCATTTGTTTCACAACAGTTCAATAAAAGCAATTCGACGAGCGAGGTATATAGATATACATATGTATATACGATATTTATCCTGCATTGTAATACAGGTGTCATATTATTGATGCAGAACTGAGAACACCTCATATATAGGTCAAAATCTCTCACATTAAACATATACGTATATGCATATAACAAGTAATAACTTTTATCTCGTTTTTTTTTGAGTGAATGAATCATCGAAGCTGATTCGATCCCTTGGTGGCTTATGTGCACGGGAATAATCGAGAATACCATACATGAATCGTGTCAAACGAAATAAAAAACATTCTCGAGTCACTATTGGCCATATTCATTCAGGATCTTACGATAACGATGTATTTAGAACAATAAATATGTGATAACCATTATTATTTGGTATAGAATCAATAAAATGCACAATTTACTCGATTTAAGAAAAAAATGATGCTAGCATTGTTCTTGTGTTGCGTCTATATGTAATGAATGCGCCATAATAGGTGAGAGGGAAGGTGTACGATGTGTGTATATATATATATATATGTATATATTGTATATACAGGTATACACAAGAACATCCGATTCTTATAAATGCTGTTATACAAAATGCTAGAATACAAAAAAAAATAGAACGACAATTTTTAAATTAACATTCAACTGGATTTTGTATGCTGAAAAAACGCGAGGCGTGCAAGGGAATCGAAAGGTGCAATGGTTGAATGGAGAAAGCAAATTAAATTACCTCCATGATCGTTCAACGCAGTCGGTGTCGGCTCGAAACCTAAAATATTCGCCCTGGAGTACTGGATCGCTAGACCAAATAACACCACACTTGTCACCAGCAACATGTCTAGAGCACGATTATTTTCGCACTTTGTTAAGTATCTATTCCCTTTTTTTCACACGATTCTCACGACGTTTATAAAAGACTCATGAAGAGAAATCTGTTAAAAGGGCATCGCGACGTCTGAGGTCTCTCTCGCTCTCTCACTCTATCCACTCTATCTCTTTCTCTCTTTCTCCCTCTCTTCTTCCCACTCGCTCTTTCTCGCGCGATGCGTTTCGTTCGCGGCGGCACACAATCGCGGAGTCAATATTTGAGCGGAATATCGATTCGGCAAAAAAAGGTAGTTACAGCATTCTCCACTAACCGCGGCGCTAGTCAACACACTCCTTTCCCCTAGATTCAAAATTTCCTTTTTCCAAAAGATGTTTTATCAAACAAAATATTATGTTCGACGCGTGCTCGCTGAATGTAATAATTTATTTAGAAATTTGGATTAAAAACGTTGTACTTTTTCGGGTATTCTACTGTAGGACGAAACACAATCGCTTGGGAATTTCCGCTCCGAGTTGAGTAAAGTTTTGGTGCGTAATCTTATCCAATCACTGCGTAGGAATTGTTGAGCTTTCCAACTGTCGCTCTCATGAAAACGTTACTAATTTTCGAAATTCCGACACACATTAAAATGTTGTGAAGAAGTGACTGTTTTTTTTACGTTTTCGTCGTTTGTCGAAAAAAATATAAAAAATCAGTTTTTTGCGATTTTTTTTCGTATATTCGTGTGACTTCAGGGTCTTTCGGGATTGCATGTAGTTTTTACAAAAGACGCAATCCACAACCACCAATGAAATATTGTGCAGTGATTTAAGAACAATTCTATTGGTTGAATTCTTAAAGAGAATTTAGCAAAATAAATCGGGACTATAGTTTTTTTTGTTACCGGTTCATTTCAAACGTTCTCTTGGGAATAGGTTATGTTCGTTTATTTTTACTCTTGATTCGCTCGATTCTTCGTTTCAAAAAAATTAACTTGCAATTCGGCGAATACGTCAATGCGGCAATTCTTCAGTAAATAAATATAGTCAAGAGAGAAAGATAGCAAAAGTAATAAAAAGAATGGTAAACATCGACGTGACGGGATACGTCATACGAGAAGTTTCAATATATTGCATTATTGCGTGCGTCCTTCGCGAGATAAGATCGGTTTATATATATTTCCTTCGTAAAAATCTATATACGGTTGTAAACCTCGCGATACCGAGTTGGTAAAAGAAATAAAAAAGAAAAATCAAGGATTATTTTCCCAATATGGCAGACCAGTCGATATCTTCGTCTTCGGCTTCTTTTTACGAAGCACCGTTCCAGTACATCGACGGAAGAAACGTTCATTATTATCAAAACATTCGAACGGTTGGAATTTATTCAGAATTACAAATTTTGTAAAAAAAATGCATATTTTAAACTTCAATCTTGTTCCGTGTTTTTTTTGTAGAATCTTCAAGAAATCCAAAGACTGATGAACCAAGCAAATGCAAATTTGACAACGAGCCAGAAAAAAATGAATCAAACTGTGAAAATGGTTAAACTGATTTCAAAAAAAATTATATCTGATGAAAATTAATGTATTCAATAAAGCATCGATTTTTATTCGTTTTTACAGGTATAAACAATAATGTATAAAAAATAAACAAGCTTTCCTACGGATTAAGATGTCGACGCCATCTAGCGTACGTTTAAAGTCCATATTTCCCTAAACATTTTCCTCTAGACTGCGAAGAAGTAGAAAAATCCCTAATCAAAATTCTGCTCGTATTGAAGCACCAATGTTGGAAAATGCTGCGTTCGTGTGACGTGTAGTTTTTATTCGTAAAAAAAACAACATATTGACAAATTAGCACGATGGAATATTTCAAAAGTAGTATAAAATCTGTTCTCGGTGCTCCGGATCCAGGAACTCAACCATCCGGCGCTGACACTGTAATATATTTTTAAACATTACTGCATAAAAACGAAACCAACCTGTCAAAATTTCGATGTCAAATACGTAGCTATAAGTCACCCGGTTTTGATATAATTTTTTTTCTCATTCGGCAACAATTTTACGACGAAACTTACAATTTTTATGCAGGTCCAAATGTTGTAATTGTAGAATTTTTTTTTCCAACGAATTGACATTTCGCAACAATTGAACTTTGGTTATCACCTTGAATTGAATTTGTGCCTTGTTAATTTCGTTGACGTAGAATTTTTTTGCTTTCGCAGGTTGAGAGATTAGTCGATCGGCTACAGTCGTCAAGTTTATTGGATGACAGAAGAGACGCTTGCAGAACTCTCAAAGCTTTATCGAGAACTTATCGTATTGAAGTTGGCGCTCAAGGCATGGATACGTTTCGACAGGTTTTAGTAATGGACAGCACTGACTGCGAAATTGTCGGCTTGGCTCTTGACACATTATGCAATATTACTAGTCCTGAAACTTTTGACGAGGAAGGTAAACATATTGCCAATGTTTTTGTCCGATTATTTATTTTAGTAAATAAAAGGTAAAGGGTACAGATTTAATTTATTAAATAAATCATTATGTAACGAATCATTTAATTATGTACATATTAACCCTAGGATCCTGCTATCAATTTTTATGCCGTCAAACTCTACATTGGGGCCAGAAATTATCTCAATTGTTTCTTTAACATAAAATGTTTCTCATATGTGATAACAGGGTTTAATTATACACCCTATTTTTTACTGTTTCGATAGCAAAGAGAATGGCTTTGATAAAGTCTCATTTGGTAAACATTTATTTATAAAAATTCATGTAAACGAAAAAAGTTTCCAACAAATGCAAAAATGACTGAATCATGAATGTTTCCATGGAGTAACTTTTTACCCCTGTGTATTGTTTCAGGGTTAAGATTAATATTACATAAATGAAGAATGGTATGATATGGAAACTTGGGAACTGAAATACGGATCAATGTGTTTACTAATGTTTTTTAAACCAGCTTATAAATTTTTAATGTTGAAGGATAATTGTTCTTTTATTGCGCGTACTGCTTAAACGGTTGGAGATAGAATAAAAGTCCATAGGACTAATATTATAGAGCATCAAATTTCCTACAAAAAAGTCCTGCGTAACACTTTTCTATCTTCAGTAATTTAGTCCTAAGAGAGGATCGAAAAAAGACTTTAAAATCGTTCGCCTTTTCGATCTGCTTAGGACTAAATCACTGAAAATAGAGAAATGCTGTCCTGGACTTTTTTATAGGTGATTTCATGCCCTGCAAGATTGGTCTCATGGTCTTTTGCTCTATCTCTAACCGTTTCAGCTGTATACGCAATCAAAGAACGCATATTCTCCAGCTTTCATAATTAATAAATCATCAGGACGAAGTTTGATCAAAAAACACTACAAGACGTTTCGACTCGGAACTCTATCCCTGAAGTGAAATTTACATTTTGTACTAAAATTCGTGGAACACCCTGTATTTATTTACGTAAATAAAGTAATTAATATTAATGCAAAATTCAATCAATTTAGTAAGTATAGATTCCGTTACAAATTCAAGATTTTGAACAGTTAAATTATATGAAGTTACCACATCCTCGCAATTATTTTTGTATAGTTTTTCAGAATATTAATATTACAAATATGAAAAAATTGGGTAATTATGTCGAATCACGGCTCTCGATATGCGCGTTTTTCTCAAGACACATTTTTTCGCGCGTGGTGCAACCTAGCTCAAAAATTAATTGATCGATCGAGTTCAAATTTCACACAGATATTCTTTAACTTATTGACAATATCTTCAACCTAAAATACCATTAAAAAATCAATAATAAATATTGTTTATAACAAAATGTTTGTAAAAAAATTAATCGATTTTTTTTTAAATTGTGCTGAATTTTTAATTTTCGATATTTTTTCTTAAATTTAGGTTAAAGATCTGCGCAAGATTATATTTTAACAAAAAAAATTTGGATTTTTGATTTCGGATAATTAGAACCACCTGTAGCCTGCACCGCGCAAAAAAAAGGAGTAATCTTCGAGCAGTTTTTATGACACAAAATTCAAACGTTATACAATTCAAACTTAGGGTGGTTCAAACCTGGGTGGTAAAGACCTTAAGTAGATGGAAATACTATTTCAAATCTAGGATAGTTCAAACCTCAACTGATAGGGACCTTAAATACATAGAAATACTATTTGCACTTGGAAATTACTCCTTACTACTTATAATTTTTTTTATTGTATATGAGCGTGTGCGTGTGTGTGTTGTGCCTTGGTACCTACTCACCACCTGCTATACCTAATATTTGTACTACTCAATATTGCCACTTTTTAATTTATTTTTTCACATTTGAAGGCTTCCCCCTCCTTAATATTATATGGGATACCATTTTTTAATGATAAAAAACGTTTCAAAAACATTTGGAGCAGTTTTGAGCTGAAGCCGTGATTTGACATAATTACCGTATTTTTAAAAAAACATTAACTGCATCTTCGAAATTTAAACTCATTACATAAAAATGTTCTTAGTTGATAAACATGGTTCAAAGAGCGTAATCGGAGAACAATTCACCGAGATATTCATCAAACAACAAGACAGTGTCGGCTTGGTGTTGGCTTCCCTGGAGGAATTTGACTTCAGAGTTCGCTGGCCGGCGCTCAAATTATTATCAAATCTACTGGCTAATAGACCCAAAGATATCCAAGAAATAATCCTTGTCAGTCCTATGGGAGTTTCCAAACTGATGGATCTTCTCAGCGACAGTAGAGAAGTCATTAGAAACGATGTTCGTAAAATGACTTCTGAGAATTTCTTATGTTTTTTTTTACATGATACGTCTATCATAAATATAGAAACAGTAAATTACGTAAAATAATTTATAAAAACAGGCTTTACTGCTGCTGATCCAATTGACCAAGGGAAATGCAAATATTCAAAAAATCGTTGCTTTCGAAAACGCCTTCGACAGAATATTCGACGTTATAACACAGGAAGGAGGAACAGAGGGTGGAATTATCGTTGAAGATTGTTTACTTCTTATGTTAAATTTACTTAGAGGCAATATAAGCAATCAAAATTTTTTCCAAGAAGGTAATATCGTACGTTTTTCTTCTCTATATATTTTTTTGTTCCGTACATCAATTACATAACAAATCAAATAATTAACCAATGTAATATCGTCAGGCAGTTACATTCAGCGGCTGACTCCCATGTTTCAAATACCTTCAGACATCGATGAAAGTCCCTTGGGTGGCTGGAGCCCGCAGAAGGTTTCCAATGTCCACTGTATGGTCCAAGTAATACGAGCTCTCGTTGCACCAAGTGGTCCTGCACAGGTTTATATTTTTCAAATATGTTTAACGATTTTTTTCTTCTTAAGAATAGAAACAGTTTAATTGGTTATAGCGGTTGAATAATTTGTCATCTAAATGCAGAAACAAGCTACAAAGATTTGCTTCACAAAAAGCTAGTTTGGCTTGTTTATTTGTAACGTAGCATAATCTAAATTTCACAAATGTTGAGTTCGCTAATCAACTTTTGACAAAACATTGTAATTCTTTGTAGCAAATGCTTTTTTTTTAGTGCAAAATTCTGCCAGATCAGAGTTATTTTTTTTTTATTTATTTTTATCAAAAATTCTGAACGTTTGAACTTTTAATTGAAAAAAATAAATTCAACATTTTTCTTGAGATGTTTAACTATTAAAAAATCGAAAAGATAATTCTGCATTTTGGGGATAAATTGTCTTTAACATTAAAAAGTAACACATATTGTTTTTTCTTAAAACGACATGTTCAGGTGAAACAGCTCAACTTTAAAATGAATTACGTCTTTTTTAAAGGCTATTGCTGCTTGCCAGCGAACAATGCGAGCTTGTGGATTACTACAGTCTCTCTGTGACATTTTAATGGCAAGTGGCGTGCCAGCGGACGTATTGACCGAAACCATAAGCGCTGTTGCGGAAGTAATAAGAGGAAATATGACTAATCAAGAATTTCTTGCAAACGTGTTGGCACCTAGCAGTCCTCCAAGGCCGGTTATCGTAGTATTACTAATGTCAATGGTGAACGAGAAACAACCGTTTCTTCTGAGATGTGCCGTGCTTTATTGCTTCCAATGTTTTCTGTACAAAAACGAAGTGGGACAATCGCAACTGGTGCAAACTTTATTACCTCAGGGCAACGAAACTCCAACGTTAACAACAGGTACGAAAATCGACGAGATAATTCTGCCTGCTGATTTTTTTTTCATGAAAAAGATAATTTTTTCCAATTTTTTTACAGAGTAAACTATTTAGGAATTTACTTCAAATTTCTAGGCTGTTTTTATCATATCCTTAAAATGTTTTTTTTTTTTTTTTTTTTTTTTTTTTTTTTTCAAAAAATATTAAGAATTATTGGAAAAAATTGTCTAAAAATACTCGATCTACTCTTTTCATTGCTCGATTTGTTCCTTGCAAAAAAAATGTATACTCTCAAAAGATTTTACTTTGACAAACGGATAGAGAATCCATTCTTTTATAGAAATTTCAACAATAATGTTATCTTAAGGAAGTTCACGCGAATCTAATGATGATTCGAAAATTTCAACTTTGAGGGTTGAAATTTGGAAATATTATAAAAAAATATATCGTACATCTATCACCGGAATTATTTTTGGATCCACCGTCTAGTTTTCAAGAAAACAATTTATGAAAATCACATAAGAACATATGTATAAGGATTCAAAAAATGTGATTTTCATAAATTGTTTTCGTGACAACTAGACGGTGGATCCAAAAATTATTCCGGTGATAGATGTACGGTATATTTTTCTATAATATTTCCAAATTTCAACCCTCAAAGTTGAAATTTTCGATCATCATTAAATTTGCGTGAACCTCCTTAAACTCGACATTAGTTACTAAAAGCTTTTCTGAAAAAAACGTATTTGAAGTTTGAAAAATGTTACACAAAAATATTTGAGGTGAAATGTAACTTGTTCAATCTTCAATAATACGAACACAAACATGAAAATTTTGCGAACATTTTGAACCATTAAATAAAGTTTCATTCGAAAAATAATTAATTTTTTCATCATTTATTTTTTTCTATTTTGCGAATTATTTGTTACAGGGCAATTATTGTGCGGTGGTCTTTTCTCACCAGATCCATTGTCCAACTGGTTTTCAGCAGTAGCCTTGTCGCACGCACTTATTGACAATACGACCCAAAAAGAGCAACTTTTGAGAGTACTTTTAGCTACGAATATCGGAAAACCACCAGTGACACTTTTGCAACAATGCGTCATGTTGTTGCAGCAGGGTAACAAGCCCCAGTGCAAATTGGGCTTGTTAATTTTACTCTGTCGGTGGACTTCGTACTGTCCCGCAGCCGTTAAGGCTTTTCTTGCTATAGACTCGTCCGTTGCGTATTTAACGGCGCTTTTATCTTCCAACGAGAACAACGATGATTTGCAGGAAATTTTACTACAAAGCATGTGCGCTCTTCTGATAGGATTATGCATTCATTTCAACGACGACGATGTACCAAATTATACGAAGGTACGGTTTTGCCTTTTTAATTTGTACCTTATAAAGGAGGGAATCTGAACTGAAACGCTAAAAAGTGTAGTCCTGAAAATTTAATTTTTTTTACCGTTTTAGTTCACAATCCTCCTTTATAAATTTAATAGTATTATGTAGAATTGTCGTGTTTTTATCTCATACGATTTGAACATTCTGAATCTCTCGATTTTCGATTGAAGATATACTTAAAAATCGGAATTTTTCCCTCGAAAAATTTTCATGTATAATGAAAAATCTGTCGAACTTATTTGATTTTGTAGGAACATTTGCGCGACTTGCTGGAAAACCGTATAGGATTGGAAAGATTTCAGAACGCTATAGGTGGCATAGCCAGACACGAAATATATTCTCGTACACTCAAACATCCACAACCTTCTGCCAAAAGTCCGGGTGATCTTTTCTTGGATCATGAATTTTGCAGATTGCTAAAAACTCTCGAAGGTAATCGTAGGATCAGCGTTCAGAAAACAGCGAGTTGATAATTTATGTTAAATATTGTAATTAATGTCTTCCTATTTTGAGATTTTAAATTAACTATTTAATCAATAAATTTACTCAGGCACGATACTCGAATCAGTATTGAAACGAAGCAGTCCACAATCCGTGAAAGATCAGGCTAATTCTATGAACCCTACAAGTTCGGTTCTAGTTGCTCAGTACAAAGATTTGATAAGAGAGCAAGATGTGCAAATACAAAAAATAAATGAAGCGAATCAAGTTCTTACTCGAGAAAAACGAGATTTGGAGGTAAATGATTTTTAAAAATTGTTACTTTTCGTCGTTGTGAATATTTTATTGTAAATTCATTATAAATCCACCTCTGTTTTGTCATTTCTTTTCAAGGCTCAATTGCACGAACTTCAGATGACTGTGAGTCACTTGAAGGATCAAAATTTAGTATTACGCGCAGCCCAAACGAATTTGTCGGCGGAGAAGCCTCCAGTGGTTAACAACGTGAACGGGGCGAGCGAAGAATTGGAAAAATTAAGAAATACTGTGAAAGACTTGGAGAACAGATTGGCCGAGAGCGAGTTGAAGAATCAGGAAAACGAGAGAAAAATAAATAATTCAGCCGAGCTGAAGAACCAATTGGAGGAAAAAGTCGAAGAGTTTGAAAGATTGAGAAAAGATCAAGAAGATTTGTTAGAACTAATGGCAGATCAAGACAGCAAGATTATGATGTATAAAGAAAAACTCGAAGCTCTAGGAGCTAAGGTATGAAATCAAAATTGTTTTGAAAACTTCTCAAATGTACTTTTTTCATCAAATGTACCATATTTTAACTACAAACGTTTTTATTCTCAGGTCGAATCGGACGAAAGTTCGGGTGATCTCGAAACCGACGATCCCGAATATTCTCCACCATAAGAGTGAATTACTTCAGTTCGAACAGTCGAAAAAATAAACTCGAAGCCGCCATCATGTTTTCAAACGGAATTTTTGTACGATACGGTAGAAGAACTGAAAACTCGAATGATTTTTAGAGCCCTACATAAAACGTCATTCATTTCCACTTTTTTTTTTAATGACATTCCTATTACTGGGACAATACAAATATATATACATATGTAGAAAATCAGTGAATATTATCGTTATGCACAAAAAAAATTGAAAGCACAAAGAAAAACGATTAATTAAACTGTTCATTTGGTGAAAGTATCCCAAGGTTTTAAGAAGCGCGTATTTGTTTGGTGCAAAAGTAACATTTTTCACATTCCCCGTGTTCACTCTGTGGAGTTATTTTTATTTTAAATAACTTATACAACTATCACATACTATTTCACACGATTCATTCAACTAGTAAGATACGCGGCATAGAATTCTGTTACAATTTTATTACTGTTTTTCCCTGGCTTACATACAGTTATCAATACATTTGCAAAATCTTGCGCATCGATTGGGTTTTCGTTTTTTTTTAAATTTTTTTATTTTCGCTCGTTTTCAAATTCTTTTTCCATCAACAATAAAAAGATACGTTATATATCAGTGATATTATCATAACAGAATCCTAACTATTTACACGATCGTACTTATATGCGACTCGATGGATCCTAAGGTTGCGCTTGTTGTCGCTGCTTCATCACGGCTTGCACGCACTTCGCCATCGTTGAGGACGCTCGCGACACTACATCCGTCATGAAAAATTGATCCAGCGACTTTTGTTTCACATCCACTGGGTCGGGGAGGAATGAGCTTCCGGTTTGCTAGACGTGGGAAAAAAAAACAAAAAATCAGTCTAATGTTTTAATTTAATGAGATTATATTTTTTGGTAACATTCAAACTGGGTCTATCTTGCGATCACAATCGTCGATCATCATTTTTTTTCAATCGTCTCGACGAGGTTCCTCAAAATCACACTAATGGAAGGGAAGTTTTTGGTTCATTTCTTTTTGACAATTTTTTATAAGTTGTCAAAGACGGTGTGCCAAAATATCTATCAGTTTCAGTGCAAATTTCACTTTGGTTCGTTGGAACGAATATTCAAATGAATTTTTAAAGCAGATACATAAAACTCGCTCTTCACTTGGGATTTAGAAAAATATATAAAAAAGTAGAGTTTAGAAGAAGTTGAAAAAAGTCGGAAAAAAATATTTTATTTCACTTTTTAGAGAAAAAAAAATGTTTAAAAATTACCGAAATTGACTCATTCCAGTTTGAGAACTAAAAAATATAATAATAAATAATGTGCAGGAAGTTTTTTCAGTTCAGACAAGTAGTTTTTGTTGAATGACTAGAACCGATTTTAAAAATACAATTACGAGACAAGGCAACCATTTTTTTTTAGTATAATGTTTCAACTAGCCAAAAATCTTAGCTACCAGTTATTAAAACGCAATATTCTAGAGGCATAAATTAGTAATATTACGTGAGAAAAACGATCGATTTTTTAAAAGTTCGTCATAGAAATTCTTCAAAATCCGTTGGTCTATTAACTCATTAAAATTAAAAGAAAGGTGAGAAGTAAAGAAAATGCAAACTTTTATAATAATTCGGATTCTAAAAAGTGAACCATTTAGAAATTTCGTGAATAATCAGCGACTGCTGTCATTTTCAGGTTGCGAAATTTTTTCAAAAGTCTTCCGACACGCTGATTCGCGATCGTTCTTTTTCCACAATTCAAATATATTTATTTATTCGTACCTTAGATAGCTCAAGAGCTTGAGCAAAGAAATTAGCCGGTTCAATGTCACCGTATCTAACGAGATGAGGAGCGAATTCTTCTAACCGTGCCCGTACGTCGCTTATCGTATCGTAGGGCAAATACACGCCGCTGATCTGTAAAACAATTTGACAATTTTTATTTCTCATCAAGAAATGTGAACGAAATATGTAAACATTTCACGCGACGTAAATCGTACCTCTGCGAGGGCTCTGAGGATTTTCCAATCCGGTCGAGCTAGTCCCGGTGGCGTAATCGCCGCTCCCGTTTGTTGAGCGCGACCCTCGGTGTTTACGTAACTTCCAGTCTTTTCCGTATAAGCTGCTCCAGCTAAAACTACATCAGCGATCGCTGCACCTTGATCACCGTGGCTTCCTACATTTGAAAAATACATTTTTTATTACGATAACGTGAAAAATGATATGAGAAAATACAGAGAAAGATATTGAGTCGATTTTATCGTAATTATAAACTGAATTAGAAAAAAAGCAATTACAAAAGTACAATCACAGGTTTTTCAGTTTCATCGTGACCGTGTGTGAATGCATAACAGTAGTATATGAGAAAAAAGCGGCCTTGACTGACAGGAGATCTCTCAGGAATTAGAAAAATGAGGAAAATGTAAAAGTGATCGTAAAAGTAGGAACATTGAAAAAAGCAAGAGACGCAGCAAATTCGTTAAAAGATTTGTGGCGTCTTTTGTACTGAACAAAAATGTAACTAACAAATAACACAATTCCGTGTTAATTGAAAACTTCCCACACAGTTCTGAAATATTTCTGCGATATTTTGATTGGATTGATTTAAAAATCGAAACTTATAGGTAGTCATTTTTTTACCAATATAAATGATAAACGTATTAGGGAAATCTTCTTTTTTCAAATTAGCGTCGTCAGCACCAAGGAGGAAAAGAATTTTGGGCTGTTGTTGTTTGACATCCTCTACCGTCGAGCCATAACCAAGATCCAGTGCACCGACTTGCGACGCGTTCGTATGCAGAATATTCAAAGTTTTCCATTCAGCAGGGGCCTGCAATAACTCTGATGAGAAAGAGGACAAGTTTGCATTTTTCTTCGCTGTTTATGATTACGTTAAACGTGTCATACATTCGCGTTCTCCCCCAAAGATTTTGCCAATTTTTGGGTCTCGGCGAGGATCTTGGCTCCGTCTTTTCGCCCCAGTTGCTCAGCGCCAAGTATCACTAATGGCTTTTTGGCATTTTTGAGAGTCTCGCAGAATGGATGGTTGCCGCTCTGGAGCTTCGATATGAGGTCTACTGATTCGCCCAGGTGCTGTTAAGGAGGAGATTTCAGTAAAATTATTACAACATGAAAAATCAAAATTTCATCAATTAACGAAATTATGTACTGACCGACGATTCAATTTTTTGAAAAATGGTTTAATACTAATCACCATAAGAAATCGTTCGACAAAACTTTCGGACAAATTCACAAAATTTAATTTTCAAGAAGTCGGATGTCCAAAATTACACAAACTTGTTCATTCGAATGATATAGCAAATAAATATACAATTTATGTCAGAAAAAATTTGTAAATACTCTAGTGATAATATTCATGCGATTTTTCTAAATTTAACTCGACGTCTCATTACGTACGTCTTCGAATTTAACTTCGGTCGTGTCTTGCATGTATCCAACGACAAGATGGCCATAAAATGTTGGCTCACATTTATTAATCAATTATCAAGAATAGATACCGTAAAAATAAAAAAAAAAAAAAAGAAAAAACGCATTACCAAATTAATTACTGTAAAATTACAAGAGAAAGTTAATAAAATCAGAATGACCTCGTGTAATAATAGTTCGCAAGATCTGCGCTGTAAAGTTTCTATGGAAACCTGGCAATGTTGCCTGTTCGTGTCGGTTGCTATTGGTTAATAATAAATGCATATTGTGTCGTTTCATCAGAACTACCAAAATTGGCAGCTCTCAGAATATCGACACATACGTCAATTGCGAATGCTTTCATTCTATTAGCAGCTTATAAAAAAAAATTATTTTTGAGGACGTTATCAAACAGCAAATATTGCAAAACAATTTTCAATATACGATCCATTTTCCACGTTGCATCGAAAGTATTTCCTCAATGAACAAAAAAACTCACTTCGTACTCATACGTCAAATCAACTTTCGGTCCGATAAGAGCAATCGATTGTTCCCCGTGCAAGTATCCTTTTCTGAGACGAGTATTAACCAACGGTGCCTCAAACCTCGGATTCGTACCGATCAATACAACCGCATCCGCTTCCTCGATATTTATGATTTTATTATTAAGCAGATAACTACTTCGAAGATCAATGCCAGCACCATCCTTCGGGAAACTCTGTTCCGTGGCGAGTACTTCACCGCCAAGTTTATTCAAGAAGTCTTTCATTACGATGAGTGCTTCGGCGTCGACGAGCTTTCCGGCAATAGCGGCACATTTGTTCGATGGAACGTCGTGCAAAGATTTCGCAGCTACAAAATGAGACATTATGAAATTATTGTTCTTCCAAACGTAATAAAAATACACGGAGAGAATTAAAATTGAAAAATTATCGTTGTAGCAATAGAAACGGGCGACAAGCTTGAATTTTTCGAATTATTAGTGTACAAAGTGTAAATTTTCATGAAAGTAAAGTAAAATCTCTTGCGTAATATAGGAAATTTTATTTTCTTTTCATGAAAATTTGCATTTTGCTCAGTTTCACCCCGTTTCTATTACTGTAACGGTATATTTTTAGTTTCAATTCTTTCGTGTAGAGATTTTTTTGCAATTGTTGACCACTTTGTTTTATACTTTACTCTATTTCTTTTCGTTTAGAGTATTTTACGAAAATTGGATAAAAACATGCTTGAATTCGAATGAAGTTGGAGCTCAAAGAATTTGAATATAATAAAAAAGTAATTTGTATTTTTTCACATGAATATTCAAATGAAATACAAACATTTTTACATCACATGCATTTCATATGAATTATTTGATATGAAGATTTTCGTACCGGTTATAAGGGCATCCTCCCATTCTACGTTCTCCAATTTGCCGTTAATTTTAATCATAGGTGTAATGAGCCGTTGTCGCTTGAGACCATCGTAAGCGAAACGAGCTTTGTCGGAGAGCCATTCTTCGTTCACTTCCTGATATATAATTTCTTATTAACGCGGCCATTAATTGTGCGTTTCAGCATTTAGATTTTTCTTCACACTTACTTCATTCACTCTCGGTAATATCCTGAGCACTTCACCCGTTCGACTAGACACGACAATGTTACTGCCAACAGCATCCAATACATCGATACTGTCCGTTCGTCTCGTCTCCCAGGGTCGAGCCACGAATGCATAAGGTTTGCTCGTAAGTGCACCCACGGGACAAAGGTCAATTATGTTGCCCGATAGTTCGGACAGGAACATTTTTTCAACGTACGTTCCAACCTGTATTAATTATATTCATGATTCATTTTGTTGTAAGTGTCATAAACCAAATTTTCGTGGGTATGCTTTCTTTAAAATATTCACACGAATATTCTACGGGTTTTAAAAAGGAATAAAGTCCAAACGCATTCAGATTTGATACGCGAATTATGGATTCTTCATCTTTATCATAAATCAAATAACAATTTATCTTAAAGTAAAACGGCTCTTTTGATTTATCCAAAATAATTATTTTTCAGAGAAAATATATTTCGCGAGTACTCGGAACACAAACTCAAATGTACTTGGCGCTAAACTAAAATTTTTTTGATTGGTTATGAATTTCGAATTGAGTAAGAATAATTTCTCAAATTGCATCACGATTTGAATGTTTTTCCAATTCAATAATTGATTATTCGGATTAATTTAGACGACAAATTCTCGATTGATAGTAGAAATTAATTCTGGAAGCTCGAACGGATGGAATTGGAGGAAAAATATTAGCCAATTTGAAAATGTTTTTATTTGAAATAGAAATTTTTTGCATACCTGCATGTCATTGCCTCGTCCCGTAGTTCCGAGATCATCGATTCCAGCAACCTCCGAAGCGAATCTAATGCAACGAGTGCAATGAATGCATCGTGTCATCGTGGTCTTGACGAGAGGTCCGATATCTTTGTCCTCAACGGCACGTTTCCCCGTGAATTGTATGTCGACAAAACGACTTCTGTCATTACCAAAAGCCATACTCTGATCTTGCAAATCGCACTCACCACCCTGATCACAAATTGGACAATCTAGCGGATGATTTACCAACAAGAATTCCATTACACCCTCACGCGCCTTGCGAGTTAGATCGGAATTGGTTTTTACTCGCCATCCTTTCATTACAGGCATAGCACAGGCAGCGACCGGCTAAAAAATTCCACCCATACGTTTTATTTTTGATTAAGTATTTTTACCAATCGTAGCATATGAAAACAAATTTTATTGCAACTCCGATTTTATTAAATTTTATAGTCTTATTCAATTTTTTGCATTTTTATGGCAAAATTCTTTTCACGTGCTTGTTCACTGAATTTTATTGCACAAAAAATTGTTTACTTGAAACTTTCAAATTACTTCTTGATTCTTATTTCTTAGGTCTCAGAATTTTTAATCTGAATTTTTAATTATAATTTTAAATTGTAACGTAAATCATACTATCGTCAACTTCTAGAATATTTTGTTGTGTACAAAATGACGTTGCATATAAAAAAGTATGGCAAATGTATATTTAGGAGAAATAAAGAATGAAAAAAACTGTTGATTTGTTTGAAACACAATCTTTGACGGAACAATTATTTTTTCCATTCAAAAATTTTTCAATATTGACTCAACGCTGTTTTGTATATAGAATGGACTATCTTCAGTTATTTCTCGACTCCAATTTGGCATTACTCAAAAATTAACAATCAACATTGTAATGATTGAAAGATTATTTATTAAATGAATTACCAAAATGACTATATTATTTTTCATTGAAATGAATTGCATCAATATTATTTTTGGTCATGTAATAATATTATCCTGGTCCAAAACCTGGCAAACATGGAAATTCTTTCGAAGTATACCTTGAGCTGTTTTTCAATTTCTACTAGACACATTCTGCAATTTCCAGCAACAGCCAAACGTTCGTGATAGCAGAATCGAGGAATTTCTATACCCAGCTTGGCAGCAGCCTAGAATATTTAAAGGGCAAAGTTTAGTTCTTGAGAATATATTCAGTTATTTTGTATTATAAATTTCAATTTATAGCGTTATCATAAAGATAAATCTTTTTTTTTGTCGCTTCATAATAAAACCACAATATTTCCCATCTTCCTTATTACGTTGTTCAGTTTGTACCATGTTTTTTTCAGCTTCAATACTATCCCACACATTATAGTTTTTTCCCACAGAAAAGTATTATAATAAAGTTTCATGGTATTTAATTTTGCATCGTCGATATGCAGCAAAAAATATTTTTTATGATTCTCAATTTTTTAATTTTTGTAATTGTCCAAATTTTTTGTGCACAATTAGTTTTTAAATCACAAAGAAAATCTGACCAATTTTTGTAGTTGAATATTGTAAATAGATTTCTGGCTCAAAAAAAAAATACAAAATTTCGTTTTACTCCAAAAATACACTACTCCGTATTGTTGAAGTTGAAGTAAACTTTCACCAAAAAAAATGACTGTACGATCATTAAAAAAACATGGAACAAAATAAGAAAATAACGTAGAAAAAATATGTAATAACTAGTACAAAAAATAATAAAAAAATTATGTAGAAAATGGCAATAATGAGGCGACGAACAAAAATCTGACCTGGAGAACTGTTGTGCCAGGTGGCACATGAACAGGTTTGTCATCGATGAAAAGTTCGACCAAATCCTGGGGAGCCTGGGGTCGTGTTGTGGTTGTATGAAGGCCTGCTGTTGCTATTCTCCCAGTGGACAGGCCAGTGGCCCTAACCAGTGGAAGTCTCAACATTTTCTGTGGAATCGACACAACGTCACTCTCTTTCTATTGTTGTTTTTTAAATCTATGATGTTTTTTTTCGTTATATAATAAACAACTGCGACAAAGCGAAAGAAAAAAAGGACAGGTTGTGCTAACCTAACCAGGAACGTCGTAAATTGGAATGCGGATTTTATGACAAGCCCGGATCATTAGGATAAATTATAAATTTTAAATGACAAACGACTCCATATGGAAAACACTGAGTTGATGGGATTTGTCAGTTATTCACGTTATAACGTAAAAATGTACATTCTGATGTGAAAAAAAAAATCAATTTACCAAAACCCTTCTGAAAACCGAAAACTGCAGACCCCTACTAGATGTCGGGTCTGTCTGATTAATCCTCGCCCCTCGCCCCCCACTCCACTGGCCTGTCACCCGACCTCTTTTCTCTCAATTTTCGTCTATTGGAGAACGCACAACTGTCGCTCAATGCATTTGCAATCGGTGTTTATAATTTGTAGGTTTAAGTAACAACAATTGTACCGTTCATTCATTCTTTATTTTCGAAACATTCGAAAATAACATTTTTATTTCACCACGTCTTTCGTGTTATCGCAGTTTTTGGCCAATATTTTCGAAATGAGTAATAAATTTAATTCTAACAAGTTTTAATAAATTTATTGCTGTCAAAAATGTATAAGCAAAAACATTTTTTATTAAAAAACTTGTATGTGCATGCTTTGAAACTTTCTCCGCCACTGCATTTTTTAATCGCCAAGTATGAACGTAGCTTTACAATGCAATTTATAGGAATTAACCGAATATGATTTATTTCCATGTAACGACTATTCGAATTTTTTCTCGAAATTCAGATTCAAGAAAACATTTTTTTGCCAATGATATAGTTTAAAGAAAAATAGGAAAAACGTAGATATAATAAAGATTACCGTAATATTTTATAGTTTTTTTGTGGACTAATGCGGAATTGCATAGTTTTCATGAAAACGCGACTTTAATGCAGGCGAAACTTTCGACTACCGGAACAACGTCACGCTTTACAAGACACGAGTGTGTGTTGTGTGCGTGTTAACGTAAGTGATGTTATACAGTGATTTTCGGTGTGAATATATTTCTCTCTTCCGGTAAGACGACAAGACAGGCTTGTAGCGTAAGATTCAGTGTGCCGTATATATTTACTCGATTGAACAAAACATAAAAAAATGGCAGTCGGTGATCTCAAAACTGAAAAAGGCGTCAAGGATCTTAACGCTTATCTCGCCGAGAGAAGTTACATCGAAGGGTGAGCTTTACTTTTTCGTGAAGAAGAGATTATTGTGCCACACGTGCTCCACTTGTCGGCATCTTGGACTTGAGCGATCCCTTCACCCCTGCATCCTGCATCAAGTTTTATAAATCTTCCACATTTTTCACTTTCCATATTTTTACTTTCACACGTACTAATAAACATCCACATGTTTAATGAAGGTACAATTAATTATTCAATTAAAAAGAAATCGCGAAAATTTCTCGTATTTTGTGTGAAATACATTTTTTTTTGGTTTTCCAGTTAGCCAAAAAGGTATTCAATTCTTTTTACCCCCTCTTTCGTAACGTCTATTTTTGAGTACTCGCATTTTTTGCTCCTTTTCGATCTTCACACGGGTTATTAAACCCTGGAAATTAAGAATTGTAATATTTCAAGGTTGGATCGAAATTTGCATCTTCATTTTGACGTTTAACGTGTAGAGATGATGTTACGAAACTGATTGACGGATTGTACTTTCAGATTTTGATCGTATTCATTTTTTTATTAATGTGATCAAAAGGGCTAATTCTTTTTTTAACCGAAGAGCGATGTTAGTTAGATTCAAAATAATTATAAATGGATTAATTGTATTGGTACTTGTTTTTAAACATCATTTCAACATTCGTTCCTACTTGCAGTCTGATAAACAAAATATAAATAGGTAAAAATTGTTAAAAGATTTTCTACATTGCTTGAAAGCCTCATCACAGGATAGCAAATATCTCAAGATGTATTTATAGATTTCGTCGTTTATTCATTATTTTGTTTTCTGTTTAAATCGACCCAATTTTTCTTCACCCAATTTTCAATTTTTTGTCAAATCAATTTAAATTCAATTCAATGTTTTCTTCACTTAATTTCCATTTTTCTTCTTTAATTCACTTTTCAAGTCTGAAAAAAACAGTTAAATTTTCTTAGCCAAACCCTGCGTATCAATTTTGGGCTCTACTAAAAAAAAAAGAAATTCAGCGCATTTCCATGATACAAACTTCAACGTTATTTGCACGATCCACGCACAATCCTGCTCGTTTCGTTTTCTTCCTAAAAGTACAAGTCCGTTGATAGCAAACAAATGAAACATGATTGCAGAGCTTGGTACTTTTTCGTACTCGAAGTTTAAATTACAATAATTGAATGTTTGAATACACATTGAAATAAGTAAATAAATAAATCTGTTTATAAAAATCATAATTATTATAGAAGATAAAAGACAATAAAAATTTTCAAAACTGTAATTATTGTTTATTTATAAATTTTAAATATAGTTTAAATGTACAGTATGAATCGGTTATCGCATTTCTGCTTGATACAACATGCAGAATATTCGGAAGTGGTATTGATAGCTGTGCCGTTTTGTGGTAAAAACTTAAATTAATCAAATTTGTTCAGCTGTTACACAACCATTTTTGTATACTTATGATGAGTACAGACTCTTTACCTTGTTCGTGACGTCATAAAATATTGCTAGTTTAAAGGAGGTAACTGCAGACAAATGTAGCGGCAAGTTTTGAAAATTAGAGAAAAGTAGAATTAATAATCTGCAAATTTTTTATTTATATTTCAAAAGATCTCTTCGTATTTTAGAAGTTGATTCAAACGAATAACAATTTTAATGTCAAAGTTGTGAGTTTTTAAATAAAATTCATGGACTCCGCAACGTTACTCGATAAAAAAGTCGTTCAACTTATTTTCTATGGATAGATTATGTAAGTGTCCTGTACAACTGAATCGGTTTGATTGGTTCAACTTTTTGCCATCAAGCAGTGCAACTACCTCAGCTACTTAACGATAGTGACCTGATCGTACAGCGCACAGGATTTGTTTTTGAAAGAAATCAAATGTTTGAAACGAATAACACTTTCAACAACCACAGCAATTTCATTTACAATTCCTATAATCGATTTTCGCTCACAATGATAATATCTGGATCATTAAAACACAGCAAAATTCCTTGTCAGTTATACTCAAAATAATTCTGCCTTCATTGCGTATGAAAATTGATTAAACTGTTTTTTAGATAATTGTAAGAATCTTAAAAAAAAATACGTATGCAGAGAATAAAATTAACAATTTGAAAAAAGAAATTGATAAATAAAACAAGAATTTTTGTTGCGGATCAAGGATGCAATTTTTAATATCATTTTTCCACTTCACACTTTGATACTAAAGACATTTGAACACTAATTTCATTTTACAATTTATTGTTAATTGATATTAAAAGTATTTAGTTAAACAAACGATAAATAAATTGCAGATACCAAGCTTCTCAAGCCGATGTCGCGGTTTTCGAAGCTCTTGGAAAGGCGCCGACTTCAGGAAACGCCCATGTGCTCAGATGGTACAATCACATCAAGTCGCACGATTTGAAAAAGTTGCCCGGTGAGAAGAAAGCGCCTGCTATTCTCACAGGCAGCAAAGCCGCAGCTACTACAAAAGCTGAAGAGGAAGATGACGTCGATCTGTTTGGATCGGACGACGAGGAAGATGCGGAAGCGGCGAAAATCCGAGAGGAAAGACTAAAAGCGTATGCTGAGAAAAAGTCTAAGAAACCAACTCTTATAGCCAAATCCAGCATTGTTATTGACGTCAAGCCCTGGGACGATGAAACGGATATGGGAGAAATGGAAAATGCCGTTAGATCGATCGTTATGGATGGTTTGGTTTGGGGAGCTTGTAAGTATTTTTTTTTTACTTCCAAATATTCGAATTGTCATTTACACTAATCGTAAATAAATCATGTTTCACATTCAAATGCTAAAAACTGGAAAAATAAATATGCGTCAATTTAATATGAAATATTTCAAAATCATGGCTAATTTTATTCATTATTGCTTTAATTCGATATCGTTCTTGAGATCTTCTTAACAATTCGATGCAAGATTAATTATTTGATGTATTTACAATTATTTTATTTTTATTTTTATAGCAAAACTCGTACCGGTCGGTTATGGAATCAACAAACTGCAGATAATGTGCGTGGTCGAGGATGACAAAATTTCCGTAGATTTATTGACTGAGAAGATTCAAGATTTCGAGGATCTCGTACAGTCGGTCGATATCGCAGCCTTTAACAAGATTTAAATAAGTCTCTCGTCTTTTACTATCGAATTAATAAATATAAATTGTTTGTAACCCTAATGTTTTCTTCATTATTATTATTATTAGGAATCCTGAAAAATCCATGATTTGTTACGATATGTATTGAAAGCAGTTTTGATATTTCGTTGTTTGATTAAAAGGGAAAAGAAATTGAGTCGCGCAAGGTCTTTGGATCAACTGTAGATGACCAATGAAAGTTGAATCATTTCTACGTTCGAGGAATCGCAGGTGCAACACAAAAGTAGGAACTGGAATTTTATACAGAGAGTTAAAAAAATGTGGTCTGCGTTTGGCTGCGACAGTTTTCCATTTCAAGCGATAGAGCTACGCTTATTTATTATTCGGTCGATTGCTCGAATTGGTGATAGTTCAGCAAAATTCTGCCTTTTACTTCCGATCGTCGAGTTCGAAGACAATTTTTTTGCAGATTCCAAAACTTCGTAAAAGTGGAGATTTGTCGACAAGATCATCCTAAAATACCTCGATTTTTCAGTTTTTTCATGCCCTACAACAAATGAACAGTTAGTTTCGACATTGAAGATGAAAGATCAATATTAAATGCAGGATTACGATCAATTAATTGACAAACAGGCCATAAGAGAATTTATGGTATTTTTTGTTTCCATTCTGAAAAAATGTTGCTCAGAATTTTTCTCTGTTATAATTATTTATGATTTTTGAATTATAATTTTCATTGAAATTTTTGATTTTAGATTGAATTTGATATTTGCAATCTGTTCGAGCTTCGAAACGCCCATACTGTGCTCCATTTCCGGTGAAATTGGCATTTTGAGAGCTTTCATTTTTTTATATTATTGTGGTATAATAGACTAGAAACCGTGCTTGGTAATTGTTTGTTTGAAGAGACATTGAAAAAATATATTTTTAATTATCATCACGCACTATAGCGTTACGCAACGGGTATTTGAGATATTTATCTAAGTTAGAATAATTAGTAATTCAGTGAATCACGAATGTCCAGTAACAATCTGATTCGTGATACTTACGTTTATACAGTTGATATTTATCTGCATCGGGTTATCGATTTTCCATGTACACATATTCGTAATTTCTGAAAATTCCTGTATCTTTGAGTTAAGATGCTTAAGAAGTGCTATTTTCAAAGTCAAGCGATCTCTAACGTCTTGCGTGATAAATTCTGAATTATTATCATCATTGTTAATGGGTTCATGCAAAGCTGCTGCTGTTGACGTAAAAATCTTTTTTCAAACAGTACATTAAACATTGAAAAAAGTAGCTCCAATTTGGTAATAAAAAATTCATTGTAATTGCTTACTGGAAAATCCAATGACGTTGAATTTTCGTTAATTAATTTATTTAACATCCTGGAAGACTCGATTCAACAATGTTTACTGAGAATAAAACAATTTCCCATTTAACACAATGAACAAACGATCAAATCATAAATAATTTGTCCTATGTTTATATGAAACGGTAATTAGTCGCTAAATTACAGAAATGTTTTATCGTAGTGATCATTTCGAACGTTTTTTTCTCACCTTAAGGAATCTTGTACGGTGAATGAGAAAAAATAGTTTTGAAGTGTACTTCAAAACTATTTTTAAAACTACATGCCTAGATTTTTGAAAATTTGCGAACGACAAACGTTTAAAAAACTCCTAAACGTTCTGATCAACCTACGAAATTAAACGTTCGCCAGATATTTATATGAACTGTTGAAATATTGATGTGCTATCAAAATATATAAATTACAAAATTCTTTTCAAAATAAATGCAGCAAAATAGCAAAAAACCAAAAAAGTTCGAATTTGATTTCTTGAATTTGCTTAGATCCTTAAATCTGATATTTGTTTTGGTCGACCTGAAATCTAAAAATAATGATTGCCAATGATCGTTCGAATCTGCATTTGTTGCCTCTCATAAAACTGACAATTCCATTAACAAAAACTTAGTGAAGAATGCATGCCTGCAGTCTTTGAAGATTCGAATGTTTCTTCTACCTGTGCAACAATTATTCGTTCCTATCTTCAAAAAACGTAAATTATTCGTTGGACGTTTTTTTTGTTTTTTATTCGTATCGAATTCCAGAGACTTCCCGCCAGAAGTAATTGCCCAAGCATGTTCTTGGATTCCCCACTCGTGACGGCGTTTGGACATTTAGTCGTATGTGTAGTATATAAAGCCAGCTATCTCGAAGTCCCAGTGGACAGTGATATAAAAGTAAGAGAGCCGGTGACAAACGTGATTTTTTATTTCATTCATATTTGAACCATCAAAATGGCAGTGAAAAGTGTGCCATTTGTCTTTGTCGTAATTTGCCTTTTGGTTTCTTACACCCAGGGTAAGCAAAAATAATAATCTGTTCTTTCAAAAATTTAGTTCGAATCTTCGAAGTCTATCGATGACGAAAAAATATTAAAATTTTATTTATATTTTTAAGATAAAAGTAATAAAAAAATTGAATAATTTTGTTCAAGTCTTGTTTACTTGTCGAGGGTGAATTACAAATTATTTATCATTCGAGATAACGTATCGAGTTGAGAAAAATAAAATATGAGCCAAAAAAAAGAGAAGATAGTCATACATTTGATTATACACTATCGAAAACGTAAATTAAATGTGTGTGAAGATCTTTGACGCAACAGTCGCTATCGCTGGAAAAATAAAAAATTTCGCAATATAGAAATTTGAAATAAAAATATATAAAAAAAGATTTCATCACATATTTTTTAATGGTCGATCAAAGCTAAGCGTAAAATCCCAATGTCTCAATTATATCCGGAGATAATTATGAACAGATTTTCATTACATCATCATTGTCAACGCTGATTTTATTTCATTCTCAATAGCTCTTTCAGCGATGAGAGACTAAATGATACAAGGAGAAATATCATTATAGGAATTCACGCTGAATCCATTACAAGCCACCAATTTTTTATTGATCACGAGCGCATGAAAACGTGAAAAAAATATCTATGATTATCTTATTAACGAAGATTTCTAAGCTCTCGCCTTATTCTAGACGCAACCTGTAATTTTATGCAAATAGAACGGAAATATATGGTAACGAATATCAAATGATTACTCAGTTGGTTTTTGTTACTTTGTTACTTTTTTATTGCCATTTCTATTCGATTGAGTAATTCAAGATTTTGATATTAAGGTAGTTCCCCTGCGACAACCTCAACCAAAAGTTACATACCGTATGTGCGTTACATATGTGTGTAAAGGGTTGATAATTCGTAGTAAATAAACTTAAAAAGCACACAATATTGACTCGGTACTAATAGATAATACGACAGATATCATCTACTGTCGTAAAATTTATTCTATAGGTGTTTTTGATCTGACATTGCGAGTAAACTTTTTGCCGGAACTGTTCGGGCTATGCCTCAATACACGAAAAAAGTTACATCTCTCGCACTCGCGCTCGTTTGTTTGCAGAATATGTCGTATAAGGCCAAAACCGTAGTACATCTCGAGATTATATCTTTTCAACTAGATGGTAAATTATCTTGATGTTTTTTCACAATATTCATGACATCCTGCTCTTGCTCTTCCTCGTTTTTTATCAACTTCTTTATTTCAGTTCTGACGGTAGAATTAATAACGTACTGCTTGCCCATGCATGGCCCACATGTTACGTGTTAATCGAGCCAACTTCAATTATAAATATCTCGAGTTTGGGATGGTAAAACTTGTTAAAATTGCACAGATTTTTGAATAACGTATTAAATAACACGTACGCCAAATTTCAACAATTTCTTAATTCAACGATACTGTGGGGGAAATACCTTAAGCCTTGAGGCTTTTCTCGCATAATCTTCACATTCGTAAAGTCGAGAAAAAATAAATGAAAAATATAAACTTTAGTTGAAAAATAATAAAAATGTGGATCCTTAGTCACAAATTTTAAGTATTCCTCAAGAAGTCCTTGAGAATTTAGTTTATTGTTCCTTAGAATTAATGTCGTTGTGCCTTAGGTTTAATGTCGTTGAATTCCTTCCTAAGTTAGAAAGAGCTCAGCATTCTTCATAAACGAATGAAATAAATGATTAAGGAGTGATTTTTAGCAAATCTCAACAATAACAAAAAATTGAACTTGATAGTAATAAAATTTGACGATAATTTGCGGAAAAGCAATCAGTGGAAATATATTTAATACTGCGTAAACAAAAAAGTCCCATTATTTCTTGTCACACGACTGTGAACTTCGATTTTTAGGATCTGAAGACACTTTTTTGGGTTACGAGAGTTAAGAAACTTATAGAAATATTTGCATACTACAACAAAATTCAAGTTTATGGCTCTGGCCGGGTGTCGATGGGTTCAAGAAACCCATTGACCTTGCTCATTGCCCATTCACAGTTACGCTAAGCCAATTTAGTTGAACTTCAGATCTAGGAAAAAACGTCGGATTATCCTTAATCTATGCAAATTTGTTCTTATAAAAAATACACATTATAATAATAAAGATTATTAAAGTTGTGAATAATTTTGGCAACTGAATCTGCAATTTGAGAATGGTATTGAGAGAAGAGTTTATAAATTTTGATTGAATGAAAATATTTATAACTCTTGCCCAATATTTTAGCATTGAAAGAATTGATTTGAACTTTCACGACTAACTTCTCCACAGTTAAAAGGAAAATGCGTAATTTTCTGTGAATTAAGCAGATCAAACTCCAAGATGATAGAATTCGGAAAAAAAATTGTCCATTAAATCCGTGATTTGTTAATATCATTGAAAAAAGGTCTTGTGGATTTCGATTACGTGGAAATATTTATGATTTTTATCCAATACTTTGATATTATTAATGTTATATAATATTAATATAAATGAAACAAACATAAAACGTCAGTTTAAAAAAATGGTATATTCAGAATTTCACGGCTAACGTTTTGGCTTCGAATCAACCCTTTGAGTCATGGTGGTACATGCATTGTCCCACCTTTTTTTTTTTGCTGTTTTTCGATTATTTAACTATTTTTGCTGCAACAAATACCGGATGTTCCGTTTATACATGGTCCGTGAGACATTCATGAATGTACAAAAAATATGTACATTCATTATTTGTTGATTGCATAAATACCATGTATAAACAAACAGTCGAAATTCGCACTTTTTCATGAAAAAATGCATTTTCTACTAATCTACCATGAAAATCGCAATGGCAATTTTTTCACGACCTCAATACACTCCAAAGAATTGTTCAGAATTTTTTCACAATTTTCCGCTCTGTGGTTTTTGTTAAAAAAAATAAAGATCCGATCATTTTTGTACTAAATCCAAACTAACAGTAGTTTCGACTGAAAACGTTCGCTTATTTTCGAATTTTTAGTTCAAATTCGTAATCAGCGACTCGAAAAACTTATGTAAGCAAACTTTCAAGTAAATCGTACGTAAGGAAAAACGTATGCCTCATTAAGAGAAAATAATAGAAAAATTTGGAGAAATGAAGCAATATCAGTTTTTCAGAACAATGTTTTGTAAATTTTGATTGAAAGGCTATTTTCTATTCATAGCTGTTTTATAATATTTCAATATTAAAAGAATCATATAATATTAATAAAATGAATAGAATAAAACCGCAAAACACGATAAAGGTATAAAAAGATGAATTATTAATAAAAAAAATATTAATGATAACAAAATATGTTACGGTAAAAATCGTAAATGAAAAAATGCATGAGTAATGTTTGAGCGGTTAATCGTAAAGCGAAATGAGACTGAATTTGCTGAAATGAAGCAAAATACTAGAGATGAAAATAAATTTGGCAACTGATCCTATAATTGGACAGTGGTATTGAGAAAAGATTTTGTAAACTCTGATTGAATGGAAATATTCATGGCTATTGTTCGATACACATGACACAAGGATACGGTTCTGGCTGACGCACATTTACGAAGGTCGCGAGGTGGTATCGTGGGCGTTTGAGACTCTCTCCACTCTGAAAAAGGCAGGGATCTCTGTTGAGCTCGCGAATTACGAGCCACGACACATATTCCGCATGTCCTGATTTTTTTCTCCCAAAAAAAATCCTATACACAATACGACCCGGATAAAAAACAAAAATTTTTTCGGGGAAAGTGGCAAAACACCCTAGTCGCTCGTTTTGTTGATTATAGAGTCAAGTGGCGGATCCGGTTTTCCGCACAGTGCCCCAAGCTATTTTCGTACGCTCTCTCATCTAGGGATCCCGGAGATCCAAACTCAAGCTCAAGGGAATCCAGTTTTGCCAGACTTAGCTATTTTTTCCATTTTCAATCTTTCATATCCCTTCGATAAAATACAGATTATAATCTTTCGTATTTCTTTCAGTTAGAAAATAATTTTTCTTTTCAATCAAAATAAAATAGTTCCTGACGTTATAATCGCTGAAAAAAAATTTAATAAAGTTCAATAATTTATTAAAAAAATCAGACGGTGGATAATTCTGTTAGAAAAATTCATTTTTGAAATTGTGAAATAAATTACAAATATTATATCACATCGTTATACATGTTATAAAAAAATGGCCAACTCTCCGCAGTTTTAATATTTTTTATAACATTTTCGATAATTAATGCTCGTAAAAGGAATTAAATATTGAATTAAAGTGTGACATTTAAATCAAATGAAAATGAAATATAAAACGACACGAAATGATGCCTTTTTATGTCCATTTTCAAAAACAATGCAAAAAATGTCGAAATTATAAAATGAAGGAATTCTTGAAAATATCCCAAATGTTATCGTTTACTTTGTTGAATATTTGATTGCGTCTGTTTGAATTCGAGCAATTGTCATTCCAGGCGTATTGATTGATTCACACGAATGTTGGTTACACTCTGAAACAGCAATTCACAATTTATGCACGCGTCTATTCTGAATCATGAGGCAGTGCTTTACAATGTCAAAGATATTTATATGCCAATCACGTAGAACAGTTTCTTCGGTCTATTATTATTTTTTTATTTTTCTCCCCAAGTTTGTTAAAGGTAAAAGTCATTGAAAGTGAGCACCGAAAAAATAACGGAAATGAGAATATCACAGATCGAAATTTAAACCGCTTTCTCTAAAATTCATATTCATAAGCTCGCCAATAATTCGTGTTTCACATTTTCACAAAATATGTTTAATTAAACAGAAAAATTGCGTAGAGACAATAAAAACTGAGGAAAATGAATCAATGAAAATTATAAAGAAAAATTTTCTTAATTAAGCGATGGATTTTTGGAAATACTTGCAAAAAAATTTGAATAATTATCGAAAAATGCTATATTTAGAACTTGAAGTATCCACTTCCTTGTAGTGACATAAAGGTTATACGGGGTCTAATAGACCCCAGCATCTTTAAACTGCTAAGTGAAAACGATACAAAAAAATTTTGTATCCTTTTCACGTATTTTTCAATGGGACAGAGCAATTTGTTGATCAAAAAGATATTTCAACATATTAACCTTTCCTAACGATCAATTCACAAAAGACGAAGACTTCAAGTGTACACTTAAAAAGTTCCTGGGGAATTCTAAACCCAAAGTGTACTTTAAGGGTTAAGAAGCATTAAAGAAAGATAGATAGTCCTTCTAACTGTAAATATCTTTTGAAACTTTGTGGGTATTTAAAAAATGGTGTATATGGAGCATTCCACGTCAAATCGGCCATTTTTGAAATTCGCATTTTTTATTGTGTTGATTTTTTTCTGGTCTGATTTTTTTCAAATTTTTATCTTAACACGTTCATCGGAAATGAATTTTTGTAAAATTTTCCAATTTTCTTCAAATATCAATAACTTTCTCAAAAATGGAGTAAATCGAATGGATGAGGGGTCAAAATTTTACTTTTAAAATGTACTTTCGTATGAGAATATGTAGGAATTCATCAAAATATTACATACAACAATTTTTCAAATTCTAAGCGAGAAATGTTATTTTCCACAGTGTTAGCCCCCTTCGATTTTGTTTTCGAATTTTTATCAAAAACTATCACTTTTTTAATGACTTTTAAGCCTAGTTTGATGATGGGGGAATCGTTCGTTGTATTTTTTATAATTACATTGTGGATTTTTTTTACTATTAATCATGCACAAATCCCTGAAAAATCATACAAACCGAATGGATAAGGGGATCAAATTTTTTGATTTGACAGGTGCTTTCGTTAAAAATATGTCAACAATTATTTAAAGATTACATAAATCAGTTTTTTAATTATAAGCAAGAAACGTTTTTTCCCGCAGTGTTAATCCCTTTTGATTTTGCTGTTAAACTTTTATAGGAAACTATTATTCATTTAATGCATTTTAAGACTAGTATGATCATGGGGAAATATTAGTCTAATCAATAACAAAAATCTTTAATAAAATTAACAATTTGAAAAATAGAACTAGCTATTTTCTCATGTTCGTACTTAGCTTAAAATTCATTAAATGAATCGTGCTTCCGTACAAACATTAAAGAAACAAATTAATTAGTACAAGCGCTATGAAAAAAGGTTATTTTATCTTAGAATTGGAAAAACTAGGTGATGTAAATTTCGAATAATTATTCACATATTTTTAAACAACATTTAGTACATTTCAGAACAAAAATTTTAATCCCCTAGACGATTCGCTTTGTTTGATTTTTCAGGGAGTTACAGATAATTGATTGTCAAAAAAATTATATTTTAATTATAAAAATATACAACGGACGATTTCCCCACGATCATACTAGGCTGAAAATTCCTCAAAAAAATAATAGTTTTTTTGTAAAAAATTAACAGCAATATCGAAGGGGGCTAACTTATGTGGGAAAAAACATTTCATACTTAGAATTGAAAAAATTGATTCATGCAATGTTTTGATAATTTTCTGCATGTTTTTAAACAAAAGTACGTTTTAAAACTAAAATTTTGACCCATCATGCATTCGGTTTGCCGCATTTTTAAGAGAGTTATTGATATTTGAAGAAAAAAATCGGAAAATTTCTCAAAAATTCGTTTTCGATGAACGTATTGAGATAAAAATTTGAAAAAAATTAGACGAGTTCCTTTCCATGATTTGGCCTGGAATGCCCCATATACTTTATAAAAAAATAAACGTTAATTTATATTTTTTTTTAATTTATAGCTGAGGATGAAAACGCAAGAGCCGCGCCGTTAATCGAGCAAAATATTCCTCAAATATGTTTTGGATGTATCTGCGAAGCTGCTTCGAGATGTGACACGACTTCCGGTTGTGTGGGTGATGTTTGCGGACCTTTTCGTATAACTTGGGCTTACTGGGCTGACAGTGGAAAACCTACTCTGAACAATGAGCCCAACACGGTTGATGGGGGTAAAAAAAAAAAATTGCTCTTATTTCATAAAAATTTATTCAGAGTCAGTTTTAACATAATAAAAATACTTTTAGCTTGGACACGTTGCGTGAATGACGCATTCTGCGCTTCTAAAGCTGTTCAAGGATACATGAACAGATATGCACAGGTAAAAAGTTAAAAAAAATATTTTAGAGGAAAAAGTTACTTCAAAAATGGAGAAACACCGTTTTTTTTTTAAGTCCAGTAGATAAATAGAACTCAATGAAATTCTTTTTAACTTTTTGAGCCACGGTGAGACGTACGGTGTCCCACCTTTTTATTTGCAGTTTTTTTAATTATTTAACTACTTTTGTCGCAACAAATGCCAGATTTTTCGTTTGTACATGGTCCGTAGGACATTCATGATTGTAAAAAAAATATGTACATCCATTATTTGTTAATTGCACAAATACCATGTACAAAGAAATAGTCCAAATTTGTACTTTTTCATGAAAAAATGCATTTTCTACTAATCTACTATGAAAATCGGGATGGCAATTTTTTCACAACCTCAATATACTTCAGAGAATTTTTCAGAATTTTTTCAAAATTATCCGGTCCGAGGTTTTTGTTAAAAAAAATAAAGATACAATCGTTTCTGTACTAGATCCAAATTAACAATAGTATTGACTGAAAACTTTCGCTTATTTTCGAATTTTTAGTTCAGATTCGTAATCAGCAAGCCCAAAAACCTATACAAACTTTCAAGTAAATCGCGCGTAAGGAAAAATGTACGCCTCAAAGAGGGTTAACGTTCATATTTTTCTCTTTATATTTCAGGATTGCAACGGTGACGGCGTTATAAACTGCGACGATTACGTTCGAATTCATAGATTCGGGGGTTACGGCTGCAGCGCCCCGCTGGATTCGAAATACGAGAATGCCTACAAAAGCTGCATGGCAACTTTCGGCTAATCAGATAAATTGATAATTCAAAAAAAGCATACAAATTTTTTTATTTGAAATATTTTATTATTGATAATCTATTTTGTATGTTCGACTACGACGAAGCGTTACTTTAAACGCGAAATGAAATAGAAATTAACATTCTGGTTTGAAGAATGATTTGGAATGCAGTTAAAATTTTTTGGACAAACAAAAATGTAGAATTATTGCTGTGCTAGAAAATACGTCATTACTCATACGTTCAATTCTGGTTTTTTCTTCAATCTACATTTAAAAGCTCGTTCGATACACATAAGATATTAATAAAATAAGTTTATAATAATTCTCTTTTTTTTTTAATGATGCTTACAATTTGTAAAAAAAATATAATATTAACATTTATTTACATAAATATTATACATTTTGCAAGTTTTTTCGTGCAAAAATGAACGAAAGCATCGAATATTACATTTTTTAAATCCGATTGATTGATTTTCGATACGTTGCGCCAAATACAAGGCAAAGTAGTATTAATCTTAGATCCCTACAACGGATCGAAAATAACTCCGATATTTTTAGTAAAAAACTTCTTTTTTTGAATATTTTCAAAACTTTTTTCTCTTTTATAAAGTTTTCATCGTTAAATGTTCACCAAATGCTACTCTATCATAAGCCATTCTCTTTGTTATCAAAAAACGAAGAGAATGATGTATAATTAAACCTTATTATTATATACGAGGAACATTTTATGATAAAGTGAAGATTGGGGTCATTTTCGACGCCATTATACGTTATGCGTTCGGAAAAATCGATTGTAGGAGTCCAGGGTTAACGAAGAAACAACTTACCTCGTTACTTGGAACGAATTCCAAGTTTTGAAACTAAAAAACTATTTTTCCCCCTCGGGAAAGCAATATTCTGTCGGCCAATTCACCGCGTTTTCTCAATTTTTCTATTTCTTTCTTCGATATCGTTCGCGATTCCGCGTTCTTAATGAGAAAATGATTTATAAACAATCGCAATCCCTCGCGGAAAGTTTTCAATTGAGGTGAAATTGATATTCTCTCGAAAACTTGTAAACACGCTTCCTCGTTCTCCTGAAGTAATATTCCCAGAATAATTTGCCGCAACAGCCGCATAGTTTGTTTATCCAATTGCCCGAACTCGACGACCTGAAAGAAGAAACGAAAACGTTTTTGTAACATTTGCAAAGTTTATTGTTTTCGCTTTCGTAAATCGGAAGGAAAAAAAAACACAGTCGATTTTCTATGGAACGAATGAAGCTTTCAAGATTACATTTGGCATAGTTATAAGGCTCATTAACCCCCAAATATTCCAAAAGCCTAAACTTAAAAAATCTCTTCACGAAAATCTGGGGAGACTAAATGTGGCACTAAAAAAAATTATTCAAAAGGGCTTTTCGTCAGAATCTCAGAACTATTTTTTTCAGAATTTTACGCTTCATAGTTTGCGACATTTTGCTGAAAAATCATTTCGAAAATTGATCCCTCCTTTATTCCTGAATCTAGATACTTGATTTTTCAAGAAGATTTGGATGTCGCCAATAGCGATAGTTTGGGGGAATTTAATAATAAACAAACTAGAAAAATTAGAAAAACTGAACTCACTTTTAAAACAGATAAAGCAAGTCCTTTTTCAACAAACAAATGAGTCAAAAATTTGGCCAAATTCGTCAACTGTTTTTCGCTGTAATCTTTGAGTTCCTTCAATTTGTCCCAAATTGAATATTGCAACGTCATCTGAAAGCGAAACAAATAATTGTACAAATTATCGAGGGCGTTCAAAGAAATTTCTTTCGTTTTTCATACAAACGAATTAATTTCTACTCGCCTGATTTTTTCTATCGTAGTCACAGAATTTTTGTGCTAACACAGCGTAATAAGGATTGAACTTTTTCTCTTGAAGGCAACAATCCATAATAACGTAAATAATTTCCCGGGCTTGTTGGTCCTTGAGACCCAAGTGATGCAATTTTTCAAACGCGTCCAAATAATCCTCAGCGGTCATGAGAATGCAAAAGATGTTCCGACGCGTGTCCGTATTCATTCGTTGTTTACGCGCAAGATCCAAAATTTTTTGGCTGAACAAAGGTTTGCCATTATCGTCAGTGGATTTGAGAGGTTTTGTGAGATCATTGTTGCCGGTCCAGGCTGATCCAACGATCCACCACTTTCCTCTTTCGTCGACTGTCACAAAATGAAAAATAGAATTATAACAAAGTAATTTCTAATCAAAACAGATTTTTTTTTCTACGCTTTGATAAAATTACTGGAGAAAATTTCGCTTCTCACCTTGCAACAAATCCTCTAAGGATATATTAAATTGCGTCATCGCATTTCCTTTGCGTAAAAACGTTTTCAAAATTTTTTTCAAATGTTCGACGTGAGTTGGATCGTACTGGGGTATTTTGCTCATATTATTATTCTTTATCGCTAATACGACGTTCAGCATAAACTTTATTCTTGAGCTAAAAGATAAAAAAAATCGATAAAAATATATACGAAATTAATAAATTATTTAAAAAAATAAGTTTTTCTCGAAAATCTACAAACTTTTTGGACTCTGAGCTCGAAGCTTTTTGCTGCAGCTTGAGAATGAGTTCTTTCAACGCGACCGGATCATCTTTTCTCAATAAAAATCCCACATTCTTGAGTACAAGCAGAATCAATTCGATCTCTTTTTCCGTAAACTTTTCCGACAAAATGTTCAAAATTTGGTAGAGTAGTTGAGACCCGTAAACCTGTGTATAAAAAAAATGTGTTAATTGTTTTCTGTCTCCCACAGAATTCCGAGTAAATCGACGCTAAAAATTACTTACCTTAAAATTGTATAAGTGAGAAATCATCAAGATAATATTATCAAACTCTTTGTTCTCAACTTCCTGTGGAACTTTAGTCATTTGGTCGAACCTTCGAACGAGAGACAATAAAAAGTGTGCGCCGACTTCGGTGCCAACGTTCGCGTGCAAAATTGCTATCAACATCATGTGCTCAGCTATCAGTCTGTCCGGCGTCATTACTGGAGACACGATCGACTCCATCATCAGCCTCGATATTATTTCGTTCATATCGTTCCGACTGTTCGACATGTAAAGATCTTCGATCTACAATAAATAAAATAAAAAGTATTTCAAATATTGGAAAATCTGCGAATATTAACTCCGGGATCCCACACTGAAAACCCAATTTTGTTGAAACAGTAAAATATTTTGTTGGATACGTTCAACGAAAATATTTCATCTAGGTAACAAAATTTTTATTGTTTCAACAAAGTTTTGATTCAATTTAACGAAGTTTACGTTGAAACATTCAAAATTTTGTTGCCTGGATGAAATAATTTCATTGAATACGTCCAACAAAATATTTTAATATTTCAACAAAATTGGGTTTTCAGTGGATGCTATTTGTCCCATAATATTTCAATACAAAGTCTTTCTCTCGATTTTTGACGCTTAGCCTTTTTTTCTTTCGACTATACTTCAAAATACTAGGAAAGCTGAGTCAGTGCTAATATTTAAGTCAGATATTAATTTTTCTTTATTGGAAACGTGATTAATTAGCTGGAAAAAAATGTGTTCAGTAATTTTTATTCGAAGATGAGGTGTGGTCGACCTTAGAGTTGATTTCTGGGGTTGAAAGTTCCAAAATTTGGAAAAAATCGATTTTTTTTATCGTTTAGTGTTATTTAAATCCTTGAGAACAGAGGAGAAAAAATCGTTATTAAAAAATTCGACCCGATTACAATGTTATAACGATAATAAGCGCTTTTCTTTTTTAATGCGAAAGAAAAAATAATAATTGTGGAGCAAATGAAGTAATATTGAAGTGAATCTTTTTTTTTCTCTAAATTACAACTTAGGACTTCATTGAAAATAATTCGATGAAAAATCTAGGTTTTTATTTGAGAGGTACTTACTTGAGTAACGATAGTATGCATATTATGTTCGGCAAGTCTGTTTAAATGACCTTTTAGTTGTTTCCTTAATCGTGACAATTTTTCATTGAGCGTAAAATTATTTTCCAATTGTTTCAGACGAGCAGCGGGTGGGACATATTTATTCTCGTTTGTCATTAGAATATTTCCATCTTTGTCTCGTTTTCTGCCGTAAATATCTTCCCAAGTGCCGTCTATGTTAACAGATGCTTTTTTGCTATCGTGAGAATCTGAAAGACTCTCATTTTCGCCCATTTCTCCAGATTTGGAGTCGATTTCTTCGTCTTCAAGAATATCAGAATTATTTTCGTCGCATTCGCTGTCCAAACCCAATAAATTATCCTCCAAATTATTTTCCTCTTCACTCGATTTGTCGCTAAACGTTTCAGTCAATTTTTGGGACTTTTTCTTGCCATTCACAATTTTATTATCTTCATTTTTCTTTGCCTTTTTTCGTTTCGGTTCTTTGATATCTTTATCACTGCTTGAATTTTGGTTCGGAAAGTCTTCATCTCCCGATTCGCCGAAATCTGCTTCATCTTTTTTCGATCCCGTGATCATTGCAAAATCTTCGTCAAAATCAGAATCGGCATCTCCTCCCAAAAGTTGCTTCTCTGTTTCGACCACAAGCTTTCGATTCTCATTGTTACAAAAGTCGAGCAAATCTGTTACACGGTTAAGGAAATTTTCTAAAAATAAGAACCAAACATATTATCAAAAAAGACAAAAAATCATTTTTTGTGCAATATTAGCGAAGTGAAAAAATTCCTTGTTACACTTGTGCAAAGCTGCTTAATGGTTTTTGTTGCTCAATTTTGTACGTTATTTTCTAATTTAAGGTGAAATGATAAATGAACAATTAGTCAAAACTCCATTTGAATTTTTTAGTTTTCTGAATCCATTGGACATTAAATCATTAAAAAATCTTTTCATTGAAACCATAATTCCAGCGATTCCATCAAATTTGCTATTCCAATTTAGACGTGTCCAAATCCAATTTTCAGTTAGACCCTCCTTTAGCATGACAACAAACAAAGCCTTGAAACAGATGCTCATAATTGCTGAAGTAGAATAGAACGCTTTTACAAGTTTCTTCCAAAACAAGAACTTTCCGTGTTCAAGCCACAAAACAAAATTACCAATGTTGTGTATAAAGAAATTTTGTAAAATCTTTTCATATTAAAAGTTTCATAACATATATCCATTATTCTATTTTTTCCTTGATCGAATAAAAAAATATTTTTATCATAGAGTAACTAGCCATTCTTGTGGCTTAATCTGTGCTAAACACAGGCAAAGCCATAGACACGGTTAGTTTATTGATAAAAATTAGAAAAAAACATTATTACTTGTTTAGTAAGAAAAATTCTTACTGTATTGATAAACATTTGAATGTCAAAATTTGTATGTTATGTTAAAGGATACAGTCAAGACCATCAGCAGCAAAAGATTTGGGTATTGTTTTGCTTTTTCTTTTGTTAAGTTTCAGTTGTTTTTCCAATTGTTTAATAATTTTATCCTCCTGTTGATTAGTCACTTTTAACTGACTTTTTCGTTTTCTTTCCATTTGTTTCGCCAATTGAACTTCTTTCTTTTTCTCTCTGTCAAGTTTTTTCTGTAATTCATCCTTGTCATCTTTAATCGTAACTTTTTTAATAGTCTTATCCGGAGTTTTGGCACGATCTGGATTCAAGACAAATTTGCCAGAAACTTTTTTCTTTTGTTCGTGATAAGTCGCACGATTGATTTTCTTTTGTTTTCGTTTATCTTTGCGAATTTCTTTTCGCGTTTTTTGAACCGGCTGCTTTTTCTTGCCGTGTTTTCTTTTGACTTTCATGTTTAAAAATTCGTTGGCACGTTTGGTTTACGTGATAATTATGGAATCGTGAAACCGAATTTTATAGTACGAAATTTAAGTAAATAAATACGCCTTAAAAACTGGTTTGAACATTTGAAAAAAACTTTGAGAATTCGTTTCAACACGATCGAATCCGTAAGGCAAACTTAACCTCAAAATCGACCAGTCACCACCAACCACCACATGGGACGTGAAAATGTGTTCGATTCATTGTTTATACGTTGAACCAATGGACGTTGCCGCTGATAATAGAAGAAAACGAGTCACTCGAGTCCTCGAATCCGCTTCGTTGTTAAACGGGAAATGAGTTTTGATTGGTTACGGCCTTTCCGGAAAAGGCCGAAAGTCGACGAATTTTTTCAAACCGCAAAAACAGTTTTTCAACGTATGAAATGACGTTGACGTTCCCTGTAAAATCCGGCGGATTTATATTGTGTCTAGCACCTATAAAGTTAGCAATTTTGAATAGTGTCGTCGTAAAATTATTATTTTGAGAAATTTGAATCAATTTTTTGCAAAAACAGCCCGCAAAAATGGTTATCTCATATATCGTCAGCGAAAAACAACGTGAGTCACTTTGTTTTTGTCTTTCAACAGAATGAAAAGTGGTACTTCCCGTTTTTTTCCTCCAACACCTATTGTTTAGGCAAAAAACTACTTGGAAAAGCGAAAAACATTTGTCCATCGCCCTCATTTCGATTCAGTGTGTTTTTCAGTTGGTTTCCAGTTGGCACCAATAACTTTGAAATTTCGAAATCCAAATTCTCCGAAATGGTACGATCGATGGGAATGAAAAAAATTTAGTTCCAGGAAAAAAATGGCAAAACTGAGCACGACCTTTTTTTTATTCCAATCGGTTGTGCATTTTCTGAGAATTTAGATTTCGAAATTTAACGTTATCTTATCTTATTCCAATTATATTTTTAAAAAATATACAAAAAAACGGATGACGCAGTAATCTTCGTGTTTTTATCCCAAAACCCCGCTGGATACAAAACACACAACGACGAATCGTGAATATAAATATATTTATATGTGGCGTCTCTTGGATTCATAGATCCTGAGATTAATTCGCGTCGATAGAAGCACACTGAAGTAAAAGGACCAAATGAAACTTTTAAAATTATAAAAAGACTACGATCTTATTGTAAGAGTCAAGGTTTCCAGCGATCCCATAGAATTTCCATTTGAGTTTTTACGAAGCCATATTGAATAAAATTGTTATCATACATTTATATATATATATATATATATATCAATTTTCGAAACAGTTTTCAAGCTTTTTACAGAAGTGTTGCCATATTTCGTACAAACTGTTTTATCGTCTTCTTTCATAAATCAGCATTTACGCATTATACAAAAATGTTATTTCTATCCCGAAATTCGAACTTAGTGCCCCAGGCAGATATAAAATTCTCAATAAATTCCAGTCACTGTTATTTTCATTTTTTTTACCGACATTCAGACTTTAAAAACTCAAGAATCGCTATGCACCTATCGTATGATTTTGTTTTCTACCAGAAATCTCAAAATAACAAATGAATTGAAAATACTCCTTTTTAAAATTACCCTAGGGTAAAACACCCAGTCGCCAGCCATGTACCAGTAGTCGGCCTTGTACGAGGGAAGAGTGCGTAAGATGTCTTCCGCACTCTTCCCACTTATACAAAGTATGGACAGGGGCCGACTAATGGCTGGTGACTGGGTGTTTTACCCTATAATAGGTTGTTTTCTCCATTTGTTGGATAATCGTCCATTTTGACGAATTTTACTGGAATCTTTGCTTGCATTTCAATAAATCCAGTGCTCGAATTGTATTCGTATATAAAAAAGGAGAAAAAAATACCCACGACCTAATAAATAAGCAAACAGCTAGAGAACTTTGACGATTACAAATATCGCTTGAAACTGTCAATGTTCATTAACGTACAGGAATATTACAATATGGTGCTCGTTAGAAAAATATAGTATACACGTTTATCTTCCTTTTTTGTTAAACATTCGATTTTAAAAGTTTTTTAAATAATTGCTTTTCTCGTTTAATATAAACTAAATCGTTTCACGGATAGCGCAAAGAAAGATAAAGTGAAAATCAATCGACAGACTTTCCGTGTGTTTAAATAAGGGATTAAAGTTTATCCTCTACCGAATTTTGTACCAGAAGAAAATATGTATTTATATATACACATGAACACGTGTATATATTATTAACTATATTCCCGAAAAGATATTTCTCGCGGAAGAATTTCGCCTACGAACGTATCGAACGTGAAAAAAGTCTGCACTTTTTAGTTCAGTGTTACAAATATAAGAGGCCAAAAATGTTTTAGGGAAATAATGAGCTACCTTTTGCTTTTCGTATAACCTTGAGTTTGAATCGCGTTTTGTCAAGAAAAAATGAAACCCAGTCGCACTTAAACGTCGCTCTTAGAGGGCGACGAGAAAATATTACAAAAAGGGAAGCATCAGAGGCAATCTTTAGCAGATTCGTCGTCGGTACATAATTCCGGAAACGGCAGTGTTTGTGGGTCGTTCGAAGCCGTTGAATTTATGTGTGGAATCGTATGGCCGAAGTTATTGGCGCAACTACTGAAATTTTTCGCTAAATCACCGATTTCCATGTCTTGCTGAGCTTGAATGTGAGATGCCATTTTTTCTGTTGGCATCGGAAAAACACTGTCACCTCCGACGCTATTTTTCGAGAGCGATGCCAACGACGTCGCGGTCGAAGTACTCATCAGATTTCGCGATTGTTCCAAATCCAAATAGTAATTCTGTGTGGGAAAAATATTTATTAAAAAAAAAGAACCAACTCGAAAGTAGAAATGAAACAACCTTGAAAAAGTTTTTCCTTATGGGCATACTTTTTCCGCGGAAATTGGATCTGGCATTGCCGGTTGAGGTGGTCCACAGGTTTGATTACTGTGAGCCAATGCGATCAGTGCCTTTTGATTTTCCCTGGCGTCAACGAGGAATATACTTTCCTTTACTCCCTTCGCGTTGTATTCGTCGATTCTGAAATCATCATTCGTGTCATTAATAAATACAAATTTGGATGGCAATTGCAACTTTTATTAAGGGGTCACATTTATATGTTCAGCACCCAAAAAAATGAGGGTTTTCAAGAGTTTTTTTCAGGTCAATTAAAAAAAAATACGACAAACTATCAATTACGCATTAACATTTCATTCTTCAGTTGTAAGAACGTATTTATTGCCGATTTCTTTTACAGCAAATGCAATATTCGATGCTGTTTACATCGAAAGAAAAAAAAAACATCCTCGCAAAAAATATCCTTGTAATTTAGTGTTGGGATTATGCTCTGACCATTAAAATTTTTCGAACTAAAAAAAATTAGCATTTAATAGCATTTCAAAATTAGGTATGCGTTTGTTTACGTAAAATCTGACTCTTCAATTATTAACATAAAATGTTTTAAACGAAATAGAAAAAAATGGTTCTATAAACTAGAGGAAACGATTTCGAAATTTAAACAACGCGACCAAAAAATATTAAAAATTCATCGATTTATCGTGCCAACTATGATGCAAAAAGTAGTTTCGAGAAAAACGCGTTGATCGAACATTGCGAATGGGGCAAGCCTCGTGACGCATAGTCATATTTATCGTTGTAACGTAACCACTCAGTGGAAGTTTTTAATTCTTATCTGTGTTCTTGAAAGCTTAAGAGTGTGGGTCAGTCGGTATCTCGCCACCGTGAGTGCGAGAGAGATAACTGCAAATTTCGAAAGTGAAATTCTTCGACACGGTTTGACCGACTACAAAAAGGTCCTGTCAACGGATTTTTGCCATCGTTCCGCGTCCCCTGACAGAGCTTTTTTGTATTCGGTCAAACCGTGTCGAAGAATTTCAATTTCGAAAATTCGAGGTGAGATTAGGCGACTGATCCATACTCTTAAAGAATAAGAAGCGATAAAAAAATCGATTTTTTAGAAAATTCTGAACCCATTAGGGTTTTTTATATTTTAGGCATTAGGGTAAAAAAACTTCCAGTATTAATTGGAAGTAGTAGTAGTTAGTTTATTTCCGGGTATGCCCTTGCGGGCTTTTACACACTTCCCCTCGTATTTTATAGTTTTTCCCTCCTTTTTTTTACAGTTTTTTTCCTTATCTAGTCCATATTTACTAACTCGCACTCTTTATTCACATTTTTCTTAATCAACCATTCAAATGCTCTGACATACTGATATATCTTTCTAGCTAGATCTCCTCTTAAGGCTCTATTAATTTTGACTTCGAGTTCTTCTCTCTCATTTTCCTCTATCCACTCTTCCAGACCACCTACCACCTCCTCCGCTAAATTCCTCTTTATCTCCTCGCATTCACAAATATGTATCAAGTTCTCTTCTTCTCATTCGCACATCCTACATTTACTTTCCTTAAAGCTTTTGCATTTTTCCCTACCTACATTTCCACGCCTCATCCTTGCCCACGCTTCTTTCGCTTCTCTTCTCAAGTCATGTCTCTCCCAGTACTCTTCCAATCCTATTTTCCCTTTCCTAGTTTTATACTCACTACAGTATCTAGAATCATCTATTTTCTTCCAGTTTAGCTGTATTTCTTGGTCTGTTTTTATCTGGGTTACTCTCTTTATTATCCTTTCTACTTCTTCTACATCTCCGTCTCTGATCTTTAGCCAAATTTGTTCTTCATCCACTTCCTCCATTACTGTTTTCATTTTCTTTCCCCACTTGGAGGGGTTTCCATTCAGAATTCCCCTGATTTCCTCTTTCAAACATTTTTTTGGTCATCTGTCATTTTCATAATTTCTAGCAGATACCCCGCTGCCCTTTTCCGCGTTTTAATTCCAATGCCCTCTACCCCTGCCTCCATTTTCCATATGTAACTTGGTGTATTTTCGTTTATTCCCATGGTCACCTTCATGTAGTTTTCCTGTAGTTTCTCTATTTGCTCTTTTTTCTTCCACCTCCACGTTTCTACCCCATATAGCATCCCACTTTTCGCTAATGCATCCATCAAGCCCAATTTCCTTTTCAAACTGTTAATTCTCGCTCTCTTCGCTATTCCCCATGCCCTATTAATTGCTTTTTTTATCTTGTTCGCCATTATTTTAGTATGTTTCTCGAATGTATTCCCCTGCGAAAACCAAACTCCTAAGTATTTGTACTCTTTTATTATTTTCAGATCTTTTCCTTCGTATTTCTATTTTTGTCCTATTAACTGGAAATATTTTTTGCATGTTCGATATTAACTTAGGTTGGTTACTTTCCCTTTGTTTTTGAAATAGTTAACGTATTAGAAAAAATTTGTCGTTATATCTTCAAACTTTTTATCACTTTGAGAAAAATTTGGAATATTTGTTTATTAAATACTTTTTGATAATAAATATATGATTCGTAACGACAGTTACGAATTTATCGAAGACGAACGAATCAGGCGTACGGAATTATATGGTTTGTAAAAATAGTATTGATAAAAAATTCGTAAGAAATAAACGTAGAGAACTTACTTGTCATAAATAACAGCATGAAGACCCAATTTTTTAAGATGTTGAATAGTTGCTTTGTCGTTATTATCATCGCCCCAACAAAATATAATGAGACCCGCATCTTTGACGATTTTCACCTGAGAAGGATCCCGGAGTATGTCTTCGGTATGAACATTAATACCTAATATATCAGCGGCTATTGCGTGTCTCATAGCCATTGGTATCGTCTGACACCGGGGATCGTGGTAAGTTGGATATTTCGCTGTAACACCTTGTGTTAAAAATACCGCCGGATATTTGTTTTGCTTCAGGCGTATCATTATGCATATGTCCGGATTGAACGACGAAAATACGATTTTTCTATCTCCACCATATTCCAGGGTTACTTTGAGGATTATATCGAGATACGTATTGAGATCGAAAGGATGATTGAGTTCGAAGGTCCCGTCCTATTCGAGAAACGTAAAATTACTTATTCGATTATTTGGAATATTTGTTAAACGTTTTTTTTCGTATTGTTAGAATTACTGATAAAATTCGAAACATTTATTTATAAATTATGATAACTAAAGAGAATTTCAAAAATTCATTAATCACGATTTGAATAACCGAAAATGTCCTCACTTTCAGTTGCATGTTCCACTTAATTTCAATGTTGCATCCAACATGAGTTTCGAGTTCTTGTAGAACGGTTTGAAGAGTAGGAAAAGGTTGATGATCCTCCAAATCTTCATCGAAGAACCTTGGATTTTTTTCTTTGGCCTCAGCCAAATGATAAACCTGAAAATGATTCGAGTTTTCTTTCAATTTTCGAGGGGATTTAAAATTTTCGCAGACTGCATGGATTGGGTACTGCAGTCGATTTTTTTGAGTGATAAAAAATTCGTTGAAGGAAAGAATGCATAGTTATGCGTCGTGGGGGCGAGGGGGGACGGTTTGTCACTTATTATCGTTGTTTGTAACATGCCTTTGCTAAATTTTGTGCACATCGTGGATAGTCGTGAGTTATTTAATGATTTTGACATATAAATAAATTGGTTTTCTTTATTTACACAATTTATGTCGATGTTTGATGTCATTTTATTCGAATTTTTTATCGTGAAAAACATTTTTTCCAATACATTTTTGGAATATGATCGATGCACTGATCTTTGGCTGATAATGTTTGCATGTAAAAGAGAAAGCGAAGCGTAGCTCAATGGGATGTTTCGTTTGCTTTTTCTTATTATGTCGTTGGGATAGTAGATTTGAAAAATAGCATGCAAAAGTACGTTCGATAATGACTTATGCATGTTGAAGAAACAAGGCATGTTAGTCTGCACAAGCGATACGAAAGCTCACCGATTGTTTACCCCTCTGTTCATCTTTATCAATGTAATACAGCACCTTACCCACTGAGTCCTCTGGGTAACAAAAATCCTGTTAAATTTAAACAGAAAACCAAAAATTCCTTCTCACCATTGATAAAGAAGCGTGAAAAAAAAACATCACAAAATGCGTTACTCGCAGCCTAAATACGGATCCAATTTCTCGTGAGTCTCCGCTCTATTTGGTTAGAGTGCTTGCGGATAAAAAAAATATTAGAAGAAAATATGCACGATTGTGAGAATTTGGTCAGAGCATTGAAATAAAATATTAAAAAATAAACATTTAACGAACAAGGCAACATCGAAATTCGTACCAAGTTATCGGGTAAAAAATACTGAAAGAAAAATTCACGAAGATTAGATATAACAATTGTCTTCCTTGTATCAGTTTGCAACATATTTCATGAGTAATCTTGAACCCAGTGAAAATTCGTAAAAATATTTACGATTCTATAAAGTATCAGTTTAATTTAAAAATGCTCTGGCTACGATGCCTTCGTAATTTTTTGTATCATCGAATACTCTATTTGGTTTAAATATTTTTCATTCAGACAAACCTAATTGCAATGAATTTTTGGTACTTTCTTTTGTTTTTCAATTCATTAGATAAACAATTTTACTCACTTTGAGCAAATGTAATTGTTCCAGGGTGAGATCTTTAACTGGTATTTCAAGCATATCCATCGCGTCTATTTGCTTCTTCCTTTTCAGGGAAATCGAGACGTGAAAGTCATGATAAATAACTGGGATCATGTCTTTAGAGAGTTGTACGTCAAATTCGACCATGTCTGCACCATGATGAGAAGCCGTTTTTAACGAAGCTATCGTGTTTTCTCGAACATTGGCACAGCTGTAATTCATACATTTTAATGTTATTTATACTAGTAATTTGACATGTGACATTTTAATGTTATTTATACTAGTAATTTGACATTTGAACATTTTATTGTTATTTATACTAGTAATTTGACGCTTAGTATACAAATAAGTTTTTTGCAGACTTTTAAATTTAAAATGTTCAAAAGTTTCTCTATTTTTCTATTGTACCAAAAATCTGTTTCATGATTAAAAACAAATGTAAGAAAATTTCGTGTATGAAACGTATCGTCGAGTAATATATAGAATTTTCCTATAAATGTTTGTTCTTTTTATTAGGTTCTGGAATAATTTAGAAAATTTGTTTAGATTCTGTAATATGTTCTTGAATTTTCCACTGTATTATAATAAGACGATGATACCAAGTTTTTAATTATCTTATCCATTATTTATTTTCTTTCAATATTAATCACAATCACAAAGGAAATTGTGAACTTCAAATCATGTTTTTATCTTATTTCGATTAATCAAGATGTCAAAAATTGTTTTAGAAGTAGAGAAATTATTTATTAAGCTCTTTAAATATCGTTTAACAAAAATTACCGAAAAATGCAAATTTCTTACTTTTTCATTTCGAACTTGAAAGAAGTACCGAGCCCTCGATGACCTACGTCCAAACCTGACCATCTCTGTTCCCAATGTTTTGCGTACGAAATGCTCATGTCCCATGGATAATCCGGTATGGGTTTTATAGTGATATATTCAACAGTTAGTTGGCCTGAAAACAATTAGCAAACGAGTTAGAAAAAGTCAGCGAAATTTCTATCAATGTTTGAATTGCGGGAAACATTGTTTCATAATTGTATTTAAAAGTTTTTTCAATCATATATTTTTTCGTGAGTATACAAATTTTAATGTTTATTAACGAGAAATATTGGCCTATTTTATTTTAAGACAAAAAAAATCTCACCTATGGGTCTGTGTTTTGTGCTAGTTATTGGCACCGTGAGAAGTCCAACACTAGCTTGCAGTGTGCTTGGCAAGATGTAGCTGAATCCAATGTGATTCGGGGGCGATTCACCAGGAAAACTTCTCGAGCTGTACACGTAGAAGTCCACAAGATAAGCCTGAAAATACGAAAATGCTTGAAATAAAAGAAATCATTATGTTTTTTCACGACACCAATATTTCCAAGAGTGCATTCTCAGTTTATCCACTGTTCGAGTGAACCTTAATAATTCGTGTGAAGTAACCTATCATTCATGTTTATTCCCAAATCTCAACGATTCTGTTGAATAAATCATTATTTTTTAAATTATCAAAATAGAATGTTGCGACCGAGCTGCAAATAATTTTGTTCATTTTTGAATGTTCGTGTGAAAGAGCCAATCGTCAAATACTTTTCCACTTACACCACGAGAATTCTATACGAAAGAAAATGAGCAATAAACCAGAACAATTATGTGTAAAATGCTGTTTTCGCTTCTGGAAGACGCGACGCTTGCAGCACCTGCTAATTATTCAATCAAGAAGAGGGAGCTCGAGGCTTTATTCATTTATTTAAAAAAAATAATAAAATTGAAAAAAAATCTATTTGTGAGAAATGGTGACAATTGTTAAAAAAAATGTTTTGTAAAATCGATTTTGAATAATCTTCAATGAATGCGTTTATAGAATTATCGAAAAATAAAGAAAAAAATATCTATTTTTCATACAATAAGAAAATAGTTCCACGACTTTCATGCTGTTAGATTAAAAAAAAAGACTTATTAAGAAAGAAAGAAAAATTTCACGCGTTCGTGCACTCAAACTCCTTCTTGGAATAAAAATAAAATTTCGATAAATAATCGCCACATTTTTGGTATCGAACATACAGGCGTAATTGAGAGGGGTCATTCCGATGAGATTTTGGCCACATGGTAGACTCGCTCGTAGCTAGAAAAGTAATTCCGTGTGTGTGTGTGTGTGTGTGTGTGTGTGTTTCATTTCTTTTCTCGACAATACACTCTATAAGGATATTTTAGGAGTGATGAGAACCTCACCATTTTCGACGTACACAGAGACGTATAAGAGACGTGACATTGTTGATAACGTAATTTTTTTCGTTTCCTTTGGTTTTTTTTCCATCACGGAAGAATTACAGGATAGCCAGGGACTCGAATACATCATACGGAGTGACATTAATGTTAATGAGCACATGGAAGTCGATTAAAGAATAAATATCTAATGGATGCTCGGCAAATTGTATGAAAACAATAATTCACATTTTTTCAATTCGAATAAAACAGTGAAAAAAATTTCTATTTCAATTGAAAAAAAAAATTCTATTCAATTGAATTAAAATTGATATTGAACAGGATTCGTTTTGAAAGGTGTTTTCAAGAATTGATGCTCTAAAATACGTGTATTTTTTTCTTTTTTCCGACAACGTTAATGATCAAAAATTTATAAAGAGTCAATCTGACGAAGGAAACGAGAATTTGGTTGAAGGGATATTAACGAGCACCAAACCCATCAAATCTCTGTGCGATTGTCTGTGTGACAACAGATGTTAAGTGGATTGTCAGTTGCTGTTTATAGGAAACGACTTAGTTTTTTTTATAGCGAGATGTATTTTTTTAAAACATTCTGCAACGTCGATTTTTGTGTGATTTTTTCTAACTGATCGGCGCAATATCTTCGTTGGACTTCAAATGCTCCGGTTATCCACGTCGAAGGGCTCGTATCACAGGGTTTCCGTAACATCATCCGTTATTTCCACCTTGGTCATTTAGCTGCTGGACAAGTTTATTCATATTTTATCAACTGTTAAATAAAGACCTTTGGGTTTTTTTGTTTGTTTTGTATACATGACGCTGGCCAGCTTAGTCTTCGTCTACTGAAAGCTCACATAGCATGGTTAATTCATAATTCTCGTCCTTTCTTTATATCATTTAAACGTTCGACACGTTTTTTTTTCGTGAGGTGCTAAGTTGGTATTTATTGCTCCGAAAAGGAACACGATCACCGACATTCGTTATTCGATTATACTCACACAATCAACAATCAATAAATTTTCTTTATTCATATATATTCGATTAAATTTTGACAAAAATTCTTTCAAACTCAAAAACATTACAATTTTTATTTTAACGAAATAGTCTGAGGGATTTCAAATCTACCATTTTCGAGTTTGTTATTCCGCCCTTGTCTCATTATCCATAAAGAGTTTTTAGATTTTTATTTCTCAAGGTTTTGGTCCATTAATTAATTGTAAAAATTCCAAAACTACAAATATTTTGTCATCCTGTATCCGAATTATCATCGTTGAATGAAACAAACAATAAATATCGACTTAGCGCCTTTCACGATTTCTTCGACTATTTCGACATGTCTTTCGAATGTCTGAAGAAGCGTGACATTCTACTTCACTTTTTCCCCTGTTGTCTTTTGTGGATTTTTTTTTCATACTCACGATCGTGTCTGGATAGCGTACGGCAACGTTGAAGATGACAAACTCATCCTCTTGATAGGCACGGCCAAATTGTTCTTGATACTTGAAAGTAACCTCCTCGTCGTTCATTACCTGTAGATAACGTTTGTTAATAATAGTTTATGGCTTCCGAATGGATGTCGTGTAGAGTTTCAGCGTATTGCCGACGTTTCGCAAATGTTACAGTTTGCATCATCAGGGCTGAGAGCTCCGATACTCAAAACAAAAAAAAAAAAAGAGAAGCCTCAAAACTATAAAGTTTGTTGATATTCAATATTGCGAAAACTTTTGAGGAGTTTGATTACTTAAGCCTTTCGTTAATTATTTAAGAGTTTCGTCAAATAATAGAATTTCAACGAATGCGTTGGGATTTTAAGATAAAACAAAATTGGAATTTTTGTTGTTTCGCTTTCGAGAAATAAATTCAACTGTGTTCTTATGTGCTCATGCTTATCATGAATCGTTCGTTGGTAATCTAAAACAACGCTGTTCCGATAAAAAAAATCCACTGACAAAAACTGTGAGATTGCTTTAAAAAAATTACAATCAAAAAGTTAAATTTAATTTCTTTTCATTTGGTATCTCAATTTGTAACTTTTGTTAGGAATATTTTCAATCAATGCAATTTTCCTAATTTTTCGCGGCATTTTTGATCGTGACAGTAGTTTCAGAGCATTATCGAGTCAAGGACGAATGTGTAAAAACGCAATTTTGTTTATTTTCTTTTAAAAAACAAAGAGCAGATGATCTACCAAAAAAATAATTTGCATTTTTCTTTTTGGAATTTGAATATTTCGACTTCTAATCTCCTTGAGAATTAAGGTATTCCTTTCGCGGAGGACCGTATTTTTTGGGCGCATAAGCAGGACCCTCCACATTTGTTCATAAATTAGGCTGCATTTTGTTTAAAAAATTATAACCAACTATTAGTCCGAACTGTAAACATAAATCGAAAATTTCAGCTTAAGTGTGTAAATTATGAAACTTTTTGATAGTTTTTGGAGAGCTACAAATGTCAACAACTGCACTGTCAACGGGAGAAGTTGGACTTATTGTATTTGGTTAAAAAAAAATAGTGAAATGAGTGAAAATACGTATAAAATACGCAGTGACATTGGTAAAAATGTGAGCCAATTTGTAACGGGCAAAAACAAGAATAGCGTTAAAAATGTTGTAAAAACTGCCAAAGATAACATAACCTCTTGAACGTCATGGCTACGAAAAATCGTCTACTGATCACATTCTTTCAAGTTCTATCGTGAATATTTTTTTCAAACGTCCGGTGACTCTCTGTTTTTATCGTTGTTACGGAATCTTTAGAATTTAATTTACCATAAGACAGTTTATATCAAAGATCTATCATTATTTAATATATGAATTATTAAATAACAATGTGAGCAACAGGTCATCTCCATAAAGTGTCGTGTAAATTATACGATTTTCAAAATTATAATTCTTTTCTAAAGGTTCGGTAACCTGGTTCGATATTTTTCCAGTGGACTGGGATGTGTTTTTACTTTTATGTACAAAAAAATCTGTTAATTGTCAAATATTCGAGTTCGTGAAAAATCATATGTGAACATGAATCAATCGCTAAATACTAATTACTGTGTTTCGCAGGTCGTAAAATTGAACAATTATTTTATGTTTTCGTGATTGGATCACGGTTGATTTCTCTAGGAAAAGGTTTTCAGTAAACCTGTTCTTACTTTTTCAGAATTATTGTTTAAATATGATTTTCAATATTGAGGATAAATATTTTCATAACGTACAGCAATTTCGGTGATATTGAAGGGCGGCTGTTCAATGATATCCTGAGTATCCATCGACAGACTATCATCAACGCATTCACCCCCAAATTGTGGCATTTCCATAGAATTATGCCTGACTAGATTTACCGGAGTCATCTGCAATTAAGATTGTATTACGATTTATTCATTCCCCGAATAGATTAAAAATGACAAATATTATAATATTACAAGAGCAAAATGGCATTTTTCATAAATTACCACATTTTCGTGGGCACTGTAGTTGAAATTATGAAATGACTGACAAAAGTCTATTTTCCTGTGTATATAAAAATGCGATGAGGGTTGGAATCAACCGATTTTTTTCTAATTTTACTTTCAAATTTTAATAATTCAGTACGAAATTCATTAGTTTTAATTAATAATTCAGATGAAATTAAGTTGTTTCTTTTTGTCAATGGTTTGATTATTTAATTTAATATTCTAGCAATTACGTCAAAAAAGATTACAGTATCGATAAAACTTATAATAAAGGAGTTCTCTCAAATTTGGTGTTTCACATTTTTCATGTTACTTTAATCCTTTGAGGCATACATTTTTCCTTACGTTCGATTTACTTGAAGGTTTGTATGCATAGGTTTTTGGGGTTGATAATTACGAATCTGAACTAAAAATTCGAATATAAGCGAACGTTTTCAGTCAATACTATTGTTAGTTTGGATTTAGTACAACAACGATCGGATCTTTATTTTTTTTAACAAAAACCACAGAACGGAAAAGTTTGAAAAAATTTTGAACAATTTTTTGGAGTGTATTAAAGTTGTGAAAAAATTGACATCGTGATTTTTATAATAGATCAGTAGACTATGCATTTTTTCATGAAAAAAGTACGAATTTTGACTATTTGTTTTTACATGGTACTAATGCAATTAACAAATAATGAATGTACATATTTTTGTACATTCATGAATGCCTTACGGACCATGTACAAACAAAAAATCTGGTATTTATTGCGGTAAAAGTAGTTAAGTAATCAAAAAACTGAAAAAAAAGGTGGGATAACGTATGTCCCACCATGACTCAAAGAGTTAAATTGCAATTGGAAACACTAAGTTTATTTAAAAAATTACTGATCAAGGAAGTGTTCATACTTTTATGAAAAGATCCCGATTCTGTAATCGATTCTTCCAGATCTTGATGGGACTGTTGAACAGTTTAAATTGTATAACGGTCTCATCCGTTAACCAGCCTCTTTCAACTTTGCAGTAGCCGTTATGGTATCCAAATCGTTCAGGATCAGGAATCGATTCCGAAAAATTACTTGCTGCTGAAAATTCATCATAAAACATTTGGTCAAGTTGAGAAATCGCGAGAATTTTACTTAGAATTTTTCAACAAAATCAAGATAATAACAAACTCACTGTTTCTTTTTATGAATCGTGGTGTCATGTGAGTCTCCCATTTGCGAATAATCAGAGTTTTGGCTGAATTTTTCGTGCCGTTTGACTCGCAAACGACGGCAATAAAATATCGAAATGTGACGTCGACATCGATTGGCAAGGATATTGTTCGTGAGAAAATTCGTCCTCCTCTGAAACGTTTACACTTCAGCATGTAGTGGATTTTGGGATTTCTAGTTTGGGGAAAAGGAAATAATACTTTTTTTTAGTATCAGGATTTTGGAGAGACTTCATCCGGTTGAATTTGATTTTGCGAATAAGGAATTGGAGTTTTTTTGGGGGTTCCAAGTAGGGTGCAAATGAGTTTCCTGTTAACATTTTTTGTGTGAATCAGTAACAATTGTAAATATCATGGTAAAATATTTTTTCCCCAATCGCTTCCCATTTTCTTTCAAATTCAAAAAATTTCGTCCAGTGATAAATTTTCGATGAACATTATTAAAATTTATCTCACAGATGAAAAAACATTTGGTAAATAATTGAAGCAAAATTGCCACAATAATACTCACTCGGTCTCTTCTTCAAGGAGCCTATCGGAAGCTGCATCTTGTCCATCGTCGTCGAACAACGCATCCCCACAATTATTCCCATCGAACAACATTGAGGTAGGATTTTGACGTTCCTGAGGTAACTGTATCGCCTGGTTATGATTCCAGGCACCCAGTTCTGGGAGATTACCCACCACGTAGACACAATCATTTTTTTCTAAGCCAGGAACCTTTAGAATTCAAAACAACGTTTTTATGCTGTTGTAGAATAATAAAATTGGAAATAACTCATTTTTTTAACTGAAATCACGTTTTCTCAATTTATTTTACATTTTCTTTATCACACTTATTCTGTGTTGCATCAAAAATCGTAAAGATTAAATTCGAAACGAACAAAATACATTTGCAACGTTATTTGTTTGATACACTTTTGTTGTAAGGTTATATTTTTGGTAAAGAGAAACAGAAATCAATTGCATTGCAGAATAGGTAAAATAGACAAATTTTGATTTTTCTAAGAATTTCTTTATTTTGTAATTAATAATGGGAAAAAACAATGATTATCTTTACCTGAACTCTAAATAACCATTCCCTCTTGGTACCCTTCATCGTATAGTTCTGTTCACGAGCCACACTGGTTGAAATTCTGTGGATTGGCTTCTCCAATACTGCTAAACTCTGCTCGGTTTCAGTCTCTGGAAACGATATTCGTTGCATTTTATTATGAATTATTTTTCTCTTCTGCCTTTTTCAAACTGTTCGTTTCAATTTTTCTTACAACTTTTTGGCAAATATGTATTTTCAATCTGTTAACACTCTGGATTAACCCTCAACTTGTGAACCGGGGTCATTTTCGTCTGGCCCAAAATTTCTTCTCAAACGTTTTCTTCGCACATTGCTTGATATTTGATGAAAAAAAATTATTAAAAAAAGAAAAAAAAATTTCTATTCTCGCTTCAAAAGTACAGTCTGAAGATTGACCATGAATTTTTTCAGATTTTTTCATTTATAATTGCGTGTGTGATAGCGCAAAGACAAAAACGACCCTGGTTCATGGAATTAGGGTGCCTAAAAAATGTTCACGAATTGAGGGTTAACATACCGATTCAGTAAAGATTCCACAAGTTTTGAAGTTTTCAATCCTAAACTTTGTCATCTGTGGCAAAGCAGTTTGACCCTTTAACGCATTGTTTTTTTTTTTTTCATTATAGAAAGTAAAAAATATTTTTTTGTATAAGAAAAATGACTTGGATATATCGGAATCATTTTATTTAACCAACAAATTCAATTATGAATCTTTTAAGTAACTTTCTTTGTCTTTGTGAGATCCAAAATATAAATGAAAATACTGAATGGCTCGTATCAAGAGATACCGCAGTGGCATGACACTGATTATTAGCCCTAGAACCTCACAATCTATTTTTTTCAATGTAAACCCCACACTGGGGTAAATAACTACCCCATGCTTTTCTTTAGCATAAAATGTTCCTCGTATGCGATAATAAGGTTTAATTGTATACCGTTCTCTTTGTTTTTTGATAACAAAGAGACTAATGTATGATAAAGTCGCATTTTATAAATACTTAATGGGGAAAACTGTATAAAACAGAAGGAATGGTTTAAAAAAATTGTTTCGGGAAAGAAATTTGACATTTTTGTGGAGTAATTAATTACCCCATTGTGGAGTTTCTAGGGTTAAAAACATTTAGAAAGAAATGAGAAAAGAAACAAAAATTCTGTAGCGCCGCCACATTTTATATACTCCAATATGATAAATATTTTACAAGATGTTAACCATTTACTCGCATACAGTATAAAAGATGATCGAGTAGTGAGAAAATTAAAAATTATATTTTTTATTTACATATTACTTATCTTGAAAATTGAAAAGTTTGTTTGCGAATTGCGATATAAATTCGAAATCATGTATAAATTCTACCCCTGTTAAAGATCGTTTTATTAGTATAAATGAATGGGACAGAAAATGAATGAAAAATTTTTTAAATGTATCATTAAAATTATTTAGAATTTTGGTGAATTCGGAATTTTTGAGCACGTATGGAAAAATTGATAAAATTTGTTTTAAAGAATACATTTTAATATACTAATATAGCCATAATAAAAAAAAAATACATATACAATAAATAAAGATTGTTGAAATAAAACAGATTAGAGAACAGTATACCAAATGACAGGAATAGTCATTGTCGAATTAAAGGTGTTTGTTACATCATTTTGTAACAGCCAAAGAAGTGCCAGTAAGCACAAATCAATTGTGTCAAAGTGAAAATAAAATGAACCAGATTTACCGAAAAATTATTAGAAATATATATCAGATATACTGTACATAAATAAAAATTTTGGATTCTAAAATAGATTCACGAATCAATTGAAAGATTGTAGTCAAATAATCTTGGCGTAAAAAAAGCTAAGATAATCTTGGGAGAGTTCGTGCATGTATTTTTTTTCTTATGTCACAAAAATTTATAAATTCCTGTTTTCCTGGCCCGAGTACAGTACACAAAAGCCTACGACGCCTAGTTCAAGCTCTCATTTTATTTTATTCGACACATGGAGCGTTCGTAAAATAACAAAAAGAAAATTGGATGACAGATTAGTGTGGTTTGTCGAACTCACTGATTTATGTATGAGAAGAAAATGTTTGAGCACTCCCTGCGTCGTTTTGTTTCGCGATATCCACAAGAAAATTCCTGTTTCGTGATTACAACGAAATTATTGGTGTTAAATGTGTGTTTTCTCGTTAAATCGCGCAACGACGCGTCAAGGTGTTATTTCATAAGGGCGTGTTGCGTGGGATCAAGACCCTTCTTTGAATTTGACACGATTCGAATCAATGACATATTCGAAGACAAAAATTTAACACTTTTTCGCAACGAAACCCGAATGAAACAAAATGCCCGCACTGCTATCGTGAACTGTTTGGTTACTGGCTCTTTCACATACCCGTGTGCACTCGTGTCCCTCCCCTCTTCTTTTCCAACACCCTGAATACCGTGACAAAGACAACCGACCGTTTGGCAACGTAGCGATACACATTCCAACCAAAACTTATTTCACACCGGATATTACGTATTTTACGAATAGCTGGAACTAACACAGCTGCAAACATGACTTGAATTCTTGTTAAATGACTTTAAAATTCGTTTGGTGCCTTTTGAATTATCGAATTGAGATAATTTGGCGATCATTGATATTTTTTTTGTCCAAGGTTAAATTTGGTCTGTTCGAAGTTCGATGATTTGTTGTTGCGAATAAAAATACGGGAAGGGTTCGCAGTGGGAATGAGTGTCAGAAACATAATACCGGAAATTAGACATTTGGTCAACGTGGCTCCGAAATAAATCTTATGTTATTAAGTATAATTTAAGTACAGCTTCCCAGATAATGGCATGTGGTACCAGTACAATAAGAGTACGCCGTATTTTGCGTATACTAATAGCATAATCTAATAATAATAATAATAATAATAATAATAATAATAATAATAATAATAATAAATAATCTGGTACGCAATCGTATGTTTTTTGTTTACTGGGTTACTTTAAGGTGATCTATCAGCCGTACGGTCGGTAAAAATCCTGCTACACGTTTTTTTCGGAGAGGCTTGCTTGATATTTCAAGAAAAAGAAAAATTACACGTTGTTCTCCTTTTATCAGAGAACAAAGTGTAACTTGCTTTTCTCGAAACGTTAAGCGTCTCCAAGAAAAAAGTGTATCTACTTTTTAGTTACCTCTCTCGCAGTCATGCAACCGATAGAGCACCTTAATATCACAAATATCATGATTATAAGTATCAAAATGACATTTTGTAAACACAATTTTGGAAGGCGCACATTCAAAGAAGTTGAGCTCAAACTGTATATTTAGTCAAGTAAGTGCTAAACAAGAAAAAACTTACAAATTTTATCGATTTGATGGTTATTAATCTTTTTTCTTCCATCGAAACAAATTAAAAATAATCTAAAAATCCCATTAGAATTGTGTCTTCAAATTTATCATAATTATTTGAAAAGATTGTTTCGAACAACTTTTTCGTTATCTAAAAAAATAATGACAATTAAAGTATAAGAAAAATTAACAAAAACAAACATAAAATTAACGAAAATTATTCGCACGTGTTTCTTTATTTTTCGATCAAGTATTGATTACTATTCCTTGAAAACAGTTATTCGTAAATATTTAATTGCTGTGTTGTGCTCGTTCGTAGACATAGCATGAGGCCGGGTAAATTCGAGATATGAGATTGTCCTTTAGGCGACAGGAATTTCTCAACTAAAACAAGGATAAAAAAGAGGGGAGATCGGTGAAAGGAAATGTAGCAAAAATTATACGATAATTGAGTTTTCGTTCGTTCTCACAGGGAACGTGCATTCAATCGATTTGAATTTAATTGCACTGAGATGGAGTGCTGCTTTCACTATTTATTATTTTGTCCCTTAGTGCACGAAAGATACGTCACGTTTTAGTAAAGGCTGTGGCTCTGCTCGTCCGACAGCCGGACGAAAACGTGAATATTATTCGTCCGGATATTTGTAGAAAGTGAGGTTATGTTTTGTCCGTTTCAATTTTATACAATATATTAGTGTATTTTAACCTCCACCAAACGCACACACACACACACATACACCTCGTAATTTTAAAGGATTAATATGTAGAATAACCAAATTGTAGAACGGTTAATATTTCGAAATTTTAGTATTCATAACATTCGATTAACGAAAAATAAGAAATTCGAAGTTTATATTTTCGATAGTATTAAGTTGAATGCATATTTGATGTAATATTTTTTCTTTGATCGCGCATTTAATCGAAAATATATATTCAGACTGTCTATACTTCAAATGCAAATAATATAGATTGTTCTAATGTAAGAAGTTTATATTTTCTAAATTCGCAATGGAGAGCAATTCTTTTATTGAGAGACCAAAATATATAGTATGAATAATTCGAAAGTGAATTTTTCGAATGACTAAAAATTAGAAGTACAGAATAGCGAACATTGTGAAGCACGAAGAATGACAACTATGTCCGGACGAATAATGGCACGTAATTCATCCGGATATACAATTTTCAATAAATTTTTGGATGTATTCGGACGAATAATGGCACGTAGATCATCCGGATATACAATTTTCAATGGTTGAATTTTTGGATGTATCCGTCGAATCTGTATATCCGGATATAAAGTTTTTTTTATAGTTTTTGAATGTATCCGGACGAATAAATACACGTAATTCATCCGGAAATAATAAAATAGTAAAAACTCGTACAAATAATTGTTCTTCGTTCATGCAAGTACAGAATTTTCAATAGTCGGAATAACATCATCGATCTTTTTAAAACAACCTCCTTCCCGCTCCCGTCGTCATACGCATTTCAGTACGCAAATACAATATTCCAACTTATAAGCTGCCCGGACAAATAATCCGACTGCCGGACGGCTAGCCACTCCGTTTAGTTAATCACGGGATGAACTTTGAACCGTTCTCAACAGCTGAGCTTACTGATATGACAGCAAACAATTTGTGACCGAGTCGCATTTTTGAGTCAAATATACACAGCCGATAATAATCGATTGCATCATGGATCATTCTTTATAAGCACTTTCATGAATGCTATAAAATTATTCAACATATAACGAGACGCCTGAGTATAATTATTTATTATTTTTGAAAACTATAATCGCTGGCACGTGGCAAAAATTATCGTAATGACGTAATTTCGCTCTGTGTAAGAAAAAACGAGTTTTGTTACTCAGAAACATGGAGGAAAATTTCTTGAAAAAGAAGTTTCGAATTTATAAGCAAAAAATTAGTTTGCAATTTTTTTCGTAAAGAAAAATATTTTCCTTGGGTGGCGCTCCAAATAAACACTGCTCAAACCACCAGTTCGTGTATTTCTAAAGATGCACAAGGCAGTTGGAAAAAAATGTCTTTTGTTGAATTGTCCAGTGTCAAAACGAGGTTGTGACATCGCTTCGAAATATCGTATGAACATTTATGTCCTCTGGTGGCTTAATTCAGTGTCAAATCTATTTACTAAATGCGATGATTGACCCAGCGTTCCTGTCAGTCACGCTATCAACGAGACCTTTCTCAATTATTTCTAAATACAGGCGAATGTATCCCGACAAAGAAATGAGGGGAAATTCGTCAAATACATTTTCTGTCACTATAACGGAATAAATTTTATAAAAAAAATAATACCCAAAAATCTGTTCGTAACAATATGAAACTGTATGACAATTCAAAAATTGTATTTTTTCTTATAGTTCAAACCATTTTTTGTTTTAATTTACTAAAAAATTGGGACGACGATCTGGAACGAGATTTTTTTGAAGGTAAGAAAAAAAACAATTCTAGTTGAAAAATCGTAATTGCCTAAAGGGGGAGAGTACGATTTCCGGGGCGCCAAGATTTGGCGATTGATTCTGAATATTTCGATCAAAATAAAAACAATTTCAAGAATAACGATTTTGCTGTTTCGGCTCCCTGAAGGAGATACGAACATTTGAAGTTGAAAAAAAGCGTTTTTGGCCTACATTGGATCATAGATTTCTGACACGCGCGGGTATGTGACCACGCTACTATTTCCACATGCCCAACTATTCAAACAACAATCCAAAGATGACCCGAACCCACCCTACTATTTCCAACTATTCAAACAACAATCCAAAAATGACCCGAACCCACCCTGTTTAAATTCGAATTTTGATCTCTACCACATTTGAATATTGCGTGCACTTAATTAGAGATCACACGAATAACGCTTATCATTTCAAAAAAATTTCTTCAAAAATATATCGATATTTCGAAAACCATTCGAGATATCAAATTTTGTTACTCTTCATTTTCGTTTTATTTTGACTCGAGGACCCAATATCCGTCATCAAATTTTGGCGCCCCGGAAATCGTACTCTTGCCCGTTAAAGGAAGGAAAAATTTCTTATTTAAAACAAAATTTCTTCGATCCGTTGTAGTTGATTGTTATTCTAAAAAATTTGATAACAATGAAAAAACGTTTATTTCGTTAAATATAAAGAAAAATAGGTTCATTTAACCCTCCGTCACACGCGCTACAATTCCAAACGTCGTTACACGCATCGCGGGGAATCACCACAATGCTTTTGAGCCTTACAGCGTCGCCGTATCGTTCTTACGCGCATGCGCGCGCCGTGGTGCTCAAGTGCTCGGTAGGAGATATGAGGTTTGTTCGTGCTAGCTGCACTTTCTGCACTTTCTACACTTTTTTTTGGAATTAATATTACTATATATCACAAAAGTGTAGAAAGTGCAGCTAGCACGAACAAACCTATGGCAATGTCGAACGTAAAATCATGGCAGCGTTCGGGGAGTCACTATTTGCGCTAAAAAGGCAACCTATAGTAATACTATTTAAGGATGAATGACACTCTTTTTAAAATAAAGAGATCAAGCTCATATTTACACAGATGTTGCATCTTAGCATTCCAAATGCTTGTGTAAAATTTGGGATTGATTGTCTGACGCGTTTTAATGTTATTCATTTTTCCATTTTTCATGCGTTCTTATGGAGATTGACACATTATCGAACATATACAATCGGAACGTAAATAAAAAATAAAGAGAACATTCCGAAAAAAATGTAGTCTACAGAAAAAATATTGACGAAGCTCAATGTCAAGTTTCAAGATAATTCACTGTACTGTTTTGGAGAAAAATATTGATAACTGCAACGGTCTCGAAGATCGCACTGCGCGCTCTATACAGCATACACCTATATAGATATAGCATTTAGTAATACGTATTTACTCACAATAAATATTTTAAAAATAGTTTATTAAAATTTTACACGTGTGGAGGCTTTACCAACGGTAACAGGAAGATTCGTCCCCAGAAAATTCGTCCCGGAAAATTCGTCCCTGGAAAATTCGTCCCTCGGAAAATTCGTCCCTAGGAAAATTCGTCCCGGAAAATTCGTCCCCGGAAAATTCGTCCCCCGGAAAATCCGTCCCCATTGGATATTTCTACAATTCAGTTGGATATTTCCGTAATTTTTTTGTTATACGCTACATAGAGAATATTTCAAAGCATTGTACAGTAATGCGTGATCACACAGATTGTTGCATGTAAACAAACGCGACCTTTATTCTTTCAAGCACATATACAATGTAAGCGATTGGTTGAAGATGACTCGAACCTACCCTACTATTTCCACATGTCCAACTATTCAAACAACAACCCAAAGATGACCCGAACCCACCCTACTATTTCAATATGTCCAACTATTCAAACAACAACCCAAAGATAACCTGAACCCACCCCACTATTTCCACATGTCCAACTATTCAAACAACACTTCAAAGATGACCCGAACCCACCCTACTATTGCCACATGTCCAACTATTCAAACAACAACCCAAAGATGACCCAAACACACCCTACTATTTCTACATGTCCAACTATTCAAACAACAACCCAAAGATGACCCGAACCCACCCTACTATTTTCACATGTCCAACTATTCAAACAACAACCCAAAGATGACCCGAACCCACCCTACTATTTTCACATGTCCAACTATTCAAACAACAACCCAAAGATGATCCGAACCCACCCTACTATTTCCACATGTCCAACTATTCAAACAACAACCCAAAGATGGCCCAAACCCACCGTACTATTTCCACATGTCCAACTATTCAAACAACCCAAAGATGACCCGAACCTACCCTACTATTTCCACATGTCCAACTATTCAAACAACAACCCAAAGATGACACAAACCCACCCTACTATTTTCACATGCCCAACTATTCAAACAATAATCTAAAGATGACCCGAATCCACCCTACTATTTCCACATGTCCAACTATTCAAACAATAACAAAAAAGACCAATTGTTATTCGATGAAATGTTTTTTCGACGAATTGTTATCGACAAATTGTTTTCGACGAATTTTCCGCAAATCTCAGCACTCATTCCAAGATTTCATCCGCCTCACTATTCCATACGCACCCCGATTACATGCGCGAACCGATTCCACACACGCTTGCTTAGTTGTGTTGGTTTGTTGTGTTCGGGGGACGAATTTTCCGTGGGACGAATTTTCCGGGGTCGAATTTTCCAGGGACGAATTTTCCGGAGGACGAGTTTTCCGGGGGACGAATTTTCCGAGGACGAATTTTCCGGGGATGAATTTTCCGAGACGAATATTCCGGGGACGAATCTTCCTAGATTCTTACCAACAGTTACGTTTGAAAAGTTTTACAATTAGCCTTTGCAGCGGTACGGTACTGTTCTTGGGCATTTAAAAACTTTAACGAAAATTCCTTACTATTCTAACCTCACTTTTGAACCGACAGCGCGAATAGTAAACAAGGGCTATTGGAAGCAGCAGGCTAGCAGAAAATCTCCTCTGGCGCTGCGAGTGCTGAGTATATCGCACTCGCAGCGCCAGAGGAGCGCCTATCGAGTATATTTTACTCGATATTATTTTTGTGTAATTATCATAAATAGCTCGATTTTTCCATTCAATATCATCATATTTTTATATTGTGTGATATTTTTTTCTATATTCAATCGGCCTTTGTGTTTTTTACACACATATAATAAATGGGCAAATTTTCTTTTCGACAGTTGGATTCAGTGTACAATCGTTGCCAAAATTTATTATCATCGATCACCAATATTCAGAAATACGCAATTAATAATCATTTAAACAGGTTGAAAATCATTGAATCAGTAATACTAACGTCCCGAGTACGATTTTTGAGAGTAAACAGCTAGTGAAATATTGATTACAGTCATGTATACGCGGTTCCTCGAAATGGTATACTTTTTGCTGGAACGGTTAATATCATTCATCCTTAATGGTAACGTTAGCGTTTATAGCGCAAATAGCGACTCCCCGAACGCGCCTCATATGTACGATTCTACACGTGCTAGCGGGGAAACGCCGCATTTCTTGCACTTCGACATATTAAATATTATCTATAAAATATAAATTGAAAATTATCGTATGATTTTCTGTTTCATTGCGTTCTAATAATAATGATGCAGGAATAGCTAAATTGTCACAAGTGTATCATTCACCAATTTTTGTTGATTAATGAAAAAGGAAAAAAACGTGGCGTTTCGTTCATAGCGCGTGTGACAGAGGGTTAAATTAATTATTTCTTTCGTGACTCGAATCAAAAACTGTATTTTACAAAATCCTCGTCTTTTTCGATTTTTCAGTTTGCAGCAAAATAAACATGTATACTCGTTCGAAAATAGAAACTATAGCACAAGAAACAGTGCACAATGATATTAAAAAATGTGAGAGAGGGAAGACAGCTGTTATAAACGTGTTGGCCGAAGTTCAATGACTAGTACGGTACAATCAGCTGATTTCCCACGAGCTGGCAAGTATGCCAAGTTTTGCCTCGAACATCACACGTTCACAGAACACGCTATAGATCTTATCGGTGGTGTCCTCGCACAGCTATTTAGTCAAAATAAAGTCGAGAGCACAGTGAAAGAAAAAAACACATTAAAAAAAAGATTTTACAATTGGAATTGTGCGTCACTTTGCGGACAATATTTATTTATCGGACAATTAATTTCTGTAGTTATCGTTATTGTCATAACCTTCATTATAATTCTCATTATTGCCATTATTACTTTTATTTTTATTCATTATTACTTAATATATATTTAATTAATTAAAAATTCTATTTTTCAAAACTATCGAGAAATTTCAATTTTATGCAATAATCGTTAATTAGAATATTCATTATTTATCGTAATTTCTAAAATTGAAATAAAATTATACTTCTAAATTAATTGCAATGGTATTCTAGAAATTCCTTATGACCTTGAACTTGACGCTGGTATCTCGTTACGGGTTATTATACTTAGTTTATGCTAAATTGATAGTTTGATCAATTTGTGGAATACGTTGAAAATGCGTAACAAACAAAATGAATAAAATTAATTTTTCTTGCAATGTTCATGAAAAAAATGGAATAGAGTTGCCATCGTAAATGAACTGATGCACGCGTAACAAATAATCATCAATGAAGAGAGATATATGTAAACACATAAACAACAAAAGAAATATGTTTCTTGATCCGAAGACAAAAAATAATTCGAGCGTAACAGTGAGCGCGACGCCCTTGTTGTCAATAATTTCGTCGCATTCGAATTCCCTAGCTGATAGTACGAGAGCCCACGACCAAAATTTTTGTCTTATAGCAATCCGGCCATAACTGCATCAAATCGATAGCCACGATTGTCCTGAACTCAAAAATACCCATATCAGAAATTTTCCGCGTAGCGTTTGACCTGACCGAATTTTCAAAAATGTCAAAAAATTTAGCCAACATGTTTTATAGCAATACGTCTGATTATTGAAAGGTAGTTGAATGATAGCTCCAAGATACCGGAAACATATTTTTCAGACGTTAATAGTGTCGCCCGAACCTGGAGGAACACTTAAAAAAATTAAAAATGAGACTAAAAAAAAAAATCCATAGCAATACGTCTGAAAATCTTGTTCGTAAGTAAATGTGCGTCAGGTGATGCTAACAAAATATTTTTCAGAAGAAAATGTTGTCGCATTACATTTCGACACCGTTTAAAAAATGTAAACGAAATTTACCGATAGGTTTTATAGCAATATGTCTGAAAATGGTTCGACATGATAAAATAAGTTGTCCAGATGTAGAAAAAATGAATTTCAGAAAAATATAGTGTAGCACCTTCTCTATCAGAAAAGTTTTCGATACTCCGTTTACCCGAATTTACCCGAATCCGTAGACCGGAATTGGAGGGAGTTACATAATTAGTACAAAAAGGAATTTGGATGGAGTTGACAAAATATTCTTTATTGAAAGTCATAGGAATAGAATTTTTTATTCGTAGTCGGACTCGGAATCGTCGTCGTCGTCAAAGTCGCTCTCCAAGTCGCTCGGCAAATCTTGAACGTCTTCCTCTATAAAATGATTGTCATTAGTAAAAATCGATAAGAATGCAACTGCAAAAGCCACTTTAACGATACATACCTGTTGCGGATGTTGATTCGTCGTCCAGAACCACGTCGCTCAATTCAGGAAGCTGCTGTCCAGAGAACCACGAATACTGCAATCGGCCCTCGTTTTCACACCATCCGAAATCGATCGGGTTGAGATCGGTTGGTGATATAGAATGGGCGTTGCTCCATACTTGAGCGATATATTTTGTCCGTAATAAGTGATTTTTCAACTCAGATTTGCATGGTGGCAAATTGCAGGCGTCATAGCTCGATAAATTTAGATTCAGAGTTGTTGAATTGTTGATATTTTCTACTTTGTAAGTTTTGGTGAAGATGTTAAGCCGAGCTACATCAACATCGTTAATTTTTTTTTCGTTATATAGCCGACATGTAAACTCTTCTAAAACGGAGAATACTTGGTCACTGTCAGATGTGTAGTTGCCCAAATGTGTGAAAGCTTCTTGGTAGCGTTTAGATTTTTGCAGGATGGTCAGTGGCTTTTTTTTACCCTTGCGATACAACGCGGGATTATAATCGCAGCCGGTCATTGCATGAAAAGCAGGTAAAGATTTTGCCAGAGTGGATCCTAATGTCTCGTATAAACGGGAAACGTTAATGTAACGGCGGGAATTACCAACGCCAACATCCATAAAAATCTTGACGGGAGTTTTCACAAATTCCATGTTTCCGAGCATTATTATCAATATGTCAGTGTCCGAACATCGAATAGTGACGTCACTTTGTTTATTTATGTGACAGACATGATAAACGATCTTTGTATCTGCCTCCTCATGTTCTTGGCAAGTTAGATCTTCGTTAATTGTTTGGTTAACAAAACCATTTTCAACCGAATATTCATAACACATGTCATGATTGATGTGGATGGTTTTATTACCGATTATGCGCGCCATGTCCTGTTCTGTCCAATGATTGATAATAAATTTGACCAGAGCATTTTTGAATTTAATATTTTTTAATTCCTTAGCAAAATCTGAAGGTCTTACTTGTTGTGGTCCTGAGATCCGAAAATCTGTAGATTTTACGTTTTCTCGCAATTCATGCTCGGTGTCCTTGATAGACGGGCAGAAATACCTGTCAAATATCAGATCGATCCTTGCGACATTGTGTTTACACAAAATGTGCAAAATTTTTTTCGAAATATCTCCAAATGTTCGTGGAATCTCCTTTAAGGTATGCAGTAAAAAGAACCCATCAATAATTAATACATCTGTAGACTCCGGCTCAGTGCTCTCAATTTTTTTTTCCAGGTCTCGCATCAACGCTGATTTGTCAGTTTTATTTACTGTTCCGTCCATGTGACAAAGTGATAGCGGCATTGGGGTTATTGGGTAACACAGCACTTTTTCGATGCTTATTTTTTTTTCCAAGGACAAAGCTAAAAGCCGCCCGAATAAATCTCTCTGTAGCCTCAATTCTTGGATCTTGCCACCGAGTAAAACCTTTTTTTTTTTTTTTATTTTGCTGAATGTGAAGACAGGATTTTTTTTTATTGGTTCTTGAAACCGTGCATGTCTCTCTTTTACCTCTGCTATGAAATTGTCTCGCAAAGTTTGTCCTCGAGATTCAACATTGAGCAGAAATTTTGTAATATTTTCTGCAGCAGCTTGTCCAGTAGTGATGTTGTACAACTTATCAGCGTCCAGAGAATTGTCGAAAGGATTCATATATTGTTCTAAAGTTTTTATGAACTTTCTTGGTCACTGATTATGTGTCCCGCGTATGGAGCGATATATTTTTTGTTGTTCGAAAAAATTAATTTTATTTTCTCGTTAAACGTCTGTAATAATTTTTTTTCCAGAACACGTTTTGAATACAATTCTGGATTTCCGACGTTGGAAACGTCGTCGAACTGTTCGTGTAGGAATTCGATGTACTTCTCTGATATAAAATTATAAAACAGGCATTCATTGTTCTGAACAACGCGTTCGTTAATGAGTTCGCAAATTCTGTCATACGCCTCAATATGACATCGTCGTTTCTTGTGCCAATTGTTTTCTTTTTTTTTCTCCAGATCATTTTTACAATGCCATTCAAACTTTGTTTTGCAATGTTTGTGATAAAAACAGTTGTCATTTTGGACATTTTTGATTTTAGCCAGCATTTCAAAGTTGTCGTACTGAGTGGCAATGGCCCGGATATATTCGGTAAAAGTTGTGGTCGCCTTTGTCAAACATACCGCGCGTCTTTTCACGTATACCCGGAATTTACCGCAAATAATACAGCTCGATGTATTTCCATCAGCATTTAATTCATCAGCTGCCGTACTGTCATCGGCTGCCGTATTATCATCCGCTACTGCATTGTCATCCGCTACTGTGTTGTCATCCGCTACTGTGTTGTCATCCGCTCCATGATCACCTTTGCGTTCTTCACTGTAATATGACAATTTAAAAATAGCGATATTCGATTCAATTCTATATAGAACAAGAAATTCTATAAAGAAGTCCAGAAAACAAGGAGAAGTTTGCAAAATACAGATTGAGTATACGTATCAAATTTTTTTTATTTCAATGCCCATTCTGTGAATTGGTTTATTTGAATTTGTGAGCATTTTGATCAACAAAATTTAAGTTGCTATTACTACCAGAGAAGATGAGAATTAATGAATCACCATTACATAATAAAAGCGGGAGACAATCTGGAGCGTAAGGAATATTAAATATGCTCCAAAATTTACATTTCCGTGAAAATTCAATCAACGAAAATGAAAAATTAAATCAGATGCAATTTCTTGCGGATTTTCACAAATTTATTTCGATTTTCCGAAATTATTCTATAAAACAAAGTTTCTGGTATATATACAACACATTTTCTTTAATTGCAATGAAAATTCACATTCTACACTGTAAAATTTGGCTAAAAATCTGAATTGTTCCTTGTTTTACCTCTATAACGGTGATTTTCCAGTTAACATTTTTCATCTCATTTTTCGTATTTTTGTTTGTTTCGCAAAAATTTTGACACACACGCACAAACGCATTGAAGTATAGAAACCGGAGTAATAATTATATTTATCATTTCACTCTGCGAACTAATATCTTCATGCCAAATTTATTGAAAATATTAGAGAATCAATCGTTTCTCGTATTCCTTGAAGTTTCAAAGCGTTGGCTTGTACGACGCGCGCATCGGTGAGTCTTGGTTGTACGTATTGGTGGGCTAGACAAATATGCGTAGCTCACCGATACAGACCGCTTGTTATACGACGCTTGGACCAACGCTTCTCAACGATATATTGCGTATATACTTTTATTATTCTTACCTTGCTTTTGATGTAGATGCACCCTCATGAAGAAAATTACTGATGCCGTCATTGGAATCAGCTGACGTCGAACTACCAACGATATTTTCCTGAGAACTAGTAAAATCCTGTGGAATCCTCACGGCCGTGAAATTTTTATAACACGTTGAATGGTAGCCTAGGTTCGTATCGACATCGCGTGGTAACTCGATTTCGGAATAAATCGATTTCCTTGCACCTTGCTTTATACTCCGATATTCAGCTATTTCTTTACACTTTTGCAGTTTCTGATTTGTCCATTTTTTCACATTCTCAAGTCCATTTTCTTTACAAAACACACAACTGAGATCCGACATTTTTCATACCGGCAACGCACAACACGTGACACCGAAGTGAGCATCGATATAACGGTTAGAGAGAGCTATAGTGATGAGAGGGACAGGAGCGTAACAAGCGAAAAGCCGTTCCAGGAGCGTAACAAGCGCCCAGGCGTTTGCCAGGTTACTCCGGAACGTTTTTATCGTTTTTCGGAGTATAGGCGACATCGAAAATTTCTGAAAACATTTTTTCAGTAATCCTGGCAGCCATACAAAAGATTTAAAAAAAAATTTATCCGGGTTGCTATAAAACATGTCGGCTTATTTTTTTAACATTTTTAAAAATGCGCGCAGGCTATATGCTACGCGCAAAATTTCTGAAAACGAATTTTTTTGTCATGAAATGATAATACCTATGTATGCTATCCAAATCAGACGTATTGCTATAACACCGACTGCCTATTTTTTTTTGACACAGCAGAAATGGCCTCCCACGCTGTTGCTACACTTTTGACCGTTACTACCCGCCTAGTCGGGTTCTAAATCATATAATCTAACGATTTTATATAGTTTTGGCCGTATTGCTATGAGACACGGTTTTGGTCGTGGGCTCTCGTACTATGAAGTGCCTACAATGAAAAAATCATAAGTACAACCTCTCGTCGCCTGCGTAATACGGTTTGAGAGCTTTTGGTAGGAGATCGCCCCTCTTTTTTCTACTCGCTGCTGACACTATCTTAAGGTTGTTCGCCTAACAGTAGTAAAATCATATTTTTAATTTGATGTTATCCAATTGCGTGAAATGATGTTTTCAGATTCTTGTTTTTATTTATATCCATAATAACGTCATTTAAAATGACATTTGTTTACATTAAAATGATAGAAAAATGAGAAATATAAATGATACGTAGATATTTCCGTGTAAAAACAGGTCGCAATCGTCTATCCGTAGCGTTCAAAGCGTTATTACAATTTGACAGTTCAAAGATGACAGCTGACAATTTCGGCGTCTTGTCTGATAGTTTTATTCCGATATTTTATATATAAAATGCCCTTGTCCCGGGACTCTACCGAGTCTCTTGCAAAAGTAGACGATAACATTTGTTTTTACATTTTTCCTAATGTAATTAACGATTGGCAATTTGAGTTGTTTCAAATTTTTATCTTGTCTTAATTGTCATGAAATTCTGGAAATTCTCTGCTTGAAAATTTGTTGTCATAAAATGAAAAAACATTATTTATTGTTGCAGAACATATTAAAGTTCCATAATTTTATCTCGAGGAGCCTTCAGTGAAAGAACGACCTTAATTGATCACAAATGCATACAAAATTTATCAATCTGTCCTTACTATTACGTTTTTAGAACAAAATGCCTCGTGTTTACTTGAAGAAATTAAGGTAAAAAAACTGCGGTAGACTAGTAAAAAAACGTGCTAAATTTTCAAAATGCATTTATGCAAAATTTAATGCACTAATTAAATGAATTGACGGTTGATTTGTATTACAGTATGTCTTATTAACCTAAAAAAATATTAATAATAGATTTGCAAAACCTTCAACTGATAAATGCAAAATTCCACGATCTCGTATTTTCATCGAGATTTTTCAAAGAACAATCCGTATTTTTCAATTGATTTTAATGCACCACGCCTTATTTTGTTCCTCAAGGGATCCTCTACGAATTTACCGTGTGGATTTTTTTCCGAATTTCATCGGTTTACTGTTGTAGCCAATTGTTTAATTGGCTAAAAAAAATGTTCATAAACCAATTGCTGCAATTTTCATATTAATAAGTTTAGAAAATAACCTACGGGGTGAAGAATTCGTAGAGGATCTCTTGAGGAACAAAATAGGACGTGGTGCATTAAAATCGGTTTAAAAATACGGAATATTCTTTGAAAAATCTCGACGAAAATATGACATCATGGAATTTTGCAGTTATCAGTTGATGATTTCGCAAATCCATCGTTATTAAATTTTTTTTAGGTCAATAAGACATGCTGTAATACATATCAACCTTCAATTAATGTAATTAATGCATTGAACTTTGCATAAATGTATTTCGAAAATTGAAGAACTCATTTGATTAGTGTGAAGTAGCGATATTACCTTAATTATGAACATTGTATAGCGATTATCACACAAAAGTTTTATATATTTCAATAATTACGTTGAACGTATGTTTATGAATGTTTTATCAAGACTTGAGTATCGCGACGTAGTGAACGTAGCATTGAAACTATATACATTTCCGTAAGATATAAACCGTTGTGTAGTATGACCTTCACCGATTGTTGGCAAGCCGACGAGCATTGCAACACCAAACGATGTCAAGAAGATCGAACACACAAGTTTAATTGCATTTTTAAACAAACTTGCTTTTTGGCTCTACAATAAAATCGAATCCTTCAGCGAGAATTTTTCTTTATCATATCTATTCTATGTGAGGTCGTTGTTTTTTTGTCGCGTAGTTTTTTGTTTTCAATGTGAACTTGTCCACGTGATTCCGCTCGATATTACAGGGAAGGCTAGGTTGGATTCCTTCAGTCATTTTTAAACTTTTGTTCGTAGAAAAATTAGAACGGACTTTGTACGGAGAAATGAAATATTGTTGCGTTCATTGAATACTTAAGAAAACATCGTGGGTACATTTTTTCAATTGAAATTAAAAATAAAAATATAATTATATTTTACTTTATTGATTGCCGATTAATATATTGACAATTAAAAAGGTTTTACGAGATCACTAAAAATTTTCGTAAAATTATTGACGAGATAGACTACTAAATGTTTTGCAAAATGATAATAATATTTCGTACTAGCTCGTATGTAATAAAAAATATAAGATCTACTTACCCTTTTATCGAGTCATTTGAGACCCGAGGACTCACGTGGCACAGAAAAAAAATGAATACAGCCGCGTCGTTGGGACGGGTATATAAACAAAAGCGTTATCCGTAAGCAAGATCGTGCGTAACGGTTGAAAAATAATGATAAATCATTGGTACCTCCACTCGGCAGATTCCGCGATAAAAACAATATATAAATTTTAACCAATTTTTCACTTTTCACGATTGCAGCACAGTTGAAAAATACACTGAACACTTGTTGCTGATAGCATGATATAAAATACTCAAAACATTTTTTCAGGCAGTTATAATGAACGTTTTTTTTAAACAAATGTTAAAAGGGAAATAAAACTCGCGAACGTTGAAAACCAGACCGACGAATGTGTACAAATCGTAAACACACGATCTGATCGTTCGCGAGAGTTGGAAAGTGGACAACTGGGAAAAAAAGAATTTCATACTACGTGAGTTATCGCGCGAGGCAGTATTTTCATTTCGTCGACGTTTTTTGCACAAAGACACGAACATACTGACGACTAGCTTGTTTTTTTTATAATCCCCTACTCTGACTCTTCGTTGCGTCTAATCCGAGAAAATGGGGAACGTGGAAAGTGGACGTTTTTCAAATGAAACAATTTCTTCGATTTTTTTATGATGCGCCATTTATATGTCGACTTGCTAGACATTTTTCAGATGGCAAAAAAGTTCGCGTACGACTATTTTTATTGAGATCAGTCCAGAATTTCCTCAATACATCGTAATAATTCATAATTGTGTGAATTGAAAAAAAAATAACGAATAAATTACACGTTTCTCGCTAAGTATTTTGTACAGAAATTGGAGTCCGAAAAAAAATGAGCGACGATGTAAAAATTCTTTGATTTTAATATAAAACATACATGTATAAAGATGTTTAAACTGAAATTTAACGCAATACTAGAATCCAGTCGATGCATGCATAGTCATTTCGAAAATTTTATAATTTATTGGCCATATTTTATGTAAACTCGAGTGCTAGAATCTAATGAACAATAATAAAAAATTAATAAGTAATTGAGCACATTTTAGCAAAATTCATGATTTTTTTGAACCTCGTTATAATTATCATTTTCACTTTATGAAATGTATATTCTTTAGCACTCCAAATAAATAATAAATTATAGAAGTTGTAAACGATAGAACAGAAATTGAATGTGATTTTTTTCATAATTTTTTGAGATAAGCGATCGAGTTATAATCACTAGTGATATTGCTGCATAAATGGATTAAAAAATCGTAAAATCGTAGGGAACTACAAATAATATGAAATCGTGGATATTTTATTGAAGATTTTATCAAGATTTTTTGTTTTATTAGTTTATGAACCCAGTCACTAAAGATGGTGACGGGTTTCCAAAAATTTAGCACAGAAAACCCACCTCTATTATAGTCTAAAAGGAACAAGTACCCTCAATCTTCGAGTTCCAGAATAAAATTTGGACACGAATAGACCGAGATAACTTTTATAGCCTTTTTAACTACAACACAGCAGAAGAGTTCCCGTGCTTTTGACTTCGGCTAAAAGGACCAGTAACCTTTTAAAACCTTTGTCGATCAATATTTGTTTTTTCTGGTTTTCTGTGCTGACTGATGAAGCTCGCGGCATTGAATTTATCAATGCTCAAGAGATACATCGATTTTGAGTTAGTGATGGCTCGACGCCATCTGGTGGATATCCTGCAAATCACCCAAGCGACTGACTGGTTTTTTGTAGTGTGTGGCATTGTGCGTTTTTTGCACAACTGGCAAATACATGTTTATGTACCATCAATACTTCCGTAATTGTGAAAACAGAAATTTTTTAAAATTTATTTACGATGTTTTTTTAAGGATCTCGTTGAGATGAACCGTCGTTAATATGGTTTTTGAAGGTTTCTTCGAAAAAATCGTGTTTGAATGCGAAATGAGAGGAGATTCCTTGCATTCAACGTTTTTCACCAATTTTTTCTTTATCTTCCAGTCGATTCACAAATATAACATTTTTCTCTTTAGTTGGAAATGTGGTAAGTATTCACTTGATTCTTATTCGTTATAGCTCTAAGAAATAACGTTTGGTTTATCCATTTATCTCGATTTTTGTTGATTTTTGGAGGTTAGAAATGATTTTTGGGGAATTTTCATGCACTCCTTTTTATTTTACTGCTATGTAATCAATAATATTAAGAAATAAATATTTTCGAAAATTTTATTGTGGATTATGATTTTTCTGCCTGTCAAAATTTTACCGAAATCCGTTTCAATAATTCAATCAAATCTCGTATTGTAAGTAAGCAAACGTACATCCAGACAAACTTTTGTCCTTCAAATATTTTATATCAAAACGATCATAATTGTAACATTAAGGTTATTTTATTTATAAAAAAATAATTTTTACTTAAAATAATGCATTGAGAATATTGCAAAAAATGTATCACCAAGAATTTCAAAAATTTCGTTCTAATTTGATAAAAAAAATTTCAACAAAATTGTACGTCAATAAAAATGGAGCTCAAAGTTGAATTAGAAGAGCTCTGTATCTGGAAATCATATTTTATCTTCATGGATTCGGTCTTTTAAATGGCGAGCGAATTAATGCTAAAGGTAAACAAGAATTGTCATGTTTCGTGCACGAGATAACGTTATCACGTTTCTACTGTATGCAAAATTGAAATGATTCTTGTCGTAGAAAAAAAAAAAATTCGTTGTATTCCATATAGGAGTGATTACGAAAAGTTTAGAATAAAAGACTCGGAGTACAAAATTCGTCAATTTATTAACCATAATTTACACAAATGAATTTAGCATGGAAAACGATCGACAAGTGATTATGCTGCCGATATTTCATGTTTGTTTCAAACATTTTTACACGAATATATATTTTATTTCTTTTTCAATTGTTTATACAAGTTTTTGTCAAAAACTTTGGTTGCTGCAGCTTCCAAATTTGTCAGGTACAGTTTAAACGAAGATTTGCAGCAATATTCGTCAAGTTTTGCCAGTCTTAACACACTTACATTTATAATTATATGAATCTCTCGGAATTCTATAAATGTTTGTAATATTTTCTCATCTCAGATCATTTTCAATTTGAGAGAAACATTGAAATTTTGTGTTCAGGTGGGTCACCAGCCATCAAAATATATTTAACATTATTTCTATGTAAAAGAAAACAACTCATAATAAAAATATCTTCTACGCATGATTACGCCATTGAAATTAGCAAGAAATATTCATTTTTCAAATATCTTTCTCCATATTATTTGAATAAAGAAGAAAAAACGAAGAGATTACAATTTTGGATCATTCAATCCAAACATTAATTACAGGTCTTCCCGATTAAAAAATCCTACATTATTTAAACGTTAAAACGTTATTTTTTGAATGTATATGATTTAATTTGAGCGTGTATTTTGGTGCGTAAGACATTTTTTTGGTAGCTTTAAAAACGTATGTACAACGAGCTTTTTCTTACTCAAAACAGTCATCAAGTTTTGTTTTGTTATGTGCAAACTTGTGTACTTTTGATCGAATGCAAAATAATTTGCCATCGATCTTTTCATTAATCGTTTTTTTTCTGTCAAATCGAAAATTTGGATAAAATGAACTTTCACTGGACGAAGAATAAGTACCCTCGAACTTGTTCATGGCCTCGATAAAACTGTTCACAGCTCCGTAGTGGCGACTCCCCAATATTGTTGCATTCTCGACGCGTCCTGTTCGAGGGAATCGAGACCTGCTCTTTCCTGAATGACGGCGAAATCGTATTCGAGATTGTAGGGCATGAGTCTTTGTAAACTTCCAAAGTAAGCGGCGTTTGGTCCACCGTTTAGAAACCTTCGTCCACTGCCGAATCGCATTATCGGAGCTCTGGGCAAAACTGGATTAAACGATCTCGCGCTGCCGAATCGTTTTGACAAAAATGGCAAATTCCCCGCCAATTGAGGGGTCGATCTCGATTGTCCTCGTCGCAACGGGACGCGCGCGAGCGTATCGAGCTCTTTGTCGAACAATAATTGGGTATTTTGTTCGAGCATGTATTCCCAACAACGAAATTGTTCCTCGCTCAAAGGGCCGCCGGAACGCTCCGAAACCGCGCCCTCTGGCGTCGTAAGACTGTTTACGAATTTTCTGCCACCGTTTTCTTGGATCATCACGCCCTGACGATTCTTCGTCGCTGCTCTCGAAGCCGCGCTACCCGACCATCCCCGACCCGACGGATGACGAATTTTGAAGGTACTATCGCTCGTTTGATCCGATTGGCCACTCGGCGAACTCCGATCGTCGTACGGCAGAATCGTGTTTTCCGTGCTTTGGCCATTTTTAAAAAAACGACCCGAACCATTACGACTGTTTCCTCCTCTGGAACAAAAGTATACAAAATATTGCATTTTTTTTTCTCGTAATTTGGGAGAACAAAATTTCGATGCAAGGGAAATTAAAACACGATCCGAAAAATAACAATCGATAATATTTCCATAAAGATTGACGAGCACGATTTCTGATGTTACTAAATTCAAATTTTTGTTGAAAACGTCCAAATAAGTTTCCGTTTCCGTTTTATATTGGAAGGTAGGGCCCGAATTATTATCACCTCAATAGCGATTGTAAGAAACTTAAGTTAACATTAAAAAAAAATGTTAAAAGTGATTACGATCATTTCAATAAATTGTAAAATTCAATCGTTGTGTGCGTTTCTCTGAACCGTCGAAACAGTAAGCGATGTTGGCCAAATTGTAAGAAATAAATTAAGCATTAAAAAAGTAAACAAAATCGAATTTTAATTCTCTTATAATTTAACAACATTTATCAATTTATCGTTGAATTAATCGATAATATTTTTGCCAGTTATTTTATGGATTAAGGAAGTCGGACAATTTGTAGGCGCTAAGAAAAATATTAACGCACTCACAATCTTATGTTTTATTAATTTATGAACCCAACCAGCTGGGCTAGGGCGGGTTACACAAAAATTAGCACAGAATATAAACCTGTGCGTGGAAATTCAAAAGAGCAAGGAGCGAAGATTTGATCAACCTTTCGAACTTTGTCTTCAGTAATTTCCTTGTGCGTATGTTTAGTTTTATGCCGAGTTCCGAAGATCAATAATTTATAATGTCCAAAAGAAACATCGATTGCGAGTTTGTGATAGCGCGACGCCGCCTGGCGAATTTCCAACGAATTAGTCAAAAGACGTCAGGCTTTTTTGTGGCGTGGAATCTTTGGCCCGTTGAAAAGAATTGTGTTTATCGATGTTAAGCGAATGAGGCGATAAATATTAGCTCTAGAATATCTTTGATTTTTCAATGTTTGGAGAGGAGTATTTCAAATAAAAGTTGCATGGTTTCAAGGGTGCCATGATGTTCAGCGCCAGTCAAATACAGTCACCAACCTCCTTAACCCTTTAGCTGTACACCTATTTCCACCGGCGATTGTTTAAACGCTTGTTTCTCCGGCTTAAATCGTGAATTTTAATTTATCACGGGTGATTTTCAAGCCTTAAAATGTTTCCAAATGATTGTTCATCATTAAAGAGCTAACCTAAATTTGGGTTTTACACAAAATCCAGAAAAATGCATAATGGGCGGTGCAAATTCGCACCAGTGTGCAGCCGAAGGATTAACATTGACAACGCGTTAAAAAATGGTTTTTATATTGATTGAAAGTCACGTTTACATAAAAATATTTTCAAAGCGATTGAAACGATTACGATTTCTCTGGAAACGTGGAAGAGTAGCTATTTTCGTGATAAAGCTCGAAATGATTAAAAGTAAAAAAAAAAAACCGTATTAACAATCAAAATAATTGAGTAGAAATTTAGAAAAGTTGATTCCTTTTTTGAACTACGCTTCTTCTTTCGCAGTAATTTTATCGAGAATTTTATCACGCGTTAGTGTATATTTTTCATACGCTAAAAAAGGCGAAACCGAAATAATAAAATGTCATTTTATTTTTAATTTAACCCAATGAATCATTGGTCACTAATAATGAAATAGATCGAAAACTTACAAATTTTGTAGAGGATAATAAATATAACAACTTGATAAAACTTCGGTATTTTGTTGCTGTAAATTATTATTATCATAATTTATCAATCCAGCTGCTAGCTTGGGCTAGGCTGGATTTTGCAAAAATTAAAGCACACATTTTTAGACGTATATGCTTGGAACAGGACGACGGAGCAAGCTCTATCGCCAGTTCCTCGATGTCTATAGTCTTAGAATATGTTGAGAACGATGATTGAACTGAATTTATGAAGGCTCTAGAGATTCATCGATTGCGAGTGTATAAAGACTCGACGCCATCTGCCGGATTATTGGAGAAACCAACGAAACAAGAAAATCGCGAGACCGGCGAGTATTTTACGCATGGCTGTCACACATGGTCTGTCGGACCGACGATTTTCATTGTTTTGTAACTTGACAATAAATCCGTCTATTGGGACTTAATTATAGTGAAATCGAAACGTTGGACTCCGACTGACATGAGAAAGCAATCGCTAACAACGAAAAGTAATTTGTTTAAAAGTTACAGCATTTACAATGAAAATTGGACGCTCGCGATATTTTGGGAAGAAAAAAAATACTCTCACCTATTAACGATATTTTTGAGGACCCCGTTCAGATAGTAACCGTCATTAACGTGACAACAGCAAGGGGCAGGTGGTTTATGTGGATTAGGTGGTAAGCAGCAAGGGCAGGAGCAGCTGCCTTCACCTTGGCCGCGATTTTTGGTGACAGCGTGACGCAGTTCGCGCATTAATTGATCGAGGTCACCGGTGCCGGGTCCTGTCAATCTGAGGACAATAACGCTGATATTGTCCTCGGCTCCGTAAGCTTGAGCCAAGTCCTGGAGTCTCTTGGCAGCCAAAACGGGACTCGCTTCGGCTCTCGCTTCTCTGACAGCTTCTTGAACGCTCAAAACTTCCCACAATCTTCGATTCGCGATTATGACGAATTCGTCATCGTCCTCGAGATTGACTTCTTCGACGATTGGATCGGGGACGACGAGAGGAAACATGGCAGCGTTGCCGAGCTGATTTTTAATCAAAACGTTTTTTCTCGTCGGCGCGAGGACCAGCGGACCTGCTGCTCGACACAAAACCGCTTTAGCTTCCCCCGAAGCCGCCACCTTTAAACTGTACTTTCTCGATGTCCTTGGATAACCTTGGACCGATGGTATTCTCGTAATGTGCACGAGGGTCGCATCGATTCCGTATTTTTGACCATTCTCCTTAAGCTCTCGATGAGCCGATAACAACGTGTACTTGAGATAATCCTTCGATGTTTCCCTTATCGTACGCTCCTCCAACAGCAAACGTGGTATCATTTCCTGCAATGCACTTGGCGCTTCCTGATTCGTTACACCATCGAATATCCCGAAAAGACCCTCCACGTTGCAAAACGTTGGCATCCGCAATTGAGACACGTAGAGACTGTCAAAAATCACAATATTTAATTATTATTCATCATTATCCTCATTTATTTTTATCTTTTATAAATCGATAAATTAAGATTTACCGTGTCGGTAGTTAACGATATTTTTCGATGTAATTCACTTTGATTACGTTTTCTTTACTCGCATTTTTATAGTGTTTAACTCACAAGGAAATTTTTTTACATAGCTAATATTTAAACTTTAAGGCGAGCAACCACTTTAGATGCTTCAAAAAATCATTTTTTTAATTTCATAAATCGATTTCAAAACGATATTCGAATTCCTTCTAACGGTATGTATATAAATGTTAAAGTCTCTCCGCTCGACTCCCAAGCGCGCTCAAACTTTAAACGTGTTTTTCTCGAAACGACATTTTTTCAATTTGCGGGAATCGTAACTCAAAAACTAATTGATGGATCATCTTCAAATTTGGAGCACGTTTACATAATATAATTTATTAAAACATGAGCCTAAAGTTGGAAAGATTAGATTGTTTAAAACATATTTATTATTGCAAAATGCCGGGGGAAAAAATGCTAAAAATCCATAATTTTTTTTCAAACACTTTTCAACATTCAATTCTCGATTTTTTTTCAAAATTTAGGTTCATGTTCTTAAAAAACATCTCAAGAATGTATAAAAATTTGTTGGACTATTTCAGATGCGAATTGCGAGCTGCACAATTCCAGCAAATCGACAACGACGATGAGGACACGCCAAGGGACACAACGGATTACACCTTAAATAATGTATGAAATAACTTGAAAAAATTACCAGAAATGTATGAAAATATGAATAAATTATTGTCAGAGTTGCGGAAGTTTCCGTTTTTTTTTTCACAATAAAAAAAAATCCAAAAAATCATCTAATTTTCGGTCTCCTAAAGTGGTTGCTCGCCTTAAAGAATACAGTTTCCTGTAGCCACATAAAGAATAAACGGGAGCCTCGGGTATCCCAGACACGATCCCGGACACCAAAACGATTTTTATCGTTTAATCGTTTAAGTTATCGGAAATTCGAATTTGTTCGTAATTTATTATTTATTCACTTATTCTTTTCGTATTTATTGATAATAAAATATGGATTTTTTAGTTATTAGTGGAGACACTGTGAAAATGATTGGGATTTATTAAATTGTATTAATTTTGAAAAAAAAATCGGAGTTTTCACAAAAATGGAAGAATTAAAATAATTTGGTTAGCAATTAAAATCGATATTAACGCAGATTTGGTGAAAAAATCTTGATTTTTTGATGTCTTATCGTAAGATATTAAAAAATGCATAATTAGCTGATTATTTACGTTTCTCTGCTGCCAGCAGTCTCAGAAAAACCCAATCTCCAAGGTTGATCCGGTCCCTTTTCCGATCTGACAATTTCCTGCTGATGTGGATGAGAAGGCAGACTTGCTCTGTTTTGACCGGAAACATCGACCAGCGAAACCGGTCGCTGGGAACGATAAACTTGAAATTGTCTTGGATCAACGTGCAGTCTAGTGTTGCACGAAATATCGAGAAATTGTAGCTGAGGAGGCACGAGACTTGCCAGGTTTATTCGGTCCAGTTGATTGTGTGCCAGATCTAGAACCTTTTCGATTCAAAAATTATCATTGGTTAATTTCTATCTTTCCTATTTTTTCTCTGTTGATTTCTCGCCGAAAATAATAATCAATTTTTTAATATTTCAACTTTTTTTTTACACTTGACAATTCTCTATATTCCGCAAAAAGTAAACGAGCTTGATTAATGTATAATGAATAATAATAATGATTCGACTCTGGACCAACAGAATTCGAGGAAGAAAAATGTCTCAACGATTATTTTTATAGCATTGAAGTTTGCAGTATTGGAACCAAAAGAAAATCCGTTTTTATTCATCGATTTATTAATTTTTCAAATTGTTTCAATTTTTTTCCCACATTTTTTTTTTAATCCGAAAAAAGGATTTTCTATTTTTCGAATTCAAACACTGAGAATTCATTTTGAATTCCATTAAAGAATAAAGGGAATTTCGGTGCAATTCCACTATACAAATTGCGACTTCGTTTTTTCTTACCATTAATGACTTAGATTTATTGAAGGTGGGACAAGTCAAGAGTCGATTTGAATGAACTCTGAGGACACGCAAATGTTGCAAATTTGCGACGTTGTCGGGAAGATATTGCAGACGATTTCCGGACATGACTAATTCTTCCAGATCTGACCATGAAGCGATACAACTACAGAAAAAAAATATTGATATGAATAACAGCGATGCTAATTAATTAATTAATTAATTAAGGGTAAAAGTAATTTAATTTCGTTCTCAAACGAAATTAATCGTTTTTTTGATTTGATTAATCGTTTTTTTTTTAATCGTAATTCTATTTCACAGTGGGCTGCAATTAATATGAGAATTTTGCATCAGCATCCAAAACTTACGACATGCATGTGATTGGTATTTATCATAGGACAAAAAAATTCTGCACGTGCTTTAACGAAAAGTTACGTGACGTGAAAGAGTATAACTTTTCACGGATTCAATAGTTACGATGATTTGTCAATATTGTAGACATCTTTATCTCGCTGATACATTTTTGAGTCTATCGCTCTATATATTACGATTTCAAATTTTTTTCATTTTTCACTTTGTTCATGTTCACTGAAAATTTCTACGGAAAAATTTAAATTACGGAAACTATATTCTGTAATTCAAAAAATAGGCTTTAAAAAAAAAAGTAATCGTTTAAATTGAGATAATGAAAAACCAAAAAAAAAAAAATAATTGAAAAATAAAATTACAAAATTTGACCAGTTGTGTTTTTGGACTTTGCTCGTCAAAATACACCGAAGGGGGTTTCAAAAAGAACATTTAAAAAAAAAATGGAATCTTTATGATTGCCTATACCGTCGAGTTATGACTATTAGAAAATTCAAATTTTCGACAATATTTTTCGATGACATTTAAAATTCTTAGATTCAAAAAATTCTGATATCGAGATCCTTTTTCCAAATTGTTTTTGAATAAACTTTTCTTAAAATCAATAGAAAAACATTATCTAATGATAATGATAATATAGGAAAATTTTGTCTGTCTTTCCTTGTTGACCCTTTGAGGCATACACTTTTCCTTACGTACGATTAGCTTGAAAGTTTGCATGTCTAGGTTTTTGGGGTCACTGATTACGAATTTGAATGAAAAGTTCGAAAATAAGCAAAAGTTTTCAGTCAATACTATTGTTAATTTGGATCTAGCACAGAAACGATTGTATCCTTATTTTCTTTAACAAAAACAACATACCGGAAAATTATGAAAAAATTCTGACCAATTCTTTGGAGTTCATTGAGATTGAGAAAAAAATGCCATCGCGATTTTCATTGTAGATCAGTAGAAAATTCATTTTTTCGTGAAAAAGTACGCATTTTGACTATTTTTTAATGCACGGTATTTATGCAATTTACGAATAATGAACGTACATATTTTTTGTACATTCATGAATGTTCTACGGATCATGTACAAAAGAAAAATCCGGTATTTGTTGCGGTAAAAGTAGTTAAATAATCAAAAAATGCAAAAAAAGGTGGCTCAAAGGCTTAAAAGTTCAAAAAACGTCAAACTGGCTCAAAGGGTTAAAAAATACAGATACGGTTATTCCGTCGTTAATGAAGGAATTATACCTTTCTGGCAGTGTATCCAAAACGTTGTACGCGAGATGCAATACCCTGAGAGCCGGGAGTTTCGCAAGAGCATCAAGAGCCGTGTCGGTCAAGCAATTTCCGGTTAGATAAAGTTTTTCAAGAGTATGACAACTCGAACGATTTTTGCAACCCTCGTCACTGTAGGGAAGCTCTGATAATCGGTTATTCGAGAGGTTTAAAACTTTCATTCTGAAAACATAAATACATGAAATGATTTTTTTTTAGATTCACAAAAAGAAATTTGTATATATTTGAAAAAACAAGTTGAAAATTGATAGAAATCACAGTCGCACTGGTAATAAGCAAAATGCCAATTTTCAAACTGCACTAAACATCTTTTTGTAAACAATTGAACATAAATACGTAATTAGTATTTTTTTTATAATTCAAGAAATTCAATGAAAAAATAAACAACTCTTATGCAACATAAATGGATGAAAATTGAGGGCGAACAAAATAATTAAAAAAAAAAATGAACGACAATAATGTCAAACGTTAATTGTTCATGAACGTTTTATTGGGTTGGTCGAAAAATTCTGCTGGTTGTCGATATAAAATTGATTTTATAAAAATCGACAGAACTTTTCGACCGACGCAATACTTAGGAACTTTCGATGTTTGAGTAAAAAATTCGTGATTATAAAGAATAAAAAAAATGAGCTTACCGTTCTGTATTCGCGAAAAAGCTGGTCGGTAAGGCAGTCAGCGCGTTACCCTGGAGAGTAAGATGAACAATGTTCAGCGGATTTCGCGGGGGTGGCAGAGCCTGTAATCTGTTGTGAGGAAGGTGAAGGACCTCTAGCCTCGACGGTTGTGACAGCAGTCGGTCCGGAAGTGCGGTAAGGGCATTGTGAGAGGCAAAAAGGGCTTGCAGTACCGGCAAATCCGGTATCCATTCTGGCAGAGCTTCCAAAGAATTGCTAAAGAAATGAATTTCTTTAATATTTACAAAATTACTTTTACACATGAGAAATAGACTTTTAAAACTTTTATTCATTGATTTTTTGTTATTCTATTGATTGCGATTGAGTTTACTTACTAGGAAACATCGAGATGTTCAAGATTAATCGGGACTGGTTCGATAATCAATTTCTTGAGCTCTGCAATGAATTATTATTCATTATTATCATTTAATTGATAATAATCGTTTATTTCTGTCATATTTCTTATAAATTTTGTTGAAATTCAGCAACATTTGCTAAACCGATTTGGGCCGAAATTTTTTAGAATTCGTTATTCGTCAAATTGTTGAAAATAACGATCAATGCATCAATAATTAAATAAAGGTTTTCCCAAAATTCTGGACCTTCGAAATTTACCCAAACATACAACACAAAGTAGCTAAAAACCTAATGATTTGCTTCAAGTTCCGATTTAAAGAGAAATTAAATTTACGAAGTTTATTTACGAAATGGGGGGGGGGGGGGGAAATAAGTTTTGTCTTTTTTATCGTAATGAATCAAATTGAAATATTATTCAATCACACGGAATAGTGAATTCTTTCAAATTAGGATCCTTGATTAATTTTTTTTTAACGACCAAAAAATTGTTTATTGGATATGTCACTCACTGTTATTGCCGGCTATAAGAGAAACAAGATTTCGACCGCACAAAGTCAATTCCGTTAGCGCGTTTCGAGCACAACGCGCACTCTGCAATCCCTGCAGTGCACTGACGTCCAATTTCTCAATACTGTTTTCGCTCACGTCAAGATGAGTGAGATTCTGTTTAACGCCGAAAAAACAATCAATTGGGTGTTGAACATTAAAAAAGAGCGTTACCTCGTAGAAATTAAATAACAAATATGTTTCCAGGTTTTGAGTACATTTTTTAAAACCTTTGCGATTCAAAACTTACACCGTAATTGCCGAGTATTATGCTCCCTTTTAGCTGATTATTTCTCAAATTAACTTTGTGCAAGTTGTTCTGAGTATTCTTATCTTCTTTGCAGTTTTTTCCATGATCGACTTTTGAGAGAACGTCCTGGAAATTAATATGTTAATTTGTTTATTCTCTTAATGTAGCATATTTTATCGTAAATCGATAAAAAACGTTCAATATGCCAATTTTTTGTATCTATGATTTTCTAGGAATATAAACATGAATAATTAATTATCAGTAGTAAATGAAAATAAAAAGTAATCCAATTATTTATAGTAATTAATTAATAAATCAGTGATAATTTCTTTTATATCCCATTCAAGATTTCGGAATGCACATTTTTAAGTAAAATTATCTATCCGGATACTGATAAAAACGTGCATCGTTGGAATCGTAGTTAGTTACTGCAAATCATTCGTAAATTACAAAAATTGTTGAAAATAAATAAACCGTAATGAAAATGAAACTAATTCGATACATAATATTATGTCACGTTGTGTACTTTTTTCAAAATCTGCTATTGGAAATGTAAAATCGTTATTCTGGTATCGAAAATAGAGATAAAGAAAGCTGCAAATGGCGAAAAAAAGTCAATTGTGTGTTTATTTTGTATTAATTCATCAGCATTAGTGTCCAAATAACAAATTAGTTTTCTTCTTGGTTGTGCAATGGAACGTAAAGATTGAAAATTATTATATTATGATTTTATAAATTATAAATTCAAGCCGATGTGTTGTTAAAAACAAATTTTATAAAGACTGAGAAATATTAGGTCACAACGACGTTAGACAATCAATCGGTGGTCAATAGATTAACGTGTAACTTGCACGAGTGGTTAAATCGAATTTAAGTTCTCGAGAGATTCATTGATTGTGAATTGAGACGATTGAGACTGAAAGAATAGCTCGACGCCATCTGGCGGATTTGCTGAAAAACAGTCGTGACACAGATATTACACAAATGAGAAAAGCCTATACAAAAATTCATTGGCATATTTTTACATTTGATACGCATCATACTTAAATTTACGTATTAAATTCATTTTTGGTACAAATTATTAGCCCATTGCAAGCATTGAGCTTCAAAAATAATCCGTCCTATGACCGAGGGTGTTATGCCAAAGCCAAGGACAAAGTAATTCCTTCTCTCTGTGAGCATATCGATGAGGATGATGAATCGTATTTGTAAATGCTCGAGAGATTCATCGGTTATGAGTTGAATGATGGCTCTGCGTTCTCTAGCGGCTGTCCGGAGAAACAGCCACGACACATATGCCTTGCGGTGTAAGAAACTTAAGCCCGCGTAAAATATTGTAAATGTATTACGCGTACACACGATATACAGAGTTTTGGTTAATTTAGTTGAGTGCTGCATTGTTTTGATCGACAAAAATAAAAGCGTAATTCCACAAACTTAATTCCACAAAGCGAGAATAATGTTTGAATAATACCAACGAATTTGTGAAATGTTTTTCTGTCATACTCGAATGGAAAATTTATTATTAATTTGACAATTTGATTATTTTTGGGAAAAAACCATCTGGCGTTGAATAATAATTGGTTCAAAGAGTAATTAATAATTAAACTTCCAATTTAAATTCGTCAATTTATTTTATAACAACCCATCGAATCAATTTTTTCATTTCCTGCGAACTCATAATATGTAATAACAGACTCACCGTAAGAGCGAGAGCTCGCATATTGAGAAACCACGGAAGTGCTGCTATCAGATTGTCCGCAAGTGACAAAATTTTCAAATTTTGCAAGCGCCCCACTGCTTCTGAAACTCTCTCGATGACATTACGATCCAATATCAATTCTGTGAGGCTGCAAAAAGAGAATTTTTTCTTTCATCCTTCGATTTTGCCTTTTTTGTCATATAATGATGGGCTTTTTCAAAATTAGTTTAGGATAATATAAAAACAGTGCAAATTTTTATCACCAAATACAATTTTGAGACCTCGATGTTTTTTTAATAAATTGGTATCATGTTTGCGCGAACGAAATTGACTTCGTTACGTGTTCGACATTGCGATTGCGATGTTATATACTCCCTCATTTGTTTTTCCTACGAGTTGAGAACTTGTATATACGAAATACGAAACCAGTGAAGCTAGAAGGTTTGGAAAGGCTCGAGACTCACCCACCGGATGTACCATTGCCGTGAAAGCTTCGAATTAAAGTGAAAATCATTATTCTGCAGTTGCCTTTATTGTTTTTTACGTCTTCGATTCAAATTTTGTATAATAGTCACGATTTTAACAGTCGAAGCGAATTTCGCAGTGAAGTCATTTTTATTTAGTTTTCAAAACAAACTTATTCATAATGTATGAATGTATTTATGTTAAATTTTTTTTTTAATTGTTTTTTCGAACGTAGTTAAGGTAATAACACTTGCAAACAAACTTTTTCCTCGTCTATTATTCCTTTCAAATCTTTGTGCGTTTCCTCTTTACGCATTTATTCCAATTATATTCTCATTTTTTCGTCATATTTCGAGTGAAAAATACTATACGATGAAAAAATGTAAAAAATAAAAATATAAACTTTCTTTTTTATGTCGAACGTTATTTAGAGGAAAGTATTTTATACGAATTCAAAATTACATTGAAGTCGAGTGTATTAAAAAAATTGAAGAAGCTTTTATTGAAGCGAATGAATGAAATTAGATAATTCACAATAAATCGAACAGTTTTTCTCCCAATGAAAAATAAATACCGAAAAAAACATATACAAGTGCAATAGAAGAATAAATATTAGTGCACAAAAACTTTTGGTCAAAATGCGACCATGGAAATTAAAAAATTTTCGTACTATATTCACCGTCTGTCGTCCCGCAAATATTGCTTTTTTTTGAACTCGCAAGTCTATGCACAAAAACTTTTTTAGTCTGACCTTGTTATGTGTGGATTAAAAAAAAAAATTATATTTAGACACATTAGAATCGATGATTTTATCGGGTTGCATTGAAAAATCACAATAGGACCTTTTCCGTATCGCTTCGAAGTCAATAAAGGAGACTCGGGACGGAAACCGTCAAGGGAAATCGCGGAAGCGTGGCGATGACTCGAGCAGTCCGGTGCGGTGCACTCGTCGAGATTCGCGCCGAAGAACTGAGAGACTCGTGCTCGAAGACTCGAGGTGTAGCCTCCGAATATTACGAGACTCGGACTCGGACACGATGGAACAAGCGGAAGAAATGAGTTTCTCGTATATTCCGCGTCCTATCCCTTCCTCCATATTAAATTCAACCGCCTATCGCGAATGGTTGACCACTCTGATGTAACACAAAAGAAATTACCGTCTGTACAACCACGAGAAGTTCAGAGACCACAAAATAGTATATCACAATTTCAATCTGCCAATAAAATTTGTATCATTTTTTTCGCAACTATTTTTCAATATGAGCAACTATTTTCAATATATTTATATATCAAAAAAAGCTGTAATTAAAAATTCTTAACGTCGGCTATGAAGCAAAGATTTTATTAATACTTCGAGAAAAAAACACTTTTACATGAAACAAAATGCCGCAAATAAAATGCATAATATTCTTTCATTTTTTAAGGGACATTTTCAAAACTTCGAAGGCTGGTAATAAGAAAGAAAAACATTCCATAAGAAATTATATTTAAAAAAAATGTTGTGCACTAATTTCTTAAAATATTTTATTTACAGGACGAATTTTTCATCAATTTTTGTACAATTTGAGATCATGTACCTGGTAAATACACAAATAAATATCGACACTTAATATACGTGAAGAATTGTTGAAAAAAAATCTTCCATGGATTGAGAAAATAGAAAAATGTTTTGACGCCCTTATATAGGAAAAAAAATGTTATACATCAATCGTTTTGAAGGTTTTATTCACTACGATCATAGTTTATCGTGAGTTATTGCAGAGGCACTAGATAAAATATTGATTGAATATTCGCTATTGTTCTCAAGCTCGCGAAATTTTGGAAAAATGCAGTGGATTCGATTGAAAAAGAAGGAAAAGTTATAAATTTCTTACAAAATAAATATAGCGCATTCAGCAGGTCCATTCAATGGAGAATCTATTATTTCTTATTCCCGAAATCCAGTGTTTAGTTGGTAAATTTTTTAATTCAAATGATTTCAATAGTAGGCCAAATCCGGCGAAATTTTCTTAATGAAAGCACAATCCTCAATATTATCTAATTTTAAGCTTCTAATGGGGAAAAAAACAAAATGGAAAATTCAACTTGCAGTAGTTACGATAAAAAATATTTAATGCAAACGTTATACAATAAAGAATTCCATACTCATTGTTCTAATTATTGAATTCAATATCAGAATTTATGATTGTTTATTTTGGCAATTTCAAGTATGACTGTTAAATTATTGAAATTATATGTTGAATAAAACAAGCCTTTGGACAATGGGAAGAATTTGACTAAATTCGACGTTGGATCCGATGGGGAGAAAGGGTTTTGTTAACAAGAATTTTTTTCTTTAAGTCTTGCCAGTGAAAATATGATTCGGACCTTAATAGTCGTGGAAGGTTTCTTCGTAGGTTCAAGTCCGCTGATCCCGAACTTAGTTTTCTACGCTCCGGTAAACGTGTGCGGTCGAGAGGTGAGATGCAATACTCTCTTTTACCGCAAACACCGAGACTTCTCTTTGACGAACGAATTTTTAACGATATCCCGCCCTTCCACAGACTTTGAGTGTTTATATTTATTGCAAAATTTTACAAACGAATGAACGCTACGTTGACAACCATTTGATAATATGATTTTTTCTCCTGCCACAACAACTTCGATATAACCGGATATGAATTATTACCCGTGACGTAGAAACACCCACAGTCATAGCAAATGATTGCAAAAAATAATTCTGTGTAAGGGAAATTTATCTTGTATACAGTCTTGTTTAAAAATATAGTCAAATTAAAATTGAGAGCAGGTTAAAAATGAAAAACTGTGAAAGTCCATTAATTTTCACAAATTTTGTGAAGTAACATCTTCGAACTATTGATAATTATACACCCAGAAAAAAAATCTAGTCGATTCAACTAGGATCTAGTAGTTGAATCAAATAATTTTTTTTCCTTGTCTCATGACCAAATACAGGTCAGTTTAACTTTAAGAAATTATTTTTTTTTTATCGCAATATTTTTATATTCTTGATTAATAAAAAATTTAATATATGTATTAAAATCGGACATATTTTTATCTTAAAAATTGAACGAATATGAGGTTGAAATAAAAACAATATTTATATTATTATTTATAATATTTATAATATCAAGAGACGCGGTAGCGGCTCGACGTCAAGTATTAAAAGAAAAAGTCAGCGCGAGTCCTGCCGCACTCTTATATACGCGAATATGCCGATTTTATGACGTCATAGCGTTTTTAAATCGCTCTCACGGACGAACCGTTTGAGCAAAAAATCTGAATATTGGTGACGAACTTTTTCGATTTTTCACTTTCTATTGGTCTTTGTTGCAAGTAGATCCGTCCAGCCAATCTTGAGATATGATAATTTAGTGAATTAAAATCGAATGTTTTGGGATGATTTGTCTTCTTGGAGACAGACGGATGTAAGTCGCGCTTGAATAGGCGGGACACAGGTCCTTTTGATAATAATGGACATTTCTCTACTTTGCGTCACCCAGTCCGCTGAACGAGGCTACCCCCTCTTCTCGCGTGCCGCTGAGAGAGAGACAGTGCGCGAAGCCCCGCCCCTCTTTCTTCCCGTAGCGCGCTCTCTCTCTTTCTCGTTCGTTTATATTTTCAAAAAGAAGTGAAATCCGTGGAATAATACTTTTGAAAAGTAAAAAAAGAACGCCAAGTATTAAAAGTAGCACCTTCACTTATTTATCAACCAATGTCTTTGTTAATGAATTCAAAAAAAAGAAAAAATATTGATATCACAATTTTTTAATGTAGCCAAGAAACGTTGGTACAAAAACTTGGCGTGCATGATTAAGAAAAAAAGTTCCCAAGTTTTTTCACCGAACTATTTTTATTAAACATGCACGCCAAGTTTTTGTACCAAAGTTTCTTGGCTACATTAAAAAATTGTGATTTCGATATTTTTTTTTTTTTTGAATTTATTAAGAAGGACATTGGTTGATAAATAAGTGAAGATGCTTCTTTTAATACTTGGCGTTCTTTTTTTACTTTTCAAAAGTATTTTTCCACGGATTAATTATACCATATTCAATTATGATATTACTTAATAATATTTTCATGAGCCTACGACCCTGAGTAAATTCCAAAATTCACGTTCATCTTCCTAGACATAGGCAGTCAGAATAATAATACTACGTTGGTTCCCGCAATTTATGCACATCTAGAGCGCAATTCGTATATGAGGAATGCCTCGACGCTCTGCGCCACATGGTGGCCGGAGCTAGAAGCTTTACCGTGGGTACTCGAATGAACGGACCCAAATAGCGTTATCTATTTGATTTAAATACAGTTTTCTAGCTGAAACGAATGGAAATTTTGTTGATGCAAATATGAAAAATTCGAATAAACGATCCTAGTAAATCTAACTAGAACTTTTTTCTGGGTGTACTAAAGGTGAAAGATTGAATTTCAATAAAAATATGTACTCGATGCATCGAGAACAAATTTTTCATAACAAAATGTCTGTTTACACTGCTCTTTACCATCAACATACTAAGAATTTTTATCGAGCTTTCTCAGGCTTAATACATTTTATTGATAATTATTATGTTTACTCGACCGATTCTCATCGCTATCGATATTTCTCGATTGTTTAAATGTTTTTTTTTTTTAATATAACGATTGTAAGTAGGATAGATACTGACTGTTGGCTATGGCGTGTATCCGCAAAGCATATAGTACGGTTCATAAACTTCGGTTTCGATCTAATAATACAAGATATGAGAGTGAAACCGATAATTACAGTGACAGTGAAAGGAGAACTTTAGTATCTTTTTCGTCAGCAAAAAACAGCGTAATACCACATTTTTATGAGATACTTCGAAACTGAAAAGAATAAATATAAAAACAATAATAACACAAAACTATATTTTTCATTATTTAATTAAAAATACTTTTACGAAACGGAAACAGTTCGTATCTCGACTGCTGCATTTTGCTTTTGTATATAATATGCTATTTCTCAACTGCGTTTTAATGTCCATGGATTCGTGGATACGGTAAGAAATTACTTGCGAAAATCGCGATGCTCGAGCACGAGCCTCGAGCCTCGAAACATTGAAGATAAATAGAAGCATGCGTGAGTGTTTCTTGTATACAAAAGTTACAGAAAGCTTCGACTGTAACGACTTAACCAGCAAGTTTATGTACTTTACGCCCTTTTTTCTTCCACCAAGTCGATGGATAAGCATATGGGTGCCTAATGTTCGCTCAACCCACGATAATGTGCACTAGTCCGTAGATTCCGGTGGCCTTTATATGTCTGTGGTATGTACAACAAAATCTCATCTACGTGTTACTTATTTTCGTACTTAAACGTACATTAATTACATTTGTTGTACTCCTAGAAAATTGATCATCTTGATATTAATATTAATAATGTAATTATCACGATATTTCAACATTTCCGTATTTATGAAGAAAAAAAACTTATTTTTTCCGAATTTATTTTGTAGCCCAATAATATTACTGATTAAGGGTGGAATTGCTATTTTCCGCTAAAATAAGCATTTTTTTTGGGATTTGAAAAAAAATAGAACTATGCAATCAATTGTCTCCAAATTTTCAGCATATGTTTATTCATATTTCAAGCGTTTACAAAAAAATTATCAATTATTTTCTTCAAAAATTCCGCGCTTAAAGGCGTTTTTCTTGAAATAGCTATCGCGTAATTGGTGTACACGATATTTCGAAAACTAGTTAACCGATTGACTTCAAATTTTAACAGCATGCAGAGTTTATATCCTTTCATCGTTAGACGTACGGAAAAAGTGATGCGTTGAATATTCTTTTTCCTATAAAAATAAATCAGTCAGTTTTTTGTGCGAATTTGATGACTTGACTTTAACAAGTGACCATTTCGTCAAAAAAATGTTTCTTTCGTTGCTAGTACGTCGAACGATAGCCACATAAGTACCAATTAAAAGGCCGTTTGATTTTTTTTTTCAGATTATCAGAAATAAAGAAATCGTGCACACCAGCAAAACTTGCGCGGGGTCACGGGCAAGGAGGGCCACCAAGCGGAATTTTCAATGAAAATAATTGACAATTTTTTTGCAAACACATGAAATATGAATTAACATACGCCGAAAATTTGGAAACAATCGATTGCATAGTTGTATATTTTGTGAATCCCATAAAAAGGCTCATTTTAGCAGTAAAAAAAGCAATTCCCCCTTTAATCTTTGTTCTCGAGTTATCATGGCTTGACCTGTCATCATTTGAATTTAGGTTATTTTTTGTTTAACCTGCGATGAGTATGGAGGTCAAACGGGTAGAAATAAATACCGCAGTATGTCTTATACATAAAATAGTGTGGCGACGTGGACATGCTATAAGAGAACATGCATCGGTTGTTCATCGCTCGTTTGCTCGAGACTCGCACTCTCGGTGTTCACACCGTAGTTCCTCCTTCGAGTCGTATACACACGTTTATAAACGTGTTAAAGTATGCCGAAGTATTGAAGGAACATCGCCACACGCGTATATCTATTTATATATTAAATATACGTGTATAGAAATACCTGCATTGACTTTTCGGAAAAGTTTTGGAAACTTAAGTAATCTCTGCTTTGCGGCGTTCTCCTAATTAAGACGAGGACACTTCGAGAATGAAAAGACTTTTATAGCGAGAAGGGTTTTACAACGATAGATCACGAACAACGATTCCATGCAATATGTACCCTCCCAGAAAACTTTTTACGACGTGTTTTTACCACGTTGTTTCGTTAAACTTCGAGAGCTTGACTCGAAGGGAAAATGATTAACTTATTGCCTCGATTTTGATCGGTTTTCAAAGCTTTATTTTGGAGGAAAGCGTGATTAATGATTTATTTGGAGCGATTGAAAATCGTAATTAAATTCGTGTTGATGGATTATCTGCGGGCCTTTATTAGAATCTTTTTTGATGATGTTAAGATTTTGATGGGCTTGTAATGAAACTATAATCTTCGTTCCTATATAAATTTCCCGATCGAATTTAACATGTGTGTACTCGTAACGATGAATGTAAAGTTTGGAAATAAATTTGCATACGCGGCTAACCCGAGCATACAATCTCGAAGTTTACGGGCAAAAGTATCGGAAGGAGAGCGTCAGAGGACAATATAATATTGCAATCTGGGAATTTCAGTATGTATGTAAGAAAACGTCGTCACGTTCATAGAACTGGAACGGAATGGTTGTAGGGTTTGGATATGAGAAAAGTTTCTTTGCTTCACTTTCATTGCAAGGAGAAATCAAGTTATCAAACATTTTCCAGGACTATAAATATGACACAGTAGCGAATGGGAAATGGGGATTGTATTCGGATCCACAATTGTATGGATGGCCTCGTGATACATGCGATACGAAATGCATTGACATAGAAAGTTGAAAAGAAAAAAAACTGATTATTGATGACAGAAATCAAATTACGACGAAACTTATTTCACGATGGGTGATCATAAACCTTTAAAATCTTCACTCGAATCGGTTAAGTGGAAACACAATATTTACCCTGAAAGATTTATATTCAGTACGCTACCGTGAGAATTATTCGAAAGAAGGGCTAACATGGAATTATTAGAATTACTATTAAACCAGATTTAAATTGAGATAAAAATAAATAAATAAATTCATTGGTTAGTTTACGATATTTTTTCCATCGAATTTTAGCGCAATTTCTTTCTCTGTGACTAAAAGAATAAACAAATAAAGTAATAATTATTTCGTATTAAGATCGAATCATCGATTTTCGCAGCATTCAAAAAACTACTTTGTTACTACTCGAGATCGTCGAATTATCTGCAGATTGAAATCCGGTCACAGGGAAGTCTTTCGTTTGTTAAGGGGTTGTATCTAGTTGTTTGGTTTGAAAAAATGGATTTTTTTTTGTATTTTCTTTAAGTACATCATCTTAAGAACGTTTTCCCAAAACATGATAAGGATATGAGCACCAGAACGAATATAATTATAATGACTTGTTTGTGAACGAAGGAATTTTCATTTGGACCAAAATTTATATTTTTCTGGGTCAAAAAACCTCATTTTTGGTACCTCAAAAATCGAACTTTTTGTAAAAATCAATAATATTTAAAAAAAAATCAAAATTTCGCTAAACCCTTTATTCACGAAGAGCGTATCGTATTGTACTAACGAAATCCCTTTGGTTTTTTTATTTCAAATGAGCCGTTCCAGAGATATCGTGCTCACAGCGAGTGATGTTCAAAAATAGGTGTTTTAAGACAATGGCCATATTTCCCCCAGCAGTCAACATTTTTTCATAAAAAATTAATACAAGTACCTCAAAATATGTAGTAATTGATACTGTATAGTGTATTTTAATAAAATGATGTTAACATGGTTAAAAAAAATCATGAAAATCGCTCAATTTTCCCGAGCACAACTAGATATAACCCGTTAAGGTAGAACTCTCGATACTGCAAGAGCCAAATGTATACACCGTCGTGTTTGACTTACGTAGTATTTAGAATAGGTAACGTCGCGATAGAGTGAGAGAGACAGAAATGGTCTGTTTCACTCGAGAGGTGTGCAAAAGCTATGCGTAAAGACTGACAGGTAACGGACGCATCATTATTTGGTTCTGTGTGTCAACTCGAAATAAAACATCTTTAAAATGTTAAAACCACGAGAAGAAAAAAAAAATCTACCACTGGAAGGGCCGCAGAGTAACAGAATAAATGTACCGGAAGAGATTGCAACAAATTGAAGTGGCAAAAAAATTGAAGGGAACTAGTGGCAAGTTCGTTGTAACCTCTTCGCGACGTTGCCACGTCTATACTGAACTACGATATAAACGTACATTTGGGATATTTATTTACTAATTACTACTATCACATGCTCTCAACCTGTATTTTTAAGGATTTAAAATGTTCCTTATAATATTTTCTCTTATTCTACCCTTTTTCATTGAAATCTGAACGGTACTTTTTGTAAAATACAATGAAAACTGTGATTTCTCATAAGACTCAATGTTAACTGTATGAAATTACCAATACTAATATCTTTTTCCTGGTTCTCTGTACACCCAGAAAAAAGTTCTATTTAGATCTACTAGGATCGTTTATTCGATTTTTTTAAATCTGAATTAACAAAATTTCTATTCGCTTCAGCTAGAAAACTGTATTTAAATCAAATAGATAAAGCTATTTGGGTTCGCTTATTCGAGTACCCGCATTAAAGCTTCTTGCTTCGGCCACCGCATGGCGCAGAGCGTCGAAGCATTCCTCACATACGAATTGGGCTCTGGATGTGCATAAATTGCGGGAGCCAAAGCAGTTTTATTATTCTGACTGACTATATCTAAGAAGTCGTACGCGAATTTTTGTACCTTCCCAAGGTCGCAGACCCATGAAAATATTATTAAATAATATTGTAATTGAATATGGTCTAAATAATAATAAAATATTATTTTTATTTCAACTTCAAAAGTTCGTTTAATTTTTAAGGTAAAAAATATTTGATTTAACTAGATTCTAGTTGAAACAACTAGATGTTATTTCTCGGTGTAGCCTCTTGAAAATTTAACTGGATCTTTTTCTTATCATAATCTATTGCTATACCAAATTTGATTAAATTCTGAACGGTAATTCTAAAACCGACAGTACTGCCTTAATAAAGGAACGCGAATTTATAACTCATCAGGAGAAAGCCTGATAAAAAAAACATTACAAGACTCGCATTTCCGTCCTAAACTTAAGTTTTCATTTCGTACCACAGCTCAAAGAACGTTGTGGACACTTTTTTCAAGATGTACGAAATAATCGAAGGATATGAATTTGAATCAAAGGGAAAAAATAGTCTTGATTAAATGAATCATTTTAATAGAATTTGTATTATTTTATCTGAATGGATTCAGATTTTGTAGATTCACGTAATTAATGTATTCAGACGTCTTGTACAAATAGATAATGAAAGGGCAACTTTTCATTATTACACGAGCCTTCTCGGTTACGAGCTTTGATTTATCGACGGAGTTATCCCGAGAAGATATATTTCCCTCCCTGATAATATATATAGATAAATAGATGAACACACCGCAGATAACGTAGAAGACATATATATTCACAGAGGCACATATACATACGTGCGATAGTAACGCGATTTTATCCTCTCTATATTACGGCAATGCGGATGAGCGAATGCTATCGCTGCTATAATTCATCGCCCACCTTATTCCTACTAATCACGGCTGCTCCAAATTAACGCGCCTCTGATATTTGACGTTGCGACTCACTACCCATTTAGGTTGATTTTAATTATTATCATATTTTTTTTTTTTTAGTTTCATCCTGATTTATTCGACGAATATGATCTACGATTTATTTTCTCGATATAATTTTTCTTTACACTGGACTTTCTTGGCAAACTTCTCCTTCGTGTATCATGAATTTATTCTTGAATCAGTTTTTGTTTTCTCATGGAGCGAGCTTTGTTTTTCACGTAATAATATCAAGAACGAGTCGAACTTTCTCGTGTCGTTGACAAAATAATCAAATTTCTTTAGCCACGATAAATCTGATCGAAAATTTCGGAAATTCGTATTCAATCGTATTATTTTGAAGTTTCAATCTTTTTTTCATTTCTCTGTTGTAATTTATAATTTTGGAACTTTTTTCTATTCAATCGCTTTTAAAATTCATTGAAACTTCAACATTTTTTTATTATTTTGGATACATTTTTTACTCCATTTTCACGCTTTAATTAGTTGCCCAAATTGCGCAGATTTGATACTAGAGCCAAAGTTGGGTTGATTCTAAATACTCGTTGCAAACCAGATATCAACAGTCTTCGCGATCATCTGTTTTGGTAGACTTTGCAGAAGGTCGATCTTCGCTTTCTGTTCAGATTTGCCTGTTTTATCAAATTTGTTCTCATGTTCGATTAGCTCATTATGATTTTGTGGAACAATTTCCACCGATGTCGAACATTTTTTTTTCATGGAAAATTTAAAAAAATGCACCCAAATTTTAAATTACGAATAATAAGTCAAAGATTAATAAAATCAATGAAAATTCAATATTTCTTATTATTGTTGTTATTTTTTTTTTTTTTAATTTTTACTTAGTGTTCCTGCATACACCCTTTTCGGGTTTTTCCAAGCCCATTGCATTGCTTTAAGGGGGAACGCCACTGTGACGGGCCAAAAAGTTTTATATTTTTTTTTGCGTTTTCTTGCAATTATTATTATTAAATTATTATTATTAAATTATGTTGTAAATTTTGGAAACAAAATTTTCAAGTCAAAAGTAAGTATCAATATTCGAGTTAACACCTTATTTTATCTCAAGAAAAAAACAACGAAAAATTGAAACGCGTTTTCCTCGAAACAACTATTTTTGATGTTGTCCCAGCGAATACTCAGAGACGGATGAACCGATTTGAATTTTTCTTTTTTTCAAATATTCCTTATTGCAATGACTAAGATTGTACGTGGCTAATTTTTGAAATTTTGATAATTACTATTTTTTAAGACAGCTTCAACAAAAAAGGTCTAAAAATCGAAAAAAAGCTGAAAAAAAAATTCACACCATCGCCATTTCATGATTTTTTTTAACGGCCACGTACAACGATAGATACATTCATACAGATATTGAAATTTTTTAAATTTCTATCGTCAGATAACCCTTTACCAACATTTCGATGGGACACTGAAGAGGATTTTTTTTATCACATGGAAGCTCATAACGTTGTAAATTTTTTATATTTTTCAATAAAAATTGGTATTAAAATAGTTGAATGCATACTCAATAAAATATCCTTTACCCGACCCTAAAATAATTATTTATCGCTGTGAAAAAAAAAAAATTCCCAAAAATTGACAATTTTTTGGCCCATCACAGTGGCGTCCCCCTCGAGCCTTCTTTTCCGCTACTTCATTAATTTCCAATAGTTTATGGCTTTCGGATGGATGCCGTGTATAATTTCAGTGTATTGCCGACGTTTCGCAAACGTTACAGTTTGCATCATCAGGGCTGAGAGCTCCGATACTCTGAAACTCTTCACGGCATCCATCCGGAAGCCATAAACTATTGTAACAATAATAATGACCGTGAAGACCTCAAAAGTAGATTCATTAATTTCCATTTTTCTGTGAGATTTTTCAACAATGTTAATCACAGCTACTCTTTTCTAATGTCTTATTGTATCGTATTTGCTCGCGGACCAAGTAAAACAGTTGAAAACTCAGCCGATACAATTCGGTATATTTTTTTTATTGAGGTTTTGTAACCAATCGCTCCCGCGATTGTTACTTCCACGGCCCAGGGTCCTTCCCTCTTAGCCTCCCAACTCTTTCCAACTATTCCTCTACTCTTCCATCTATCCTCCCACATGTGCGGCTGCAGTCGACTTATTCCCGCGCTATATCGCATTTACCGAGGGCGAAGGGAAACTGCAGAAAACCTTGCCGATACAGCCGGTGCCCGACTAATCTCCGCGGGTGGCAATGCGAGCACGCTCAAGCACGGCCACCAGAGGCGCTCAGGCAGGCACCTCCTCAGCTGTGATGCAATGAGCCAGCCAGTGCACGGCTAGAGGGCCACCATTCGCACGATGAGAACCGTCCACGGGAGGCCACCAAAAGCCGCACACGGTGTTTGGCCATGGATTTATGAAGGTGGAATCCCGAACCACCCGGGATTGCAGCAGAAACACTTGAAAAAAATTTCAAATTTTTCATTGGTGTTTTTGGCCGGGATTCGAACCCGGAACCCGCGACGTGCGAGTCCGAGCCCCCATCCACCGGACCAACCGCTCTCCCCACAATTCGCTATATTTTCACCGAGTTTCAGTTGGTTATAGCACCATCAAAAACTCAGAAAAACTGCGTCTCGCTCAGTGATCGATGGACGATCCGGTGTAAGGTTAAACAATCACCCATCCAAGTACTGGCCTCGCCGGGACTTGCTTAATTTGGGAGATTGCCGAAGCCACACATCGACTGCATACCCATCGCTGTCGGCGTTTTATTTTCATACAGTTATTTAATTAATGCGTACAATCTTTCAGTCATATTAGGAATTACACATATTGAAGAGTTTCAGACGTGCATAATCAATCTCCAAAGTATGACGAAGCTTGTGATGTATCTCATGAAAGTAGCATTAATTATATGTTCTATCTCGTTAGTATTGTATAATTACTATTAATTAATTTGTAGTTGTGAAAACGTCGGTTGGAAACCTCTGTGTTTCGAATAATACGTAAATTCGATTTTCCGCTACAAATGATTGCTGTATGCTCACCAGTATTCTACTATGCATTCTAGCGTGCCGTCTATCAATAACAATTGGTTGAATAACGTACATGGGACGTTTGTCCTTTCGGAAATTTATTGTCTTTTCCATGCGAGTCGTGGATGTAACAGCCATGTTTTCATCCCCTTGTTTCATTGAAATTCATTACAACTCGACTCTGACGTTGCTAAGTTTTTTTTTTTTTAATATTGAACACGATTTATTTAAGAAAAAGATTGTTAAAATCTTTTTTTTTCATTCTGCCCTTTTTTGCTCCGATAACTGCCCATTAAAAATTATTTGCCAATTCTTTATTATAAATGTTGAACAAACGAGACTATTTAATGTTCGTAATTAATGTTTTTTACTGTGAACTGAGAAAAAATGTTGTTAACTCAAATAAAATTTGTTTCTTTCAACCAAAATATTTAGTTCGATACGGGCAACAAAATATTTTTTAGATAAGACAAAATAATTTGTGAATGCTCAAACAAGTTATTGACCGAACCAATAAACCTCGGCACAGCCAAACAATTGAATGTTAAGGGGTTTCGGTACAATTCTATCGTTTTCAAGCAAAGCGCCAACTTCACATAGCAATATTTCGTCGGAAACAAATAAAAAAAGCGTGTTCGTTCGGTCAATGGGGGAAAAACTCACCGTTTTCGTTGATGAATAAATGAATAATTAACGGGAGAAACCAGTTTAGGAGGCCGAAATTTTGGTGTTTTTCGTGAATTTTTTTTAACAGGGAAGGAATAATCAGAATTTGTTTAAACTTGGAGGATATTCTATTCATGTTTTGAAGTACATTTTATAATTTTTTCAAGACATTTCCGCCGGAAATAGTGGAGTTAGAAGCTGCTGTTCATGGACGACTTTTTTTCGACTGGTGGGCATTCTAGCTCAAAAAGTTATTGACCAATCGTTCTGAAAATTTGTGTGAATATTCTTTATTCAATTATAATCTATATGAACCTAACTCTGGGGTGATATTATTATTAAAAATATTTTTTTAATGCAAAAAAGGTGAAAAAACATGGTATAAAAACATGACATTGTGTTCAAACACCTTAAAAACATGCAATTTTAAACTTTTTTGATCACAATTAGGTTCATACTCTTAGGAAATATGTTGTTAACGAAAAAAGAAAATTGTAATGATTGCAGATAAAAATTGTGACTTCAGGAATGCCCACCAGCAAAATACTCGGATGGCGATCGTCCATGGACAGCAGCTTCTAACTCCACTATTTCCGGTGGAAATGACTTGAAAAAATTACAAAGTGTACTTCAAAACATGAATAAAATATCGTCCAAGTTTAAACAAATTCTGATTATTCCTTCCCTGTTAAAAAAATTCACGAAAAACACCAAAATTTCGGCCTCTTAAACTGGTTTCTCCCATTAATAAACCATGTAGACGAATTATTTAATTTTTGGATACCGGAATTGCAATAGTATACTTAGTGGTTTGGCAGTTTTTCAATTAGTTTTTAACATTTTTTCTCAGTATTCCATTCGTAAAACTGTCGTTCACCAATGACGTAGGCATCTCACCATGTTAAAAAGTGTTTTTTGATATTTAATTTCACAAAAACGGTGTAGACGATCGATTTAAAATTTGGACGACACATCCAGCATATGTCAAAGAATATACTGTGTAAATTTGAAGTAAATGGTTACATATTGCCACTTGTACCGAAACTCCTTAATGCAACAAAATATCATTCAAATAAACTAATTTATTTATTCATCCTGAGAAATAGCGTTTAGACAATTTGACAATTGAGATTCAAACAAATATTTTATTAAAGCAACTAAAAAGTATGCGTAAGCAAATAAATGGTACCAGTTGTTCGAACAAAATCATTTTGTTCCGGTGATTTAGTTGATTCATCTATGAGGAATTTTCATAACTGAGTTTAATAAACTAAATAATTTGCTATTCAACAAAAAAATGGTTGGATTCACCATTTTTCGTCCAACAAAATTGGATTTAGTTTCATGAATAATTTTTTTTTCTTAATGTCATTTAAGTTAAATCGTGATTTAATCCCTCCCGTGTAAATACAAGTTTGTTGAAAGCTCGTACGTCACTGTAAACTATATATACTTATTTTTAGTTCCAACTGAAATCTTTACTTTTGCCGAGTTTTCGTTAAATCTACTACAGGAAAAGGAATCTTCTGTGGAAACTTTTAATGGGAACGATTCGCGGCAGAAGAAAACTCGGCTACGGACACTGACATACGAACATTAAAAAAACACACACACATAAACACAGACACGAACCAAAACTATCGTCTATAAACTCACTTGACTAGTCGATGGATTTCGGTAGGCACTTCTGCGATTTTATTGTCCGATAAGTCCAGTGTGGTCAGTAATCCAACTTCGAAAATTTCTCCGGGCACAGATTTCAAACCGTTGCATCCTATTCGCACCTTTCGAAGATGTGGAAACCTATTTGTTGTGAAAATAAACTGAATTACTTTCAAAGTCGAACTAATGTGAAGATTATTTGTTATTATTATCGTTTTTTTTTAAATTTTTTTTTTATTCAGATGTAAAGCATCGGATCTAATTCATTCACAAGACTTTCATCAGATTTACAGTTTTTGTACAACTGACTCCGGATTATATATATAATTTTTCATCATAATTTCTATATTGAAAATTTTATGACATAGAGCGGCGTAAATATTTGTCTCCAAACTACAGAATCCAAGAAAAAATATGGAAAAAGAAAAATAATGATACTTTGTTTAGAGTAAAAATAATAACGAAATTGAGGACTCCCAAAAAATTCAGCCTCATGCTCCAAACCACAATACCTCTCTGGTAAACCTCTCTGGTAATTTACCTTTCTGGTAAACAAATTTTGCGAGCGCGGTTATGCGAAACGTTCACTAACAGGTTTGGACACAAAGGCCGTTCATTTCTGCCTCTAGGCCGAAAACACTATTTCTAATAATTCTCGAACAATTCGTGACGTTTCAAATGACCCACGTTTCAATTGATCCTGCTCTCGAAATACGAACATTTGAGAATAATTCGGATTTCATCATTTGAAAACAACTTTACTTGTTTTATTTGTTTTTCCCTGTACCAACCTTTCTAAAATTTCCAAATTAGCATCCTCATTGTTGAGTTGATTTCCGACCAGCAATATTTCCTCGATAGCTGAAAAAGCCAGTATGCTGTCAGGAATTCTCATCAATCCACTTTTGCTAAGATCGAGCTGTTTCGGAGACTCTGACATTTGAGTCGCCTAAAAAAACAGAATTTTTAAAATTTTTCACACTTTTAACGAAGATTTTACAAAATAATAATAATTCTGCACAAATATTTGAAATCTGGATGAAAAATGGACAAAATTAAATAAAATATAATCGGTGGTAATGCGTTTAGTGTGCGAATTATGTTCACCTCATTTTCCAACGAATCAGTGTCCATCGTATCCTTATCGACAATAAATTTCTTCATAACTAAAGTTTTCAACGTTCACAATTTTCCAGAAAAATCACAATGTTTCGATGATTTTTTCGTAGGGAAACCAGAAACAAACAATTTTTTATATTTGCTCGCCAACTTTTCATTATCCTCATTCATTCTTTATTTCATAATTAATTTGGAATAGTATATTTCTTTGTATTGTGCAATTACTTTTAACAGCGATACGTTGGTTTCACGTGTCTATAAGAGAACAACGACGTAATTTTCTTTTATAATCGATTGGCGGAATTCGTCAAAAGAACGTTAGACACGAACACACACACAAGGGAGCACGTTATATGTGTGTACAATTTTTCTTATAATCCTCCACATTTTTCTTCCACCCCTTAAGCTCGGAAAAAAGAGCCGACGGATTTCTGACTTAGAGGGTATCGCTGTGTTATATACACAAGCTTAATGACGATAAAGTGTTCACCAGGAAGGAGGCGATAGACTTATTGTTGTTCCTTTGCCACGGACCTTAACTCTTGCGATATTGTTCCGAGTCCATTTTCGGGTGATTTTCTATCGTTACTTTTAGCTCGTTCTATAATAATAATGACCTTGATTGTATCGCTCTACGGTTCTGATAAGGGAGAATATTTCTGGTCGTGGAATGACGAGGAATGGGGAAAAAACCATAATTTCAGAGGTATTCGCGTGAAAATTCTTTTTTGTTGCAATCAAATGAAATTTGAGCTCGAAAAAGGAACGTCGTTTCACACATTGCGCATACATTTCACATTGTTACCCTTTTCAAATATTTGTGATTGTGACGTAAATGAAAAGTAATTTATTAAATTAGACATTTTTTGAGTTCTATTTTGTTGTTATTTTGGGTGGGAGTAATATTTTCGAATGATTAAAACTTCGAACGGCTAAAACTGCGAATTTTTTAATTGAAGAATAGTAGTACGTAGACAGATTAATTCTACTATAGCCTTTATGCTGGAAATAAAAAAATGAGAAATTAAAGAGTTCGAAGTAAAAACAAAATATAACAGTAAATGACGAAGGCTGGAATAGCGATTTTACAAAAGTTCGACTATTACGTATTCGAGTCGTAAAATACTGAAAACGGCAATATTACGAATATTCACAATTTCAAATATATTTTAACGAAAGACAAAATATTAATGTGGTTAAAATAGCGAAACACCAGAAAGTCAAACGGTCGAAATAGCTAGAGCCTCTCTGGGCTGTAAAGTATTGCTTGTCATTCTTCGTGCTTCACAACGTTCGCTATTCTGTACTTCTAATTTTTAGTTATTCGAAAAGTTCACTTTCGAATTATTATTCATACTATATATTTTGGTCTTTCAATAAAAGAATTGCTCTCCACTTCGAATTTAGAAAATATAAACTTCTTACATTAGGACAATTTATATTATCTTCATTTGAAGTATATAGACAGTCTGAATATATATTTTCGAATAAATGCGCGATCAAAGAAAAAATATTACATCAAATACGCATTCGATTTAATATCCTATCGAAAATATAAACTTCCAATTTCTTATTTTTCGTTAATCAAATGTTATGAATACTAAAATTTCGAAATATTAATCATTCTACAATTTGGTTATTCTACATATTAACCCCCACCCGTTATTTTCATGTCATTTATTCCAAAATTATTACGACATAAAGGGTGCGGATTGAGTAATAAAATATTCCGTAATTTGAGCACGAACTAGAATCAACAATGCATTCAATCATTGTCCACGAGCGGTGCTTTTTAATTAATTTGATATATGCTGTTCTCCATACCGAGCATTGTTTTATATTCATTAAATGGTTCTCCCGTGGTTTTAATTCGAGGGATGAGTGATTGGTTCGATTATCAAGGTGGAGCCCTCGAAATTCTCTCAATATTTTGTATCGGAAAGGTATTTTAAAATAACACGAATTTTCACTGCAATTTCATTCGGCTATGATAAATAACGAATAATAATCTATTAATTACATGGATATTAAACGATTTTTGACTACTATATTCTTCCTGTATCATTCGTCAATAGTATCTATTTGTTGGATATTTATTTGTCACATTATTGATTTAGTATTTATTTGTAACGTTGTTAGTTCAGCATTTATTCGTCTTGTCTTTAATTATCAAATTTTCACATGCACCATTTTTCGTAAATTCGTTTGTCAATAGTGTCTATTTGTTTGTTTTATATTCGTAATGTTTTGCATTATTAATTAAATATTTACTTGTCATATCATGTGATATGCACACGTTTCACATATCGAAAATTTATAAAGAAAACAATGCAAATGAAAGGAAAAATTGAGGTGGGATAGAACGGCGGTGGTGATTTCATGGATACAAGTTTGGAGTATTTTTCGGTGATACCACGTGACGTAGTATCGGGCGGGAAAGAGAAGATAGTTCGTAAACTTAGTAACGTAACGCTCCGGAACGAGGTCTACTACCTTATCCTGGATACACGTACGTGAGCTAGAAAACTCAGCGTGGCTAGTGTGCAAAGGGACTTCTCAGCGTAGATATACGAGCAACAATAAATTGTATCACAGTCTCTGAAAGTTTTCAGAAGGCCAAGAGGGAGCGTTCTCATTCTGACTCTTTTTTTTCTCTCGTTCCCTCTAGGTATTAGTATTCTCGTGAGATAGGTAAAAACCAATACTGTAATAAGCAATACATGAAAAGAAATATCTATACATCTATGATTTGTTTTATCGAATCGTCTGTATTTGCTTGCTGATTATTTTATTAGGCAGTAGCTCTGAAGGAATCGAAATGAGGCACTCTTTTTGCGATTTTGTGAAAGTGCCAGTTTTACGATTTTTCTATGTAGTACTCTACGTGATGAGTAGCTTATTTTTTTGGCTGTCGTATCATACACGTCAACAATTTTTTCTTCGAATTGGCTACATTTTTTTAAACTTAATTCTCGCTGTTTTATATGAGATGGCGTAACTAGTATTATTTTCATAGAAGTAACACTAGAACTATACTGTGTTGAAGTATTGGACATAACCTACAATATTCAGTATTTGAGAGTGAATTCACTTGTACATACTACTTGTTTTTATAATATCGAAAATGTCAGGTTTTGACCCAACTAAATAGCATATGCGAGAAGCTTTGCTTTTTTGCTTTAATTTAAGAAAAAATGCTGCTGAAAGTGATCGCTTGCTTCAAGAAGCTTATGATGAATATGCTCTATCTGAGACAACGTGCAGAGATTGGTTTAAACGATTCAAAAGCGGTGATTTTGACCTTAAAGCAAAGAACGTCCAGGGCAGCCGAAAAAATTTGAAGATGAAAAATTGGAGGTTTTACTCAATGAAGATCGATGTCAGACTCTTAAAGAATTGTCTGATACATTAAACGTTACTGAAATGGCTGTTAGCAAACGTTTACATAATCTTGGACTGGTTCAAAAAGCGGGAAATTGGTTACCATATCAATTAAACGAGAGACAACTCGAAAAGCGAAAAACGATTTGCGAATTGCTGCTTGAACGATGCAAAAAGAAGTCATTTTTACATCGAATCGTGACTGGTGATGAGAAATGGGTTTATTATGAAAATCCCAAACGAAAAAAGCGTGGCTACTGCCAGGTGAACAAGGCCCATCAATGCCAAAACGCAATATTCATGCTCAAAAGGTCAAAAGGTCATGGTAAAAAAAAAAGGCCGTATGTTTAGTGGGATCAAGAAGGTATGGTGAACCACGAGTTGCTGAAACCGGATGAAACGATCACAGCTGTTCGCTATAAACAACCATTAATGAAACTAAACCAGGAGTTGAAAAAAAGCGGCCTGAGTACGTCAAACGTCATAACAAACTAATTTTGTTCCATGACAATGCTCGGCCACGTGTAGCAGAAATCGTAAAAAAGTATATAAAGGACATGAACTGGGAAGTCTTACCTCACCCGTCGTATTCACCGGAGATAGCACCGTCTGGTTATCATTTGTTTCGAGCCATTCAAAATGATTTGTCATCGCAGCATTTCAAGTCTTTTGAAGATATAAAAAAATGGATCGATGATTGGATCGCCTCAAAAGCAACGATCTCTATTGGCATGGAATCCATTTGTTGAGTGAAAGATGGGAAAAGGTCGCAGCTTCTGAAGGACGATACTTCGAATAAAATAGAATGTATCGTAAACTATAAATAATTTTTTTTTTTAATTGAAATACAGCAGGAATTAAGTTTAAAACCCGATACTTCGACCTCCGAGATCATAGAACTCATTAATAGCTTATAATGATATTGAATTGATATTCATTATGCTTATCACGGGCTTACAAAACCAATGAGACGGAATCTTTTGAACGATTTACTGAAAATCATCGATGGATTATGCACAGAAATGCATAAGAGCGACCGTGCGATGAAAACTTGAGATATTTACTTCAGATTTCAAAGTCGATTTTTGACTAGTACGGAAGACTTGAAAATCGACATTTTCATGAAAAGGAAATGAAGAATATTGCGAAACGAATGAGTTTCTATGTTACCGAACGATTGGTATCTCTTTATCTGAACGTTCGTTTAAAGCAGGAAGGGAAAATAGCAGCTCTTGGGTCGTCTCGCTTTAACCATCTGTCACACGCTTCGCTAACGAAACTTCAATTCAATATATATATATATATATATATATATATATATATATATATATATACACGTGAATATTTTTGTTATATATCCGCGATACTGATAAGGGCAAAAAATATATTCGAGAGAGAATGAGAGATGCTGAATTCGACTTTAATGGGGACAATCTAACAATCTTTCCAGAACGTTGGTAGATCGGATTGTCCAGGAAACAAATGAGTTTTCTATTTAAAGTGGCAAAGGAAGTGTATAGTGAAAGCATTCAGATTCCCCGAAAAGATCTTTTCGATCGTCTCGCCCTGATATCGACGAAGAAACGAATGTCTGTTATTTGCTTTATCGTACTGTCCAATTAGGAATAAGTGAACTTGAATGTCGGGAAAAACTTTCGTTTTTATGGAAAAGGCGATCGATTAATTTACTTATTTCGTAAAAGCGTAAAACGAAATATTTACTGTTAGATCGATTCACTATTTTTCGTGAAAATCCAGATAAAATTTTGGTTTATAAAAAATATGTTTAATTTCGTTCTACTCTATGTTATTTGTTGGCATATTTTTTGTTTTTTTTTTTTTTTTTTAGTTTCAATATATTCAATTTGATGCCAGAATCGATTTTTTTTATCGTACATTGTACGCCAAATTATTCGAAGAGTTAAGACACCGTTGAAGCGGATATAGTAGAAAAATTGTTTCTTTTAAGGATTTATTGGTTCAGGGGAGTTTTCGAGTGGAAAATTAATGCGCGACAGGCTTAGTTACAAAAGTTTTTCCATAGTTAACTTTTCTTTCATTCTCGATGTTCCCGGATTTATATTCTTCGAATATTTTGAGGGCAATGTCCATCTTGTCTTCTCTCTTTTCTTAAACTTTTTCGGCACTTTTCAGGTCCCTTTTCTCCAGTTTCTCTCTCTCTCTCTCTCTCTCTCTCTCTCTCTCTCTCTCTCTCTCTTTCCCTCGAAAGAAGTTTCCACTCGCTATCGAGGATTTAAACGGGATAAAATTTATTTTAGTTGCTCTGGATAACGTTTCCTGAGCCATTGAGACTTTTTCTCATCGATTGAAGGAGAGAAGCGGGGCAATCGCCACAAACTGATGACAACATTGAATTATTCTCCTATAATCCGGGTATTCGAGTACCCTCGTGTAGAAAATTATGATTTGATTAGTTTTCTTTCAGTCATTCATACTCGCATATATAAACAAATATTTGTTTGCCACATCAACTTTTTGAAGAATTATGTTATTCGATCGACACTCACAAATTGATTCAGGGCATATATTATTTCTTCACTTCATTCTTTGTTTTTTAATCGAAAACATATTAATCACTGAATATTCTTGTATTTTGGGTCCAGGTCCAAATTGTTTTGTCCCTTGGATCGTATCGCCATAATAAATACTTGAATGAACGCCGGCACACTCATTGTTTATTTACAAATTATGATTGAAAAAAAAAATGATTTCAATTTGGATATTCTTTTTCCGCGAACTTTCCGTTATTTTACGAAAACACTCATTCACCAGTTGGCTGTCGATTGATACATAACGTCAAGATTTAATTACCACTTAACCTCTGAAGATTATGATTAATCAATGAAAATAACTCGATTTCGGAACTCATGGTTTTATTTTTTTATTTCTTTCCAGTTTTAACATCGTACTGCAGTCGTTGAGAAAAAATGGCAATGAGCAGTCGTCGGATACTGAATATTGTATAAGATCACTGTGCTCTTTTGTACATCAACCGTAAGACTTAAGGAGAATATGAGCATCAGACTTAAGGGGGGAGGCGAAGAGGGAGTTTGTCGCGTGCCTAAGTCGTGGAACGCAAGCCGGAAGACACGCTTCGTGTGCTTACCATTGCGCAATTTTTCCCTTTTTTATTTCCTCCGTTCACTGTCTCAAACGCACGGAGAGTGTTATTTTGAGGCCTCTTACAATTGTCAGCACGAGATTTAGTCACATTGAACTTTCTCACTTCGTTAGCAATACGCGTCAAGAAATGTACTCGTTATTTGTTTTGAGGCTTTCACGGCCATTATTGTTATAAAGGTTTGAGGCTTCCGGATAGATGCCGTGTAATTTTTCAGCGTATTGCCGACGTTTCGCAAACGTTACAGTTTTAATCTAGGAGCTTCGACACTCGTAATACTCGTTATTTAATGTACTCGTTATTTAATAATAGTATACTCGTTAATACTCGTTATTATAATAATAATAATAATTACTCGTTAATTATTTCATTACTTTAATCAATTAATTAATTAATTAATTAATTTTAATTATTAATAAATGAGTAATTAAAAAAAAAATGTTACCATTGTTTAGTCAAAATCAACGAAAATACAGAATGAGTGCAATTGATTAAATGATTTAAAAAATTAATATTATAATTGCCCAATTAAAAGAGGATAAATGATGTAAAGGGAAAAAGAATGAAGAATATATTAATTGTATGTTGTCACGAACTAGAAAAAATTGAAAGAGGATGAAAGAATTAGAAGTCGTAGGATTAGTAGCAAACAAATAATGAGTACATTATCACGATTAACAACATAATTAATTAATTAATTAAGTTGTTAATCGTGATAATGTACTCGTACATTAGTATCGTGATAATGTACTCGTACAAATAACGAGTACATTATCACGATTAACAACTTAATTAATTAATTAATTAATTAAATTGTTAATCGTGATAATGTACTCGTTATTTGTTTGCTACTAATCCTACGACTTCTATTTCTTTCATCCTCTTTCAATTTTTTCTAGTTCGTGACAATATACAATTAATATATTGTTCATTCTTTTTCCCTTTACATCATTTATCCTCTTTTAATTGGGCATTTATAATATTAATTTTTTAAATAATTTAATCAATTATACTCATTCTGTATTTTCGTTGATTTTAACTAAACAACGGTAAAATATTTTTCATTGACATTCAGCAGAGTTTTTAAAGTTCAATAAATTTTTGAAAGTTTAAAAAAATATTCAACGAAAACGCGTATTTTGAGTGACACTTAAAATAAATAAAAAGGGAGAGAATTACGTGACATAATTATGGGAATGAAAATCGGTCCGTTTATGAAAACTCATGACGATAAATGCATGATTCAAGGTAATTACCGCATTGCTGTAAGCCTTAAAATTAACGAGCTCGGCGGAGAGAAGCGAGAGAGAGAGAGAGAGAGAGAGAGAGAGAGAGAGAGAGAGAGAGAGAGGCAGCTAATATTAGCTAACGGTTTCGATACTTGAAACGGTCAAACTCGAGTGAGTTCGCGTAAAGAGATAGCAGTACTTATAGCAAACACGGAACGGCAGCCAATTTATTTATATATTGTGATGATTATGATTTTGTTTGATCCGCAAAGACGACTCTTGTAATGACCAATTTGCGAATCAATTTAGCGTGCTCCGTTACACCATTTTGCGAGAGAAAAAAAAATCCTGATCTTTACGCATGTACAACGTTGTGCTGATGAACAGCTTAATTTTCATATCTAAATATGTAATCTATGTAAACGATGTAAGTACACTACTGTCAGAAAGTTGTCTCAACATCGTTATTAAATAAATAATCTTTATTTATTGTTTACACTACGGCTCCGAAGGACTTTTTATTATAGTTCTGCATGTTTACAATTTATGAGACATAATTAGACACCCTGATAAAAAAGCACGAAATTTTAACAAGTAAACAAAAACAAATTTTCTATATGTTCTGATTAATATAAGAAACAACATTATTTTTATTCATTTTATTATTAAGGGACCAGTCCACTTTGAAAATTTCGAAAAATCGATTTTTTTACTGTTTTTGAAAGTAAATACATTCAGAAATATTGTGTCAAAATTTTATGAAAATTCGAGCTTTCTAAGTATTTTTTTTTTTACCTGAACGTCAGGACCTCATTTCGTCTTCCTGAGCGTATATGCGCTCAAACACGTTTTTCTCGAAACAACGTTTTCAAAATCTAGCTCCATCGTATCTCTAAAACTAATAAACCGATTCTCTTGAAATTTGAACCACATATTGTAAACATGATTCGGAACAAGATGACCCTCGATGGTTTTAAAATTTTGATTTTTACTCTTTTTTTTGTGAAAAACTGCGAAAAAACGTGTTTTTTTTTACTTTTTTCGTTTTTCATCTGCACAGTTTTTTATTTTTCGATAAAACTTTATATCCGAGGGTCATTTTGTAGCTGGTGTCATACTGAATCTAATGGACTTTGATTTTTTTGTTTCAGACAAGCCGTTGTCGAGTTGTGATGGAGCTACCTAGCCCACCTATTCTTGAGGCGTTACGTTAAACTATAGTTTTTGTACTTAAAAATGAATAAAAATGAATTAATTTTTTTTTTAAATGTATTTCAAGACTTTATTCATCAAGCCCAACAACTTTTATATTCATATCTTTTATAAAATCCTCAAAAAAAAATCGCGAAAATAGCCTTTTTTTCGTGGCTCCAAAGTGGACTGGCCCCTTAAATATGGAATAAAAAGTCGATTAATCATTTATTTAATTAAATCATTCTCTTTAAAATGTTCCAACTACAATTCGTTTGAATTATTTCAATTGGTCCATTCTCTATTCGTTCCATTTACTTGTTTGATAAACGTTTTTTTTCGATTTTTTATGTTATTTACCAATTAATATTCCTTCTTTCCATCTACGTTTCACAAAACTCACAGGAGTCTTTTATAAAATGTGAGAAAAAGGTGATGATATTTTGAACTTTCAGACGGTAGTGTATACTTTACATCCTCATTTTCTTTTGAGGGATTCTTATTGTTTGTAGCGCTGCGAAATGACTGAATTGAGAAACTCATTCCCATCTTGAGTGCACATGCTCGCGATTGATATACGTAAATGTTTTTTTTTTTTCAATTAACTCGAAGAACGTTACAAACGTAGCTCTATTTGCCTGGTTTTCTCGTCTTCTATGTCTTACTAATCCATTGAAATCGTATTTAAAAAAATTCTTTTGAGCTCTAGTTCTAAGAAATTCATTATCAAGCATTTCCCTATGAGTAAACGAAACGCGGAGAGACATACCGTTGGAATACGGCATAATCGAAACGTCGTTGAAACGAGGATAGGGATATATGGATGATAAGATCGTCTGGCTCGAAGTTAGATCTTTCAGACTGAATTTGCATCGCAAAATAGAGGCTGCATAGCAAGAGAATATAAGGGTGTAAGATGGGAGAAAAGAGGAAACCCTTCATCCCTCTCTCTTCTGTCCTCACGGTTTCTCTTCATGAGCCCAAAGTCACGAGAAGCTCTTACATCCCCAGAGGAAAGACTCTGATGCAATAGTCAACCGGTTGTTGAATTCTCTGTTTTAATGGTTATCGAAGAAGTTGAGCAAAGGAATGAATACATTTTCAATGATAAATTATTTCAAAAACTATTTTTACTAAATAACACTCTATAAATATTAAATAGAGTAACAAGAATTATCGCTTGATGATACTGGCGCGGTGAGCATAAAATAAACATTGCAATTTTTATTCTCAAGTTAAATTTATTTAACAATTTTTTTTTGCAAAGCAATTCCAAATCGTTTGTGTATAGGGACCGTGCGCAGCGTTTACAGTGCCACCACGCGGCCAATTCCAACATTAATGAGGTGTAAATTATAACGGGCGTATACGATAGTTAATAATGCAATCGAGCTGAAAGTTCGAAGAAATTTAATTTTTCATAATTTCGAGGGTGTGTATATTTTTTTAAATCATGCTAAAGTTTTCAATACATACCGTTATTTTGACATTGTAAAGAATAGTTATACGAGTCTGAGCGACGACTTTCCCTGTTATTAGTACTTCATTCAATGTATTTTCAGTTTCGACAACGTTCAAAACATGGTCCGATTCGAACAATTTTTTCCTTTTTTCACCAATTTGACCTCGAATGCGGTCATTGTTGACCAGGCGAAAATCATATTTAATTATTTTTAACATTTCTATTTGCAATATTTATTTGTTTTGCATTCTATTTACAGCTAAAATAACACCGCACAAATTGCACATTTAGTCGCGAGAGCGCGCGCCCCTATCGGGAGTGAACAAAAGACATAAGATTTTGAGATTATTCGGTATGTTGAGAGTACTCTTTCGAGGATATATGAAATATTCATCTCTTCGAATGATTTATTATTATTTTAGTGCAAAATTGTGAGTACTTGTAGTAAATTTGTAGGGAGTATAATTTTAGTGTCGAAATCTTGGTGATTTTCGTATATTTTCGATATTATATACTTTCATCAAGAGTTGTAACACGGTAGACTGTTAATGTCGATCGAACGGATAGCCATTAAGCGATAACGAAAAACAAAGACAGATAGGCGTGAGAATGGGAGAGACCGGAGTGTGTAGAATGGTCCAGAGTTGAATCAGCGTTCGAATCGCAGGATGAGAGAGGATCATCCGATAAGAATCAAACACGCGGGAGAAACTCTCGATCGAGCTTTATTTGAGCTTCACTGTGAACCGGGCGAGTTTAACGGCTTCTTCATGTATGTATGTGTATATATATAAAGTCTAATACACATATATACAGCCTCATATTACATACAGAGAGGAGCAGGATATGTTAATCCAGTGGACGGTAATTCAGATGATATCTGTAGTACGTTTTAATAGTTGTCATATCGCATGAAAACTTTTTATTTTTATTTGAAAAAATAATCTTTTATTTCGTGCATTTATCGGAAGAGATTAAAAGAATTTCTAGCCCCTTTTTCCTCGTTCGAAATTGGGACACATTCAAATTTATGGGCGCATGTTTTATTTATTGCGAGTAACATTATCGATATTATCGTGTTATGTAATAACGAGTCTAATAAAGTTTATTGTGATGTAAGCGTTAGAATAGAAAATAGAGAGACAATGTAATGAGTTATTGCATATAAAATTCGTAAATTTGATCATTATTCGTGTAATTATTGCATCGATTTAACTGCTAAACGGAATCGCGAATATCTTTTTCTTTTATTTTTCTTTTATTCTTTATATTAATGTTATTCCCTGGGGAGATTAGTTTTATTTTGAGAATTCGCGTAAACTCAATTTTTCAGAATTTCCTGAAGGCATCGTGAGAGTGTTAAATTTTTCTCTGGTGAGGAAAAGGAATCGCGTCGTTGAGATGTTTGATATATCGAATCGAACGACGAATGTTATTTGAATAATACTTCTGGGGTGATGTGGCGAGGAATAAACTCTTGTTCCTCAGGGCACTTTTGTATTTTTATCTTCCTCTCTCGTTATATACGCTGTGAAAAGCCTCGAGCTACGAATAAATTCCAGGTACAACTAGCGTATGTGCATTTCCGATTTATAATTTTTATCCCGGTTCCAGAGGAAGGCTCATCGAAACTTTTTTAAGCTCTTGGGTCGTACATTTTTTTGTTTTTAGTCAGATTGTACTTACATCCATCAAAATATAATCCTAATTACATTATTTCTCGTTGGAATGCATGAAATTCAACTGCACAAAGTTTCATTCGAGTTGACGTTGAACTCTTGGTAACGAAATATTGTTTTATTAGCAAAGTCAGTTTATAAATATTTTCTCCTTTTCTTGTGTCATGTAATATTCTTTAATTATTATTTGCTCAAATGCATCGCTTTAGTTTCATTTTCTAGTGTCTCCAGTCATGATAATATTTCGTAATTTTTGTTATATTGCAAGGATTTGAACAATTAATTTGATGGTACATGATAATATTATGTGTTTAATTATACATTTGAATACTGCAAAAAGAACGTTTGAATTTCATTAAAATGGGAATAAAATTGATTGCAATGTTTTTCTAACGTGCTTTGTGATAAATAAGATAACTCGTTTTCATATCGTGGATTAAGAATTTCTTTTTTAGCTCGCTTACATCGTTTTTTATATAATAGTTCGAATATGGGGGATAAAATGTTTTTTTTTTTGATTGGTGATGAGATTATACGGTTGATTTACGGTCATTGTTCAAATGGAATTTCCACAGCAATGAAAAAGAAAGAGAAGAAAAACGAAATGACAAATTGTGTCATGAATACACTGACTTTTATTCGACGTGGATAAGCTTATTCTTCTCTCATGCATATGATATTTTACGTGCGCAATTTGAATATAAGAAAATTAGTAAAGATAAAGAAAAAGTAGTTGTGCCACGTACGTACATTTCGCGTAAGGAGCTGCCCATCAGTTGCATAATAAAGTTTGCGAAACTTCAACACTTATACAGGAAACTTATTTACCGACCACGTAAGTCGACCTTTCTATACATTTCTTTATGTACTCCACACGAGAAGAATAATCGTTGCTTGAGTCCATTTCTGTTAGGGGTCACCACTTGGAGTTTTTATCTATAAATACGATTTTCTAACTAATTTTAAATATCCATAAAACTCATTTCAGATAAATAATGATGAAATTTTAATTTCACTAATTGATTAATTTAATTTTGATATATTTACTGCATTGAAATTGAGTGGTAGTACAAACAAACGTCAAAAAATGATTGCAGTTTTTTTTTAAATTCCAATTTTCACGACTGAAGATGAAAAGTTTTCAAGATCAAGTTTGAATGGACATATTCTATCCTTACGCGCGAGCTGGCCCAAAATACTTTCGTATTAAAAGTTATTCATGCGAGGTCTGAGGGAGTTGAGCTTTATAATTAACTTCGTGGGATAAAGGGTTTTCCTTCGGAGGCAGCTATACAGGTATATCGTGAAGAGGAAATCGAGAAAGGCTTTTGAATGAACGATGTTTCATAGCTTGACGATGTCGAGGTACCAGGGACCCCTTACAATTATAGCTGCCTTTTTGGACCAACTTTAAAGTGTCCTTAAAGCTGAGAGACTAAAAAGCTCATGGTTGAAAAGCACGATCGTGATTTCTGGCTTGTGGCTCTCGACGTCTGAGGCCTTTAACCCTACATTGCGTTTCGATATAATATCAGGAATTCCACATTACCATAAAATCATTCGAGCAAGCCTCCAGTGGTGTTGGAAAAATGTAGCCATCGTTGTTTCTTCATGAGAGAAAAGTTCAAACAAATGGCTTTTCAATTTTTATCCTGTTCATTAGGAATCACGTAATAGTACGTGAACAAACTAATCAATTAACCAACGGTCGGTGAAAAATTATTCAAAAAACAATTAAACGGCTATATTGAGCTTGTTCAAAGCTATTTAAAAACAATGCAGCCAGAGGGAATAGAATTTGAACGCATTTGTAGCTCGTACAAGTTGCTTCATCCAACATATTTGATTTCTATGAAGTGAGGGCATCCTCCATTATTGAACTGTTGAAAATCCGTGCGGAATTAGCACGTCACCGATTCGATATTTTTTTTTCTTTTTTTTTTTAACAATCCAGCCCTTCAATATATTATCTATAACTATTATAATAACTGTATATGGCGCGTATATGTAACCTGCACGTATCTCGAGCATCATTGTTGGTTGGAAGATTGCAGTCGCAATATTTTTTTTGTGTATCTCTGTAACACCACGAGGAGTATAAAACTGAACAAGAGAGGTCTCGAATATACGAGCGATATTTTTATGGTTGATGATACGCCCGGACGGGTTGGCCAATCAAATTTTTTATCGCGGCTTTTTCGCCCTACTGCATCGATAAAAAAATGTAAAAGCACCGATAGATCGTGTTTTTTTTTTTTTTCACCAGTCCATCATTCCTCACGGAATATTTGACTTTTTATTTATCGAATTTTGATAACTTTGTGATTTTTGCACCCAATTCTTCCGTATCGTACAACGATTTTCATCTCTATATTATCGCTGGGTATTCGATACGTATTTAAAGTAATGAAACATTTCGAATACGATCGTCCAACAAGATGTGGAAGAGAAATTAATTATTTGCATTCTCCAAATTAAAATTTCAACAGTTTCCCGAGGCTATAATCAAATGAAATTTGCGGACCAAAGTTTCGCTGGTTTCATCGGAAATTAAATCGAACATTGCGTTCGATCTCTTTGAAAAATTTATGAAGCTTTCTTCTGGTCAACTGCTTTAATTTTTCGTCGATGTTACCTAACAGACAATAGTTTTAATATCACGTGAGAAAAGTTCGACGTGCTCGGGCATGAGGAAAAGAGACCAAGTGGAAATCTGAAATTGAAAGGGTTATAGGACTTCCACTCTGTTATTGCGAACCCCTACAATTCGCTTGCAGTTTTAATGAGAAAACCCCGTGCTAGTACATTACTGTTGGGAGGGTAGAGGATGTGAACGAGATACAACAGAGCTTGTATTAACTTTTAAAACATATAATTAAATACCAAATTCGAGGTGATTGCGCGGATAAACTTTAACATTTTCGAGGACCACCCCAGGCGATCTTTCGACACTGCTACTCTCTGCTACTCCCTGTCTTTCTTTCTCTTTCGCTTGCCTATTCCCGTTTATAAACCGATATCCGCCCCTTTATAAGCCGATATTCGGGAACAATACTCATTACAGCGTTGGAACTTGGTAACACCCAACAACCGCTAAATTCAAATTTGGAAACATTGCTAAAATTGATTCTGAATGAAAAAAGGCAATTTTTATTTTTGTTCGTAAAAAAACCTCCTTTCTTATTAAATAAGAAATCTACGTAATCTGTCTTGTTTATAATGCGGATTAATCATAGTTCCCGTAAACCGAAACTTCTCAACGACGAGCATGAATTTATTTTTTCTTTGGATCACACGAACACCTTTGAAAATACGTCAAAAAAATTGAAATGGAAGATTTTTTCGACTATACTTCAATCTTTTTTGAGCCATATAACATTTGTGGTTAAAATCCGATCGAACGTTGTAAGTGCAACGATTTTTTCGTGACATTCCATGTTTCCGATGACTTACACTCACTTTTATGTCAAAATATATAGCGGCTGAGGTGGAGGGGGAGGAGGAGGGGAGGAGAATAAAAAAAAACGTTTCGCGAATAATCTCGTGGGTTTTGCGATTTGTTTCGCAAATTGTGTACGATCACGATCCGGATAAGCACACTGCTAAATATTCATCATCAGAGTATTGAGGTAAAGGGAAAGAGAGAGCGAGAGAGAGAGAGAGAGAGAGAGAGAGAGAGAGAGAGAGAGAGAGAATACGGACGGTTTATAAATCGCATACAATCGAATATGCGTTTATTCACCCGTTCTGAATAATTCAATGGCCGAATCGATGTGAGAGTTCTCATGACGATTCTGGAAATTTTAAGCTTCACTACTGTTGCAAACTAGATGTGTAATTTATTTTGTGATCTATATACAAATGCACACACTTAGCAGAAATACGTACGCACTTATATAAATACATATAACATTCCGTATTGGCAGTGTGCTATTTGACTATTTATTTCAACCAGAGACGTAGCTTGATAAGAGATCGAATACCAAATAATGGAAAGAGGAAGAGAAAAAAGTCATTTGCATAATCACTGATTTGGTATCATCGATTCACAATACTTTCTATTTACACGATAACGATTTTAGCAAGTTCTTTGCAATCTTGCAAATTGATGCATAATTTGTGCACAATTAACACAATTCAATGCTGATTTTCAAATGATTCCATTGTCAGGCTATACCGAAAATAAGAAACCTGCAAGATTTATCACTTTTATATTTACAAGTGTTCTGTGGAACGTTTCGGATGTTTTCTCCCCGTTTTTATTTATGTTGCCATGATTCTCTTTTTTCTCTATATTTAGGGATAAAATAAGTGGATACTTAAAAACAATCTGGACGAATACCTATCACTCGAGTCGGAGGCCAGTGTTATATTTGTTTGTTTACGTAGAATAATCGATAAATAAATTTTTTTGGTTGAAATGCTGTAGGCAAATTCACAAAAGTTTGATGACGAAGTAAACTTCGCTGGGGTATATATGGATATTAATAAGGGCATGACGAACGAGTCCGAGCGAAAGGGGATGAGCTGTTCCTCGTAAATCATTGCCTGGATCGTTTGATAACAGCAATATAGCTATTACTTCCGACTAAGACCACAGCTCGACCACCTGCGATCTCCTTTATGAAATTGGTGCTCTCTCTCTCTCTCTCTCTCTCTCTCTCTCTCTCTCTCTCTCTCTCTCTCTCTCCTGCAGTGCTCTTAATATTCGTCCAACATCCCTACGAACAAATTACGTACATACCTGTACCCACGAATCAGGAAGTTCCAAATTTCGACCTTACAAAAATTGGCAGTTTTACTTTATGGCAATTTTCCTCAGTTGCATATAATTTTTTTAAAAGGAATATGTGATAAAAATGCTGCAGGTTAGATAAAAATTCTATAGGGGTAAAAAGGAATTTGACCCTAGAATTTTTAATATTTGACTATACGTTTAATCGTCTTTTTATTAGCATTTAAAAAAGAATTTTTAATCGTTTAATTTTCTTTTATGAATTCATACGACTTTTCCGCCACACACATTCCGCGTAAATATTTTTTTTTTAGGAACAAGCATCGTCGTTTTATTCATACCAAAGCAGGAAGAAAAAGGGCTACGAGTTTCAAAGTATTTTTTACACCGGTATAAAGTCAGTACATGTAAAGCAGCGTCACGTCGTGAAGTTAAAACATAAAAGTGTATCCTCTTCAGTACAGGCTTGTATTTGTGCGGACTTGAAAAGTCGAGTGCAAGTTTCTGTGATATTCTACGTACTTAGGTGAGTATCCTTTTTCAAGGGGAAATATCTTTTTGAAGGGCTTCCTCTCGAGAGAGTCGACGCATCGAGGAGTGTGAAAAAAGAAGCAGAAGATCTCTTCAATCTTGCATAATATTGACAAGAATTTACATAGGGAATATATGTGAGTGACGCTACCTCGCTTAATAATGAAATTTAGTTAATTATCGTCTCAATTTTATTTGCTGCGTGAAATAATTCGTTTATCACTTTCGTAAATTTTCTTCAATTAAATTGGATCTCAATTTCTTCTACGTACGTAAAATAATACTTTTTAATTAATTTCTGATACTAATAATTAGACTTTGGATATTTATAATAACAATTAGGATATTTTACTCCGGCAGTAAGACCGGTATTCCGGAAGTAGGCAGTAGTATTCTTTATTGCAGAATTTGTGTTGATTTTTGAGCAATTTAACTGACTTCTCGCTGCATAATGCTTTACTCGCTGTTGAACTGGAAGTAGGACAACTGTATTCTTTATTTCTCTATTCTTAAATATTTCTATTCTGAATAACTCTGTGGTTAATTAAACTCTATTCCTAATTAACTCTATTCTTAAATATCTCTATACCAAATTATCTCTATTCCGAGACATCTCTATGCTTAAATATCTCTATTCGTAAATATGGTTCAAGACAACTCTGTTCCAAGGACATCTCAAATTCGAGACATCTCTATGCTTGATCAAAATAATTGACAATCAAGCTGCATATTATAATCAATTCTTGGCTGTCGATATAGTAGACTGAATAAAAAAATTTAAGGTAGAATGCTACCATACATAAAAAAAGAGGGAAACTCCTTAAGGAGTTCCGATACAATTCTATTGTTTTCAAGCAAAGCGCCAACTTCACATAGCAATATTTCGTCGAAAACAAACGAAAAAAGCCTGTTCGTTCATTAATTTTGTTCGTTTATTAATTTTCTTTTGCACATTGCAAATAATCGGTACGGTGAAATTGCTGCGAATTTTGTGGGAGTTATCTTGACAGTTGATTCATGTACTTGTGTTAATTTGATCAAAAAGTGGCTTTTTCAACGATAGTTTTTCAATGTTTTTTTGCGATTTTTTACCCTTTTCCATAAGATCCAATGTAAAAAACTAATTTAATTTTCTCAGAAACGATATGGTCGAACCCATTGAAATTTTTCGAGCAAATAGTTTAGTTAATTTCGAACGTATCTACCAATTTACATCAAAATCCCTCTTTTTTTATATATGGTAGCGTTCTACCTTAATGTACTGATCGACTAAAAAATTGAACTTTCAGATCTTGGCATAATTTTCAGATGTTGTTCTAACATTTTAATTATTTTATTCATCACCATTATAAATTTTTATGACTGAGCGATTGCATTTGGAGAGACAGAATCAATGTTTGGACGGTATTTCGACCTGTTAGGAAAATTTCAGGGCTGAAAAATCAGCGCGGTGAGTTCATGCAAGGTCTCGAGTATCTTTGCGCGTGTACACGCATCAAATTGAGGCGTACTTTATTATTATTTATTACTGTATATAGTATTTTATTGAGTTAGAGAAGTCGTTTTATTTATTTCTCGTTCTTTACAATAACTTAATTAATTAATAATTAATGGCAAAACATTTTTGTTATACTGGCCCCAATTGCCTCGACTTGGTGCGTTTGCACATGCGAATGCTTCGCATGAACTTTCCGCGCTATGTTTCTTTAGCCCAGAAAGTTGCTATAATCATGAAAATTCATAATGGTGATAAGTAAAATAATTAAAAAATTGCAACATCTGAAAGTTATACCGGATCTGAACATTTAATTTCTCAGTTGAACAGTACATACGATTTTATTCGCTCTGCTATATCAACAGTCGATAATTGATTATAATAGGCAGCTTGATCGTCAATTATTTTTATCAAGCATAGAGATGTCTTGAATTTGAGATGTCTTGGAATAGAGTTGTCTGGAACCATATTTACGAATAGAGTTATTTACAAATAGAGTTTAATTAACCACAGAGTTATTCAGAATAAAGATATTTAAGACTAGAGATTTCCCGGAATAGAGATTTTCACCTTAGAGTTATTTAAGAATAGAGACATAAAGAATAGAGTTGTCCTACTGCTTTTACTCCAGATGAATGTGATTTTTATAAATTTAAATCCATCTCCCAGTGTGAGTTTAAAAGAACGGTATTTCTGCTCAAGTATAGATGTCAAAAAGACAAATGAGTATCCCTACGATCGTGAGATGAAAGATGGAAAGAAAAATAATTTCTCGAAACGTTTTTCCCGAGGTAACATTGTCGAATACAAATTAGTTTTTCGTTTCTCATTAATTATGCGTCAGTGGTAGCGTAGAGAATTTGCCTTCTCCTTTACCCTTGCTATTTTTTGTGTTTTTTTTTTGCAAGTGTGACGAGAATTTAAATGTCTGTTTTTTTAGTGTAACGTGTGAACGCAAATGTAGTTTTTCTGCTATCATCGGGGGCGCTATTTTTTCGTTATCGCGGAACGCAAAGAACGAAGGGATGCTCTTCGTGACGTGCATAATGCAAGTGTTATCAATTAACCAAGCGCTACTGGTAGACGGCGTTAGTCCGAGGTGCGGCAACGGCTGATCTTTAACCGAAAACCTCCGATGTTTCGTAATGGAAAAATCGCAAAACCTTGTTTTCTCCCACGCTAGGTGTTTACGACTTCCACACGGTGTGTTTTGGCCCTTATAACATGTGCGGTCGCTGTCGCACACCGGTGGTTTCGTTGCTTGAATTCATTACTCGGATGTCATCGATAAAAGCCTCGTAAATCATATATCGATGTGGTCGGGCCTGTGGTTTCCTCGTAAAAAATTACTCCACCAACGACGTGTTGATTTAAAAAAAGCAACACGTATTTTACGACAAAAATTTTCCACTTTTTTGTATCCGTCGCGCCGCTGGCAAAATCCGACCACGAACTTTCCAGTTTTTTTCACTTACTATATCCAAAGTAACTTTTTGATTTTATAAAAAAAGTGTTTGCACAGTCGGTTGATCGATCTGTTTTCTAGTGAAAACATGCCACCAGTTTTAGAAACGTTCCATTGCTTTTCAATCCTTATGTCAATAATTGCCAATATTTCGTAGGAAACTCAATTATCGTTAGCCATATCGTTTTAATAATGCCCGAGTTAATCAACCGTCAAAATTGCATTTCTATAAACAGGCCACCAATTTTAGAAACGTTCCATTGCTTTTGAATCCATATGTCAATAATTGCTAATATTTCGTAGGAAACTCAATTATCGTTAGCTATATCGTTTTCAGAATGCCCGAGTTAATCAAACGTCAAAATTACATTTCTCTATATCTATGCTCGTAGTGTATGAAAATTAATCTCGAGATTATTCTATAGCTCTGCGGTAAAACATATATAGGATATTCCAAATCAAAATATTGCCGGTGTATCTATCTCACGTGCAACATTGCTACACTCACGTGTTCGGTACTACTCGAACACCTGTTCCCTCGTCGTTCAACCTACAAGCCCTTAATATAATTTAATTAATATACTGGAAAACAGTGCAGGAGTTTGCCAATGCATGTGTTTGTACTCATTTGCATGGGCTCGAAGCTTGCTACAGTATTATAATATAAAGTTGAGGAATGTATATTCATTTACTATGGGAAATTCCATTCTAAATTCAGGAATTCACAGCTTCTAGACTCTGAAATTGATGCTGTCATTTTTTCGTGTAATATTTTTTCGTGTCAAAAGATCCAAAGATCGTTATATAAATTTATCAGAATTCTTATTAGAACAATGGTAATTGATTAGATCATTGCGAAAGCATTTTTAAGGTGGCTTAATATTGATTTTTGTATTGAATAATCTAAAGAAAAGAAAAAAAAAATTGAATAATCTAAATAAATAATATCGGGAATATCTTTTAATTTTGAAACAAAATAGAATGTAAAAATTTACGATTTTATTATGGAGTACATAATTAAACGTTAGTATTATTATTAGACGTGAAACGTCTTGCATGAATAATAATATAGTATAAATACGTACACCCAAATACTATTCAGACAGTCGCGGATTCCTACCGTTCAGAGTAAACAATATACAATTCTAATTCAGTAACATCCAACAAGCTGCACATAAACTCGCGCTCCTAGACGACAAACATAGAAATCGCATTTCCTGCGTGAATGCTTTTCTACGCAACGTTGAAGTACCACGACGCTCGTTTCCGGTACTCTTCCACGTTCCTCGTGTAAAAGTTAAAAAGTAAAAAAAAATTTAGCTCTAATCCTTTCCGATACAACGCAAATTTTGCTGAGAGCACTGAAAAGCCAATTTTATTGAAGCAGTTAAATATTTTATTGGATACGTTCAACAAAATTATTTCGTGTAGTCAACAAAATGTTTTATTGTTTTAACGAAGTTTCGTTTCAGTTGAACGAAGTTTTGTTGAAACATTGAAAATTTGGTTGCCTGGTCAAAATAATTTTGTTGAATACATCCAACAAAATATTTGAATATTTCAACAAAATTGGGTTTTCAATGAGCATTTTATTACAACAACTTTATATGTTGATTTTATTTTAACAGGTTTTATCTTGACAATTAATCACCGATCGGAAATTTCGATAGCAAATTTGAAAATGCCCTGTGATGAACTGGTCAATGGTTAATTTTCTAATTTTTCGCACATTTTTTAAAATCCGGATTGTAGAATACCTAAATTATATATTTAAAATGTACCCAATTGATAAGCCTAATAAAATGTCAAATACTTAACGGGCCAGTCCACTTTGAAAATTTCAAAAAATCGTTTTTGTAAAATATTGTGTCAAAATTTTATGAAAATCCGAGCTCTCTAAGTATTTTTTTTTTTACCTGAACGTTAGGACCTCATTTCGTCTACCTGAGCGTATAAACTTCAAACGCGTTTTTCTCGAAACAATGTTTTCAAAATCTAGCTCCATCGTATCTCTAAAACTAATAAACCGATTCTCTTGAAATTTGAACCACATGTTGTAAACATGATTCGCAACAAGATGACCCTCGATGGTTTTAAAATTTTGATTTTTACTCTTTTTTTTGTGAAAAACTGCGAAAAACGTGTTTTTTTTACTTTCTTCGTTTTTCATCTGTCATTTTTTTATTTTTTGATAAAACTTTATATCCAAGGGTCATTTTGTAGCTGGTGTCATACTGAATCTAATGGACTTTGATTTTTTTGTTTCGGACAAGCCGTTGCCGAGTTGTGATGGAGCTACCTAGCCCACCAATTTTTGAGGCGTTACGTTAAACTATAGTTTTTGTACTTAAAAATTAATAAAAATGAATTAAAAATTTTTTTTAAATGTATTTCAAGACTTTATTTATCAAGCCTAACAACTTTTATATTCATATCTTTTATAAAATCCTCAAAAAAAAATCGCGAAAATAGCCTTTTTTCGTGGCTCCAAAGTGGACTGGTCCCTTAATCAATAAAAGACGAAAAATATCGAGTGAAATAAAATATTTGATTCTTGTTGTACATTTTATTACTCGTCGTCGTTACTAATGTTAAAGGAACATCTGATACCGAAGATACAATAAATTTCAGTCGCTGTTAAAGGCTTTCTCGTTGAGCGTTAATTTCTCACGTTGATTGAGCATACTCGTTCAGACTGTAGAGCTTTTTTCTTCTGTTCTCTGTGTTTTTTCTTTTATGTCTAGGGGGACGTTCTATTGGTAACCTCAATCTGTATCCTGTGACTAGCGTCTTTGGGGGATTTCATTGTTTTTATCCTTCTGACGAGAGAAACGATCTCTAAAGCGTCTCTCGGCACGTCCTTGTGAATGACGTTGCTCGCTTAGCGCGACGTGACACCCATCTCCTTTTTCGTTTTCTTTTTCTTTCTTCTTTTCGAGAAAAATAAAAAGAAATGACGATGAAAGGAAAGAAGTGACGCGAATGCGGAGTGAAAACTCGGGTGATTAGAGATACCGACATAAAAGGGATCCTTTCACCAGTTTAATAGTACAATTCCGGCGATTGATCAAGAGTCAACGCTGATTTGCACCAAAGACTAAAGAATTTTATCGTTAAACCTCTCGTCCGGAGAATTATCGAAGCTTTTCAAACCAAAGATTCAACGATTTTCAATGAAAAATTCTACTCATCAAATTCTTAATAAGATCATCGTTATCGATTTTTATTATCGGTCATTTCCACCGTTCGTTTCGCTTTTCCGGTCTTTTTTTTAAGTTCAATTCAATTCATATGAAAATAACGGACGATTACAGTTTTATTTTTTTAATAATAATATTTCATTGTTGACTTTTTTCAAAGCTGCCTTGTTTGCCAAATTGCAGCTTTACTATTCAGAGTCAAAATTATCTGATGAATTATTCTTTTTTGTGTTTACTATTGCACAGGGAAATAAAAGAAAAAAAATCGCATGGCTTGTACGCGTCCTGATCAAATTAAATCAGTTTAAATATAGATCAAAGCACTTTATGTCTGTATATTTTACAAATATTTGATACAGTCGTCTCGGATTCCTTGAGCCGGTTTTAGGGAATCTCGAGAGTAATAAAAGCCTTTCTAAATGGCACAGTTTTTTCTTTGTCTGACCAGGGCTTATGGGAGTTGATACAGTACATTCGTTCTGATCCTCATGTTCTTTTCGTTTCTGTATCTCTCTCCCTCGGATGAATAAATATATCGATAATTTTCTTTGTTCAAGGACTTAAATAAATTCTTTGCACTGAGAGATGAAAAGGAAAAAAAATAGCGTACTAGTGTGTTAAAGAAACTGGAAAAAGAGTATAAAGCTGCGATGGAAGGATAAATTGAGTTCGTTGCTAATGAAAGCTATCAAAAATTATTTCTACTATATCAAATCATTTATGAATGAAATAATTTTAAAAAGTGATGAAGGACGGGAGAATAAGTTTATTACTGAACTAACCAGCAAGACTATTTAACATGATTTAGTTGCTGAATAAAAGTACGTAATTGTGCATTAGGCGGAAAGTAAACTAAAAATATATTCCGAAGTTTTGCTTCCCGTAATAAATGGAGGGTTTTAATATTTTTAAACGGCTTTACTTAGAGATTTGAATAAATAAAGAATGAATAGAGATATATTAACGCGTTAACGTGCAATCTCGTAGTAGTTGCACGCGAACGTTTCTCATTCCCAAAGGATATCGCTGCCACAGGCAACGGTTACCTATGGCGTTCAACAACCACGCGACTTCAGAGACATTTCACTGACCGTTGTATGATTTCAAAACGAAATTTCATGCAACTTTGATGCCGAAGTTTGAAAAACTTTGGTATACATCTACTCCCTTGAGCAAAATCGTGTGAAATTTACCCTTTGATGTTTTCAATCACGTAGAATCTTCCAAAAATCGTTTCTATACAGTTTTCGACCTCTTTTCGTGGTGCCGCAAAGTGTACGAATTCTTTATGAATTCTACAAGTTAAGAGAACCTTTATAAGATTTCTGTAAAGCTTCGAAAAAGCCTCTTTACATCTTGTGCTGATTATGCGTTTCTCATATGAATAGAAACGTTTCTCACAGGTTCGGTTCCCCATTTCTTTGCTGTTGATTTGAGCCAAATTGACGAGCAGAATTTGTGTTGATTTTTGAGAAATCAAACAAACTCGCTTCTCGCTGCATAATGCTTTACTCGCTGTTGAACTGGAAGTAGGACAACTGTATACTTTATTTCTCTATTCTTAAATAACTCTATGGCGAAAATCTCTATTCCGAGACATCTCTATTCTTAAATATCTCTATTCTGAATAACTCCGTGCTTAATTAAACTCTATTCGTAAAAAATTCTATTCTTAAATATCTATATGCCAAATTATCTCTATTCCAAGACATCTCTATGCTTGTTAAAAATCATAATATACTGCAGCTTGATTGTCAATTATTTTTTGACAAGCATAGAGATGTTTTTTACAAATAGAGTTTAATTAACCACAGAGTTATTCAGAACAGAGATACTGAAGAATGGAGATGTCTCGGAATAGAAATTTTCACCATAGAGTTATTCAAGAATAGAGAAATAAAGAATAGAGTTATCCTACTGCCCTTGAACTCTCGGTGAACAATTTCCAAGTGGAATTGGACTTTCAAACAAACTTACATACGTTACGCATATTTCAAAGTTATTCAACGTTTAAAATTTTTTATCAAAGATCAAAATTAAATGATGAAAAAGTCTGCAATATGCCTGTAATTAAATGTCTTTTTTGAAGCTTCTCCAAACTAAATATTTTGCTCCGGTTGTTTATGCACTTTTCTTACCCTCTTAAGCCATCCGCGCCACAAATCACGATCCCATGGGTGTTGAAAGCCGAGATAAAGATGCCTGGTATCTTGGTGATGCCTCTCGTCCTCAAATTCTCGATCCTGCTGATGTTGCCGTTGAGCGTTGCTTACTCGAGGAAAGCCTGTTACACGGAGTACAAGCTTACCAAGACGCGATGGCGCGTAGCATACAGCGCCACCTAATCTTCCCAGTTCCATCCATTCTGGTCGTGAATCTGGACAACCTGTGACAATGTACAACAAATTAATCAATTTTTTTTTTTATATCCATACTAGAAGTCTCGAAGTAATGGAAATAAATATTGAAGTACAATTGTTAAGTCAGCTTGTAGTTAGAAAATTACAGTACTGAAAGCAAATGATAGATAAATCGAAAGCAAGTAGTGTCGAATGACGTCTACTTGGTGAAGTTGATATCATTTGATATCAAATACCACTTGATCAAAATAGACCTTGTTATCTGTTAAGCCTTATTTGCCTCTGATGCCTTACTTAGATAATTCGATTTTGGTCAGCTCCTCTCGACTCAACCGTATTTAGGGTCTAGTAGAGATTCTGCAAGGAACCCTTATAATTCGATCACGTCCGACTGTTTGTCACAGCATCTTAACTCATACAGTTTTCAACATATCCAGAGATAATTTAGTATGTAAATACATCTAATGATACCAAGAATTAGACGTGCCACGAAAAACAATAAAAAAGAAGGACGAAAAAGGTATTCTGCGTAATCCTAAAAAGGGCGTCAAAATTTTGCTCCAACATATTTTTTTTTTTCTTCAATTTTTCTAATGTCCGACCTTATGCAACCCTCTAATTTTCTTTATTAGTTAATTTTACCATCCAAAATGAGTCAGAAAAATAGCTCGTTGCCATTATTTCGAACCGAAATTATCATGATTAGTTAATAATATTATTATAAAAATGTTACAATAAATGTCAGTTTTTGAGGAAAATAAGATTTATTTCTATATGTTTACCTCGACGCTGCGACGACAAAATCTCATTTGACTATTTTCCGTCGTGCTATGTAACCATTTTCACGTCATTTTAAGAATTTTTGTCTCTCGTTGTGGTTTCCATTCACCTTAAATTTAATCATTCATAAATCAAGTATATCCCTCTCGATTTATGAACTGGAATACTATTTTGAAATTTCTGGGAACCCGAAACACATAACTGTACTGATATTTTTCATATTTTTGTACGAAGTAAAGTCGATGAAAGTCGTGTTCATCCTCCATTAAGGCGATGAAATGAAAATACTCGAGTAAATTGAGGCGAAGAGAGGGTGGCTTGGTTGTACGAAAGGCATATTGCAAAATATTTTTTTTTCTACCCTCGTCCGTACATCCTTGAGAGGTATATTTATTATCAGGGCCAAATAAGTTTTCCCATAACAATGAAGTCAAGGGGTACTTCTGCCGGATGCGTGGGACTGTACTTGACATCGCGAAGGAGAGAAAATGGAGAAAGAGATCATTCGGGAAATGCTGCGTTGTGTGGCAGCTGGCTTCAAGTGGGAACCTCGAATAGTTCAATGAAGACGTACGTGGAATATCAACGAACGCTATGAGAATACATATCGACGTTTGCTCGGCTTTCTACTATATATTTCAAGTTATTCAGAATGACAAAAGGTGAAAAAAATCAAATAAAATGAAGAAACGCCAATAACATTGAATGTCGTAGTGAATGGATTATTGCAGCGAAAACAGCACTTGCTTTCGATGAAAAATCGCTGTTGAAATGATCAGTTGTCGTTGATGATTTATAATTAGACAAAAGTGATTTATTAATTTCGAATTATTACTGTTTAAAAAGTGCTGAAATTGTCGAACAATAATCTTTATCAATATTTTGACAAGTTTCTTTCATTGTTTATTATTTAAAATTATAGACTGACAGATTGAACGTATCAATCGACGTTGAGTCATCAGTGAACAAGAGAACGTCAAGAATACTTATAGCGGAGGGAACAAAGTTTTCGAAAGTTTGTAACTTTTTTACTTTCGACAGATTTCCAACCCCGAGAGTGTTTACCACGAGGTTTCCTTTCGTTGCCAAAACGAGACGAGTCTTGCTATTGAGTATATCAAGTGTGTAATATATATGCGAGGATATCTTGGAGCTCGTGGAACGATCGAAAAACTTGATTCTACTAGAAGGGCTCGTAAATCAGTCATTTTGTAGCACTATCGGAATTTCAACGAGGATGTTTCGTTCCCTGATACGAACAACTTAATATAGTATTGGCTCGAAAATTCAAAGCTTTTAAGTGTATTTTCTCAGTTAGTTTTTTTCTTATCGAGTTTCTTAGCTGCCACCAAATCGTCACATACTATTAACAATTAATAACCGACAATTTAATAATAAAAAAATCAATTATTTATTTTTGATCGATCGCTTACATTTTATCAACAATTTAATTCATTCGTGATGATATTAACCGAGGATTTATGTTTGGAATCATCAACTATCCCTTTTTTCTTCATGAGTAGAATTCAAATGTTTGTGCATTCCCTTTAAAGTTTCTTCGGCATTTCTTCGTTGAATTTCTTTACTCTCGATCAATTGGAGCTTTAAGAAAATCGACCGGAAGTTGGCCAAGAGAAAAAATAGCTGTTATGACTTTTCCGACTTTAAACGAGCTACCGCGTTGTAACAAAACCGGGAATGGCCAACCATCCCACGACTTCGAGGGCAGCCATAGTCCTTCAAGAGATCGGTGTTTGGAGCAATTAAAACTTTTCGAACTTGTTCATTATCGGAGGGCGTCTCTCCCTTTCTTTCGTCGACGGTTTACAGTTTGCTCAGCTTTTCTTTTTCCTCGTATTTTCTCTTTCCTTTAGCTTCTTTCTTTCTTGGTTTGAAGTTATTGAGTCTCTTTGAAAATTTTCTTAATCGTCACGAAATTAACACAAAGGTTCGACGTACAATAGTCCTGTGGATTAATATATTCCATTTATTCAAGCTTTATTGATCTCCTTTTAATGAGTTATTTCAATTATTACCTCAAATTAATTGACCCTCGTCTCAATACGATAAAATTATTATTTAATATATTTTTTAATTCATCTAGACTCAGATCTCGACCGGTTTCTCGACCGATTTTTTACCAAAAACGAAGCAGAATCTTCTACTCCTTTCTAGAAACTAAAAAAAAAATAACGGGGTTTGAGAATCGTTTTAAAACAGCAAGAACAAGATTAAGATCGGTTTTAAAGATCAAGATTTAAGAATTTTAAGATAACAGGTAGCATGTAATAATAAAATATTTGACGTAAGAGGGTGCGGAAAATCCACTTTATTTCCAGAATCTTTTTTCTACCCGTAACTTTCGCCGAATATCTAAAGGGCAAAGGGCAAGTCTTGATTCCGGAAAGTGCATCACTCAAGGTTTACTTCGCTTTGACGATATTACTTCTCAATATCGCAAATAATAATTAAAATCCGTGGTTGTATGTATGAAAGTATACGTAATGCAAAGAGAGAGAGAGAGAGAGAGAGAGAGAGAGAGAGAGAGAGAGAAAAATAGACAGGAACGTTTGAAGAATCTATACGATGAATCCTTTGCTCGAAAATTTTCGTGAACAGAGAGAAAGTGAGTGGGTTTGCTTGGAGAAAATCGCGGATAGCTTTCTCTGTCTTTCTCCGTCAGTTACGACGGAAAAGCGTTTGACTTGGCTGCTGTGTATAACGATCCACCTATCACGCCTCCGGCTATATAGCGGATGAAAGCGATGGAAAACTCTCGGATGCAGCACAGCCGGGACCTTTCAATCCCGGTAATGGTCTGCTTCTATCCTTCATCTCTCCAACCTTCGTTTATTCTCCTCACACCTATCACCTTATTCCATCATGCTATCCTCCAAACTCTTTCTTTTTCACTCTTACTCTTTTTTTTACCTATTTTTACTCCCTGTCAATTCGTTACATTGCAAAATCGTTACAAATAAATCAATCACAAAGCTTTTCTGTTCTCCATGCTAAGAAATACATTGAATTTGTATCTCACGAAAGTTCTTCTCTAATCTTGCTTAATTGATACTTAATTGGAAACTAATCAAATTCGTTGATTCGAAAAAAAAAGTACTTGAAATTACACAATAGTAAGGACAGATGAAATTAAAAATAACACTTTCTAGTTACGAATGAGTAATAGCGTTAGAAAAAAATGTATGCCATCGAAAATTTCTGCTTGAATTTCGATAACGATACGACGGAGAAAAATTTGTATTGCACTTTGCGCAAGTGGTATAGAGCCACACTCGAAAATAGGTGTTGCAAGAAAATAGGTAGTCGTTGAAACTTTTCAAACCATTTTTGTCTTTATTTTTCAAATTTTTCCGAAAATGATACTAAAGTGCTTTACATATCCTCTTATCTTCTTATATAAAGTTCATGTGTAACGCGCATGAAATTGTAGTTTTGTCACCGTTTTTCCGCTATTCTGATTGGTTCGCTGTGACGTTGCACGTAGCTTTAGGGTGCGTTCGACTTGGGCGCTTTTAACGCTTAAAGCTGCTCAAAGCGCAAGATATAGTAATACTGTTCAATGGTAGAGCAGCTCTTTGAGCGCGAAAGCGTCCAAGTCGATCACACCCCTAGTCTCGTGCTAGAGTTCAAGTCAAATTATGACTCTGAAGTCTGTTTGTCCTAAAATGTCACAATGACAGCTGGTCCTTCAAAATATCTATGACAACTCAGGTTTGTTTTTGACAAGCCGCCAACAGGAAATAAGAATAGCGAACGAGATTATTCTCAATACATCTCGAAGAAAGACAAATGTTATTAAAACTTACGTAAGTAATAAATAATAATCTTTCATGTATAAATCATATTTTTTAATTCATTCTGACGGTTTCGTTAATGTTGAGGTTTATTTTATTATTAACCCATCAGCAGGCACGCTATGAGACTTTTTCTCACAATTATATTAAAACAATGATTACTCGAAAATTTCAAGTGGCATAAGCATTTGAAATTTTTTCTATCTTTACCAAATTTATTCTTCTATATGATAGAAGAGTTACAAACATTTATTGAATTTTTGTTTTTGAATTTTTTTTAATTATTATTTTTTGGTTTTTAGTGTCAATTATCGTTGTATTTATGGTTTTTTTTTAAATAAAAATGTTTAATAGCCATAATCACTGTAGCGAAATTGTTTTCTAGTTCCTATTTATCAAATTAAGCACTTGAAGCTATACATGTGAGAAAATCTCTCATCGCGCGCCCAGTGGTTTAAAGTGTACGTAGTGCGCTTGCTGACGGATTAAAAATAACGTAAGGCAAGAAGTTGACGCGCGCGAAACGCGTGTTTAAATCGCCTAGTGTATAATATTGGAGCATGTAAATTGATAGCGAAAAGATAAAAAGACGCACCACGTTAGCTTGCACGTTAAATAATTCAATTAACTCGTTTTTGCTCAAAACAAGCGGCACACGCACGACAACAACGAACAACAAAACAAAACAAAAACAAGTGGCATAATAATATATTTATACAAGTTTTCGTGAAGCTTTTTGTTATCACAAATATTAAATTTTTTTTGAACGATCGTTTTGTCTAAAAACCCAAAAAACACACAACCAGCTACCTTCGAACCGAGTTTTTTTTCTCGTATTTTGCAAAAAGGAGGCTCAGCGGGCGTGATGTCAATAAGAATAAAAGTGCGATCGTTACGGATTTTACAAAGATCTTCTTCTCTTAAGCCCCTACGTTTTTTTGGGAATGAAAACATACACAAAAAAAAGCAATCGTAGATTCAGAAGGAACTGAATTAAACCAAGCTAATATTACGATAATGGGTGGCGAAACAAATATGACATTAATTTAACTCACGAATTGAATTAATTTGAATGTATTAAAAAAATATTTTCACATCCACATACAGTTGGCCTAACTATATTTCAATTTGAGTCAATAACATATTAAGTCTATCCAATTACAAAGAAGTTCAAATCTACTATATATATGCATCACCAAAAAAAATTACTGTATCAAATATACCACTTATCTAGTTGGTTTAACCAGGATCTGGTAGAAACGAATTGTGCGTGGCTTACTGCTTACAAGAATTCTATATATATTTATAAGAATTTTTGTCTATTCAAATAATTTATTTGCGACATCAAATTTTCATTTTAATTCACAATTAGACAATTAAATCTCAAATGAACCAAATTAGCAGATTCAAAAATTTTCCAACATTATAATCAGATAGACAAATCAAATATTTATCATGATCCTGTCACCTGTGGTGACAGGATCATGACGATATTGAAAATATTCAATATCGACTTCTTAGACAGAAGCAGTCGGTATACGAAAGTCGCATTAGTTTTTGTATTTAATATTCGTCCTGAGCGCGTTTTGTATGTGAGAAAGGCCTCAACGCTTTGCGCCGCACTGTGGTCGGACCAAGAAGCTTTCACATCCGAAATTTAGTAATTTAGAAATTTAGAAAAACAACCAAATCTTGAGTATCGACTATTCACTAAACGTGTAGAGTAAACAAAAGGTGGCTCAATCTGAATTTGATATCAACAAAATATTTTAGTCAATTTAAAGTACTGTGGTATTTATACAATTTTATATTGGTTAACGGGAGAAACCAGTTTAGGAGGCCGATATTTTGGTGTTTTTCGTGAATTTTTTTTAACAGGGAAGGAATAATCAAAATTTGTTTAAACTTGGAGGATATTTTATTCATGTTTTGAAGTACACTTTGTAATTTTTTCAAGTCATTTCCGCCGGAAATAGTGGAGTTAGAAGCCGCTGCCCATGGACGACTTTTTTCAACTGGTGGGCATTCTAGCTCAAAAAGTTATTGACCAATCGTTCTGAAAATTTGTGCGAATATTCTTTATTCAATTACAATCTATATGAACCTAACTTTGCGATGATATTATTATTAAAAATATTTTTTTAATGCAAAAAAGGTGAAAAAACACGGTATAAAAACATGACATTACGTTCAAACACCTCAAAAACATGCAATTTTCAACTTTTTTGATCACAATTAGGTTCATATTCTTAGGAAATATGTTGTTAACGAAAAAAGAAAATTGTAATGATTGCAGATAAAAATTGTGACTTCAGGAATGCCCACCAGCAAAAAATATCCTCCAAGTTTAAACAAATTCTGATTATTCCTTCCCTGTTAAAAAAATTCACGAAAAACACCAAAATTTCGGCCTCCTAAACTGGTTTCTCCCGTTAAATACAAAATAGGGCGGCGTGATAAGTCCAACTCACGCGTTTGGTCATTTTAAGTCGTGCTATGCTCATAGTTTTATTTAACAAAGCACTTCGGCTAAATAAAAAAAATATTTATTAATATTATTCAGATTTAGTTTGATTTGACAAACATCAAGTGTGAAAAATGTTTAATCTGTGGTCGAACATGGCAACTTGATTTTACTAAACCCTTTATTCAGCGCAACGCAATATACATTTCAATTGAACAAAATATAACGGTACATCGGTTGCTACCTGCATAGTATATTGCAAAAAAATATTTGATTGTCTGAATCGAAATGTGGTTGTATTGAACAAATATTAGGTAATTCGTGGTGAAAAAACTATACAGTTAAAATAACTAGACCGGTTCCATTAAATCAAACATCGTGCCTTAAATTCAAACTAATTTCGATCAATTTTAACAAATTTTCGGTGATCGCAGATGGTGAGTTGAATTTATAAATCTTTTCTTTCAGTGTACGGATAGCACTTGGAGAGGAAAAACAGCATATACCGTGATAAACGTTATTTATATTCGTTTTTCTTTTAAAACAGTAAGGTTAATATATAAATGCCAAAATATTGTGGCTTCCCAAGAGCGGAAAAACAATTGATCATCCCGGAGGTTTCTTTGTGATTTTTTTCAAATAAAACAGTCTAAAATAAATGTTTTGCTTTAATTCAAACAGATCAAACTGATATCAGTCTTTTCAATTATATCGAATAAAACTATGGCCGCGTAAATAGTTCTCGATGGTGTCTATTGAAAAAAACGATGCTTTGACATGCTCAGAGAGGACGAACGAAGAATTTCTCAAATGGTCAATAATTTTCCGACGTTAAGTGAGCCTTGCGTCTTGTTTTATGGTGAAATACGAACAAACTTGAGAAACGACCTTCGCGATATTGTTTCGAAGCGATCCTTCATGAATTATGTGCGCGCAAAGACACCAGTTGTACTTCGCTTTCCTGCTTGTAGAGAATGACGAGAAAGCTGTCCGTAGTCTTTTCGAATACCAACACGTTGAGAGCCTGATAAAGCTGCTCTGTTCTGAGAAAATCCTCTCTGTATTCGCGAAACCCTCTCATTTTCTCCAAATTCTACATTCCATGGTGGATATATGTTTTAACAGCAAGAAAATGTTGTTCCCAGATCCCCTTATTATAGTGTGAATCAACGAGAGATACGAAGATAAATGTAAGGGCTCAGACACAATCCTTTTTCTTACTCAAAAGCTCAAGCACGTAAAAACTAAATGGATGCTGAAGAAAATATTAAAAATTATATTCTTGGGATATGAATCCAACAACAATCTTAAATAATTAAAATACTTTTAATATCTACGTTTTATGCTAACCGCACATTGTCTCAGCGTTTATATCAAGTTAACCCTTTGAGCCATGGTGGAACTTACGTTGTCGCACCTTTCTTTTGCAGTTTTTTTATTTTTTATTATTTAACTTTTTTGCCGCAACAAATACTGGATTTTTCGTTTGTACATGGTTCGTAGAACATTCATGAATGCACAACAAATATGTAGATTCGTTATTTGTTAATTGCATAAATACCATGTATAAATAAATAGTCCAAATTCGTACTTGTTCACGAAAAAATGTATTTTCTACTAATCTACTGTGAAAATCGCAATGGTAATTTTCTCAAAACCTCCATACACTCTAAAGCATTGTTCAGAATTTTTTCAAAATTTTTCGGTCTGTGGTTTTTGTCAAAAAAATAAAGATACAATAGTTTCTGTTCTAGATCCAAATTAACAATAATATTGACTGAAAACTTTCGCTTTTTCTCGAATTTTTAGGCCAGATTCATAATCAACGATCCCAAAAACTTATGCATACAAACTTTCAAGTAAATCGTATGCAAGGAAAAATATATGCCTCAAAGGGTTAAAAAATAACGATATTCGTTCTAGAAGGTATAGAAATTATCTGTCAGTTACTTTGTTTAATTACTGAAGTTTAAACTATAATTTTTCATGAAGATTCTGAGAAAATATCGCAAGAATAATTGAAGAATAAGTAAGGCTGAGGCCACGTATGTAAAATAAGATAAAACAACTGGGAAGTAGAAGTAGTAGTTGAACGCAAACCTTTCTTCTAGTATCTTGTCTGTACTGTTAAATTCGTATAATACATTGTAATGTACAGTAATGTACATGAGATAAGGGGTGTATACGAGAATATAAACGTTCCTTTTTCTCTTCGGCGTTTTTGTAGGCTTTTTTTTGTTTCGTTACTTATGGCTGTTGTTGTTTTGTTACTCTATCAAAAAGGCTCCTCAGGCTGTCGTTTATTTCCCAATCCCTCTTCTTTTTTCTACTTCTCGCTTCATCATTTACCTTATTTTTCTTTCACATACTCACACACGTATAATAACATCGAACGAAAACATTTGTGCAAACTACTTACTGGGGTAGAGAAAAAGTCTTGATCCGATGACAGCCAACGAGCGTCGCTTCCATTGTGGAAAAACGAGGCCCTTCAGCACGAGGGCGTTACCACAACGACTGTATCCTGTCAAATCTGGTTGGGGTGCTGTTGGACCTAAAAAAATCAGATAAAAAATATTTCGTTTGAAGTGTATTATCTTTCCGAGACGAGTATTACCGGTTTTTTTAAATTCATTGCCGTTGAACATAATTCATCCAACGGTTTCTTATTCAACATCATAACATTTGCACTGCTTACTTATTCAGTATTTCTTACGTTTCGAATTGGTAAACAAAAATAATAAATCTTTCGTGCAGGCTGTTTAAATATACAACAACTTTCATAATATTTATGAACGAATGCTATGTTTGTTTTGTACGAGTATAAATAACGACAAATATCGATTAATCGTATGCAATGCCCTTCATGATAAATATCGTTCTCAGTCGCAAGTTTATTTTATATGTGTATATTTTCGTAAATGGTTATTTTTCCAACATCCTTCAAATAGAGCTTTTCGTTCAATTAAAATGTTTTTCAAGCAGCAACTGGAAGCATATCGATTTTTAGAAGGATCATATTCATGAACGTATAAATCGAGAAGCAGCTACTTTGAATCATCAATAAAAAATAAGAGCTCAATTGCAGGAAAGTCATTTAAAAAATGGAACTATTTTCCTTTAATCATGGAGTTCTCAATAAATTAACCAAAAACATTTTTATTTGGTAATGAAGTGTATTATTTTTCAACTAATTTGCAACTGTGTGGGAAGCCAAGATGTGAGGATTGCAGAATATTCATAAGTCGATGTGCAGCTATTTTGAGTAGTCGATAAAAGCTCAATTACAGAAAATTAATTGAAAAAATGGAACTTTTCTTCTTTAATCATGGACCACTCAATAAATTAACGAAAAACATTAATCATGGACCACTCAATAAATTAACGAGAAACATCTTTATTTGGTAATAAAAGTTTATTGATTTTCGATATATAGAAATTTATAACTGTGTGGGAAGCCAAGATGTGAGGATTGCAAAATCGTGACTCCAGAGACCAGAAGGCTTAATTATTATTATCGTTCACACTTCGATATATATATATATATATATATATAGATGGGTATATTAGCCAAGTCTATCTACACGTAACCGAGGAAGCCCAGCTTTCAGAGAGTCATTAGTCATGGTAATAATCCATTAAGCAATTAACCGTGGTCAACTTAAGGCCTCGTTTATCATGCGCAACAAGACGAACGGCATTGGGGTGTCTGCATTTCCCTTAGCCAATCTTACTACCCCTCGCAGCTTGCAAATACACGTGTATACAAGTGTATATATATGTAGATCGTATACATGACGCAAACTTTCACGCTCTTGATAAATGGATTCAGAGACGGACACGTTGAATTATTTCCAAAGTTTATAATAGTCTTATAATGTATTCTTATAATCTATCTTTAGATAACAATGCAATAATTAGCGCGTTTTCGTAATATGTTTAATTTGCAACTTTTTTTGTTGTGCGAAGTATAAAAGGAACGATGGTAATTTTGAAAAATGTACTAAAATTGTAACCTTATAAATAATATGGCAGCTTGCAAAGTCATTCAATAATTTAAAATCCAATAAATCATTTTCCTTCATCATATTTCAGTTTTACGTTTTTTCTTTCTGTCCGGAGTAGTTTAAAATATAACGAAATCTCAAAAAATCGTGAATGGGGAAAAAAAGTTTGATACTGGATACAATTTTATAATCTATGACGTATTGGCACGTGGTGTTAAATTGACATTCTGCGGTAACTCACTCGGGGCTACGGTGTAATCGGATCGGTGCGATAAATGTCGAGAGGTGTGTGACAGAACGCGTATATAAACGTCGATCACGACGAATGGCCCAATAGCTAACATGGAGATTCGATGAAGTATCATTGAGCACTAGCGATATGAGATATTCCTCTCTATCATTCATGATTGAGGCTCCAGCAGCCAATGATGTTTCCGATTAATTGTAACACATTAGGAAATAATTCTACCAAGTGTCCACGACAATACCGTTGTGACGATTAATTGATGTTGTAAAATTAATTAGACATGACGAATTAATGCGGCGTGATGACGCTGTTACATATACTTATAAGGAATCCTACTGGAGGCGAAAATGCTGTAATTTTTATCATTAAAACTACAAGGAAATAAATTTTCGGAACTATCAATGAATTATGATGCTTGTTACTCATTACCTTTCTTCAAAATCATTCTTTTTTGCACTAAAATATATTTACTGGATGAAATAGTAATAATTAAAAGCCACCCATTCATCCATCCATAAGCGATCGGCTTAGTTCTTGATTCCAAGTAGAAAAAGAATGAGAGATGTAAATATCGACTCCAGATAAGCATCGGGAGATTCAAGTTTTATATTGCATAAAAATATTTGTTTTGGTCAACGTTTTTCAAAAACTCAAATACGAATACATACAAATGTTGAATTAATTCAAGCTGAAACGAATTCAAATGAGTGGATGAAAAAAGTTTGTAAATATAGAATGTGTACAGAGGATAAAATTTTTGAGAAATAGCGAAACGCGAGAATCGTGGCGCCACAGGCACTCTACAAAGTGAGCAAATGCTTCATCATTTTGGACCAATCAAGCGATTGCTCCGATGAAGCTTCTATCTCTCGGTCCATTCATCGTTTGTTTGCGAAAATTTGCCTAGAATTCAATTCTGCCTTTGCTTCTGCTGGTACATCGACAGTCTCTCACTTTCCATATCTCTCACTCTCTCTCCCTGATGTTTGTGCACTGTGAGTTATAACATTGTCTCGCAATTCATTCACTGTATTTATGTCAAATTGGGAAAGTTTTTGAAGCAATTTCGCTCTTTGAAGCGTTCTATAATAATTTTAAAAACAAAAGCATGCTCGTTCAACTCGAAAGCCCGAGATTTGAAGCTTTTTCTTCAAAACAATGGAGTGTTATAGAAAAAAGAAAGAATCATTCGAAAGGATCATTTCATCCGATTCATGGATTTCCATTAAATGTAAATTGTAATACAAATAAATTTTTGAAAACCAACAATGCTTTTTCCCCTTAGAATTCCTTTCCACTTTTAACTGATTTTTATTTTTGAGCGTGTACGAATGTAGTTTACTTCTATTTTACTTCGCGTAACAATGCCATTGTTTTGTTTGCGTTTTTGCATGAAAATTCTACAATCTATGTATCCCTTTTAATCATGACTTTTCTGGGCTAATTTTTTCGTGGGTTTCGCCGAATTCCATGCTACATTTAATGAGCTCGTGCTTCATTATTTTTCTTTTCCTTCCGTTGGACGTGTAAAGAAACAATTTAAACAACATTACGCATCATCTTGATTTGCTGGATTATCGCAAATTATTCCCTTGGTGAAGTGCAAGCCTCTAAGAAAATCGACACGATGTACAGTGGTTTGTATCGTGTACTTGGCTCGCACATTGCGCAGAAAGTAGAATAGTGCTGAAGTGCCTTCGAATTGGCTTCTAAGTTGGAACACAAAACTTGCTGGATGTTTCTGGCTTGGTATGATCCAACACAGTATTTCTTGTTCGTATACACGTGTAATTGTGTGAGAGGATTCCTTTGTGGCCTTGTCATACGATCTTGCTACGGGGAACGTTAAATTTCAATCATGGAGACGCAAGAAAGTTTTCGCGAACAGACCGGAAGTACACAAGACATACGGTTACTTTGTTTCCAAGATCTCCGTGGTTGGTTCATTCTCGTAGTTAGTTGTGGAAGAGTCATATCCCTTTACTTTGTCATTTGTACTTAACTTGATCCTCGACCATTTCACGAAAATCCGTGCAATTTGCTTTCCTAATTACATGCATGCTATATCGTTCCAACGAGAGTTCACTGTTTCAATTTGTGATAAATAAATCTCAATGAAAACGTATATTTTAAAGAATCCTTTGTCAGAGAATTTTATATCACGACGAAAATCTTTTCTCTAGGTTCGAAGGGATTTTTTATTCGGCGGTTAGAATTAACATTAATTACTTCACAACCCGTTACGTTTAATTGTTTTTTTTTTTTAACATTATTCTGACCTTAATTGTGTTAGCAGTAAAACATAAATTGTGAATAATGTATTATTTTTTTTTACACCTCTATACTGAGCCTTATTATTATGTGTGTAAATAGTTTATATAGAACGAACGAAATAATCAAGCTTTCAAAAAGTTTCGCGCCGATAAAACTTCGAATAAAGCGTTCGCGCCGAACGAAATGCACGCGACGTGACTTAGCAAACTCGTAGAACGGGCGAAAGTATAACTTATATACCAAGTAAATAGAGAGAATGAAAGAGATCGTGCATTAAAGAAGTATAATAACGGAGAAAGAGATGGTTGTAATAATGGAGGTTATTGGCGGCAAAGTTAGTACGAGAAAATACTGAGCTGAGACGCTCTCGTTGGCACGTAAGGAGTAGTAAACGAAGGGAGTGGTCTAAAAAGCGTTAACTATAGTAACGCAAGGCGATGACGAAGTTGGCTGGACCGGATAGAGCGTTACTTTGGTTTTTTTAATCTTTTTTCTTTACGATATTGGTCCCCTCGTTGGGTGCCGGAGGACACGTAATGGTGAACGGAGCTTTATCGCGATATCAACTTACGACCATCTCTCTCATCCCTCTCTCTTTCTCGCTCTCGCTCTTTTTCTCTCATACATTTTTTTCGTTAGAGCTACTACGCTCCAGCGACCAGATATCATATTTAACCATAATAACCGCTAACGACCGCGCCTAGAAATTTCCCCTCCGGAAGTTCCGGAACGACGAGCAGCGCCATCTTTGCCGCGCTTCTCCTACCACCGAAAAACCCTTTTGACCTTCTCCTCATACTTGCACCACACGTTCCTCATCAGCTTTCTTTCTCTATATCCCTCATCTTATGGATTCAGGTCCACCGCACCAGACCAAACGGCATAACGGCCCACTAAGCCCAAACGTTAAACGCCGATTACGATCAACCACTTTCTCTCTCTCTCTCGTTCCTCCATTACCATTCCCTTGTCTCGGTTAAGTTGGCTCCCGACGCTCTCGCCAATTTGGAACATAAAGAGACCAGACCGAACCAGCAACCACGAAACTTTTACTCGCTAGACCCGATATGAGCATCCAGCCCCACACGGCGAACCATCGAACCGACCAATTTGTGATATCATTCGTTTAATTCTAATTTCTTCTTCTGATTCAGCTTGAATGTAGCTCTGGGAAAATAATTATCAGATTCATACGTTCTTTGCCCAGCTACCTCCGATTTGTGCATGCAGCGATTCTTGTTTCCCTTTTTATTATAACTGCATATGCCAGTTTCTAAATCCACCAATTAAAATCGTACAACTGAATAGGATGTCACCACATAATTAATGGTATTCACTTGAAAAATCCTCTAAATATTCGCAGCACTTCGATCCATATTTCATGTCGAAATTCCCCGGAAATATAACAACTCTATCATAACCGAAATCGGACAGAATTATCAATACGATGATTCATTGTTTCCTGAGATAATTTGTTCTGATCAACCTGGAATTATTGTCCATGGCCTTTCCGGTATAGAAGTTCAGAAATTCATAAATTTATATTGAAATTAACATAAGATGCCTTGAGACTAACAGCAAAAGAAGATCTTCTTAATTATTGAATAATAGTTCACCTTGAATGACACGAATGTCGCAATAGATGCACATTAGTATAATGCGCATGTGTGCGTAAAGGTATGGATGTAAATTGTACAAAAGGTAGTTTGTCTGACTGATTCTGACACGAAATCACGAGAGACAATGCACATCCTATTTCCGGTTTGTGGCCCATTCAACGAGATTGACGTGTTTCATTCTCTCTTTCTCCGTGGATTGTTGGTGCTTTCATTCTAAGCACGAGTTCTGCGAATCGCCTCACGAATCTCACACAAAGAGAGAGCGAGAGCGAGAGAGAGAGAGAGAGAGAGAGAGAGAGAGAGAGAGAGAGAGAGAGAGAGAGAGAAGGGAAGAGAAGAGAAGTGAATGGAGAGATGGAGAACAGGGCGTTGTTAGTGGATAGGGAAGTAATATTGGTCCAGTCCTGCGTTCAAGTCACACTATACCATTAATGGATCACGAGTATCCACAGGACGACTACACGTATTTCTCCTGGCCGATCGATCTATATATGCAAACATTGTAAATGTACCGGAACTGGAATACGTCGATGCGAAAGCAATCCGTCCGTGAATTTACTCTTGTGTACGATCAAATCCAATTTTCATTGGAACTTGGAATACGAACGTACAGAGTACAGGGTGTAATAGACCATATGACGAATATGTTCTAAAGTTATATCCATTAAATTTTGTGTCAACTTATTTCATTTCGTCGCCTGTTAGTCCGCGCAAACTTTATTTATTGAATCGATGTCTCGAAATGCATATCTAAATAACGAATGGCATTAATAATGCGGCAAAAAGGTATCGGTTATCGATGTTTTAGGTTTTGCAGGTGAATTTTCATTATTACTCGCTATAATCCGAGCTTATTTGATTTTTCAATACTTCTACTCGATTTCCTCACTTATTTTAGCGATTATGCACGCGACATATGCCGCTGCATAATCGCTGAAATTGAATCAGTGAATTAAGTGGAATGAGTATTCTTATCATCAACTCGAACGCGTCAGTGGCCGATCTCTATGGGAGAAAAGTCCTCATGGGTGACATAACGATCGACGCATACGCAAATCTTGCATGTCGGATCTATTCGCTCCCTTTGCATCTATAGTGTCACAGTTTGTTTGAGTGTGTATGTGTTTGTGTCCGACGGTTTTTCCTTTTTGCTATCGAAATTCGCGAGCGCATAATACTCTCGTTATTGGTAAGCGAGCAATCCAACGATCGATTCAGTCCTACGGTATGTATGTGTGTGTTTGTCTTGTTACGTTCCTGCACCGGGAGAGAGTCCTATCGCTTCATAGGCCTTCAGGGATTGCGGAAAATAAATTCAGCTCATGAAAAAAGTTGTTCGTCGATATCGGCTAATACTAACGTATCTTTTGTCATTGTTTCCAATTTTGTATTGGATTTTCCCATCAAAATTGTAAAAAAAAAAAATTCTTCTTAATTAGTCCGACGTTATTCATATTTTTCGTTCTTTACGGCTTTTGTATTTTTTCCCGGTATTTTTAATATTTGCGTATGTTTTTTTCGTATTTCATGCATACATAACAATCATATCATTATATAGAACCGTGTATTTTTCATGAATAGGTAAAAACCTCGGAGCAGAGATATTCCATTGTTCCAATATCTCTAGGCGTTTTAATCCAACAAATGGATCGCCAGCTCTCGTTCGTGGATTTTGATGGATGTTGACCTCCTATCCGATCTTTTCATCGTTGACAGCATTTAAAGTGTGCACACCAGATATTACCCATATTTTATTTTAAAATATCAGTTTTTTTAACGAATTCCTCAAAATCGTATCTCATCAGCTATAATTCTACAGTGAATTATAAACGAAAATATAAAAAAAACAATAGGGAGAGCGGTTGGTCCGGTGGATGGGGGCTCGGACTCGCACGTCGCGGGTTCCGGGTTCGAATCCCGGCCAAAAAATCAATGAAAAATTTGAAAATTTTTTCAAGTGTTTCTGCTGCAATCTCGATGGGTGGTTTGGATTCCACTTTCATAAATCCATGGCCAAACACCTCTCTGCGATGCATAAGCGGTCGGTGTACGGCTTTGGTGGCCTCCCATGGACGGTTCTCATCGGTGCGGATGGTGGCCCTCTAGCCGTGCACTAGCTGGCTCATTGCATCACAGCTGAGGAGGTGCCTACCTGAGCGCCTCTGGTGGCCGTGCTTGAGCGTGCTCGCATTGCCACCCGCGGAGATTAGTCGGGCACCGGCTGTATCGGCAAGGTTTTCTGCAGTTTCCCTTCGCCCTCGGTAAATGCGATACAGCGCGGGAATAAGTCGGCTGCAGCCGCACATGTGGGAGAATAGATGGAAGAGTAGAGGAATAGTTGGAAAGAGTGGGGAGGCTAAGAAGAATGAAATTGCAGTTTTGTCACCGTTTTTCCGCTATTCTGACTGGTTCGCTATGACGTTGCACGTAGCTCGCGTCTTGTGTTAGATTTCGAGTCATCAAATTTTGACTCTGAAGTTATTCTGTCTGCCCTAAAATGTCACAATGACAGCTGGTCCTTCAAAATATCTATAACAAATCAAATTCGTTTTCGACAAGTGGCGGACAGGAAAGAACAATAGCGAATTATAATTATTCTAAATACATCTCGAAAAAAGGCAGATTTTATTAAAACTTAAGTAAGTAAGTAAAAAGAAAAGTCCGAAAACCGTCATATTCGAATATATTGATGTGCGGCAGGGCTCGAGCTGGCTTTTTTTTCAATACTTGGCGTCGAACCGCTACTACGGCTCTTGATAAATAACAATCTTTTATGGATAAATCATATTTTTTAATTCATTCTGACGGTTTCATTAATATTAAGGTTTATTTTGTTACCTTTTTATTTTATTGTTAAAAATAACATCAGGCAAGAAGCTGAGGCGCGCGAAGCGCGCGTTTAAATCGTCTAGTATCAATTATTATCGATGATTAGCCGCACGCATTAAAATGAGTCATGAAAGGATTCCATCTGGATCTTTTTCAATGGGTAATCGATGTCTTTTTTATTTTCTGGTCGTCGCAGCGAAAAAGACTCCATTTGAATATGATCTTTTTACTTTATCGATGTTACGAATGTCTGCAATAAACCGACCAACTTTATTTTCATCCAGGTCGAAATAGTGTTGAATTATTCGTAGGATCTATTAAAATTATTTAATCAACATGACAACGGTCCACGGGGGTATCATATGGACTGAAAATAATTTTAATTATTACAATGGAGCTGTAAATATATATCTAGGATGCTCAATAATATTGTAGACCCTGTCACACTGCTCGCGTTACTCGGATGAACAACACGTTACAATGCACCGGATAATCTTCGATGGACCGAAATTGTTGATGTGTCCGTGTGTTCGTGTACGCCCCTTTTTGTCATCGGGCAAAATTGAAATCGTGACAAATGGTAGCTTTTGCCGAAATATCGCGACAAAACGATAAACGACTAGCCCCCCATTGGCAAAGTGCATAAATTACACCGACGGTTCTGTTAGCGAAGTCTCTATTGCTATAATGGATATATACATCTAGATATTTGTGTGCTGAACCATTCGCGACTATTTTGGGCATCTTAAATTTTCTTATGAAACAAAATTCTATAGGTTTAGATATTTTGTGAAAATATAACAGACATTTTATGAATTTTATAAAAATATCTGCGAATGTTAAGTCATTTTAGAGAACCTTTGCATCTATTTTTCTCCGAAAATGCTATAATTTATTGTGCAATTTTTTTTGTACCACTTCAACTTGGCAGAAAATAATAACAGTTTTCAATATGAAATTTTGAAGACTTACCAACGTGAAATGCAATAAGATGACGAAGTTCAGGATCGACACCGAGACGTGTTCTCCTGGAGATTTCTTCGTAACCCAATTGTTTGAGAAATTCATCTTGATATTCCAACGGTCGTTCGTGAGGTGCTAATCTTCTACCTGGCTCACCACCATACTGGAATAAAATAATTTCATTATACATTTTTTATTTACTAATGAATACACCAAAAATATGAATAGTTTCGAATTGAAAAAAATCGTCTATATTTTTTGATTCCGAACTTTTCGCTGTGATGGCTCAAAAAATCCTCGACTTCTGCAATGCATTCTCTTTCGAAAAAAAGACGATGATTCATCGGTAGAGTTAAGAAAAAAAAATGATTTGTCAGATGCTGTGAGAAATCATTGTGGATTAAATTTCAGCTCACTCGATCGTTCATTCAATTTCATGGTTAACATCGGTTTGCATAAATTCTCCAAATGGCAGATGGAACCGACTTTTTTGGTAAGCATATTTTAATTGTAGGGCAGTTCGTACTAAAAAGCATCGTTTTGAATTGAAAAAGGAATGGATATCGTAAAAAATCATTGGACATAAAATTTAATTTTTTGAAAGCAATCGTACCGAATTATTAGACCTCGACATGTTTCTCCATCTCTTATCAAATCTCAATCGTATGAGATATTTCGAATATTTTCTCAACGTCTTTATTTTTTGATTTTGCGAATCGGTTGTCCTCTCGTTATTGCGAAGCGTATGAAATTTGACGAGTTTCCTGGACAGCGAGGGCTGAGTGTGCAAAATCCTATTGTGGATATTTTTATCATATGCTACGAGAGTATTTTACATTGACGATTGAAAAAAAGCATCGTTATTTCACCAGGAGAAAATAGCTGAGTTATGGAGTTGAAGAATGGCAATGCGAAAGGCAACTTTAGTTCTCGTTACACATACCAGATCGATCGGATGGTAAAATTGTGTCAGTTCTCTTCTTCAACGACTCGCTAAAAATGCGATGAGAATTATGAGATTTCCAGTGACGAAAGCAGGGCATAAAATGTATGCAGGACACGTCAGCAATTTTACGTCTTATGCGCTAAAATGATTCGTAAGAAACATAATAGATGAGCAAACGAATCGGGAACAAAATTGCAATTATTAAACTATAAATTATAATACTTTTGTTCCAACATGTAAAATGAATCGTGAAAGAATTGTAATCATATGGGTCTAAAAAAGAATTGAAAGTGTCAAGTTGGAAAAAAAATTTGTGAATAAAACAAAACTGGTATCAAATGTGATCACGATCGCGATTTTCCAAATTTTTGTGATGACTTGGATATAAAATAATGTCCAAGTCTTCCTGAAGTAAGAAGACGAGAATAGCAACTGCTGATAGCAATCTTCGTATAAAACGAGCTTAGCTCACGAGAGCTTCACGAAGTTTGCGACTTTGTTGGATTCTCATCAAGCCGTTATCCCTATTTTCACTGACGAATCGATCTTGTGTTTTACGATCGAACGTTCGAGATAAAAAATAGATAAGCATTCTATTCAAGAGAAGCTCGAGCAAATCTATATAAATTGCAACAAAAAAAAAAGATTCGAAATTGAAAATAGAAAGCTTTACTTCCGTTAATAAACTAAAAAAATTGAGATAAATTTGTCCACTGTGTTTTATAACTAAAAAATCGGTCCTCCCAAAAGTGTCATAGAGAGTAAATGATATCCTGCAAATCAATCCTCTCAAAAAAATGCAGATAGTACATAATTTTTTTTGACGATTTTACAAAGTGTCGAAAAATGAGAAAACGTTGACGTTATACTTCAAAAGAATGTTCGTACGCTCTGTGGTTTTTGCCATTAGTCATTTTTTGCCATTTCCACAAACAATGTGGACGAAAAAATCGTCGAAATCAGCTGACTGTGGCGAAATACATAATTCCCGTTTTTTTACCCGGACGAGTGTAGTCGGGATGAGTTGAAATCGTAAATATGAATAAATAAAAAAATATGAATAAATATAAAAATACGTAGATGCTTCCAGTCCTGGCAATTTCCATTCCTGAATTTTTTTCTGTGGCACGCATCAGCCATTTTGATTATTTGAACTAGCATTACATTACATTTACATTTTCTATTTACATTTTGAATTCTGGATTGCGCATACGGGAAAAAGACGGAAGTAGTGCAGTTCACCACATATCAGCTAATTTTCACGATTTTTTTGTACAGTATGTTTGCAGGAAGGGAAACAATTACAGAGTTTGGAACATCATTCCATATTTTTCCATTTTATGTAAATGAATACACGTTTTTTTAGTCACGTTATATCTTATTACGTTTAATTTGCGTTTCATAATTACTTTTTGATTGTTTTTCTGCATGCAGATTATTTACCCCGTAGTTGATTAATACATTGGCCAGAATAATTCGAGTCGTATGGGAGTTGGATTCACGAAATAAATTCTTTTTTCTTTTTATTTACGATTTTTTTTTAACGATGGTTATAACACTGTTAAAGCTTATCCGTATCACAAAAAAAATAATGCGTACAGTTTAAACATTATTTACACGAATTTCACAATTCATTAGAAAAATAAATAAAAATAACGACAAGAAATGCACAAGTTAAAAAAAGAAACCACAAAGAAATGTCGAAAATGTGAAAACTGGTAATCTATTGACCGTCATAGGAAAAAGAGATTGAAGTCGAAGTGTGCTGGAGAGAATCACGAGCGGAGAGCTCATCTGGATTTTTCATCGCGATTCTTGCGTGTCCTCGTTTCCGGAATCGTTCTCGTTATCTTCGACGTTACTTTCGTGTGTGTCCATCCGTATTACGGATCGTCGAACCGCGTACCGAGGATTCCCCTGAGCTTTTCCGACGGTTAGAACTTCCGATATTTTCGAATAGTACACGAATTCTGACTTACACATACGAAGTATCGATAAAACCACTCTGTATATTACGGAAAGCTTTCTCAATCGCTTTCCTTCATTTTTTATGCAGCGGTATTCCGGTCGTAATACATAAAAAAAAAAATTGTTTATTCGTATCAATATTTTATCCCAAATTCCCTCATTCAATTTGTTCAATTACTTGGTAAATATTCTGCACATAAACACAAAAAATGCTTTTTATATGTCTGTCACTCAGCTTCAGCTTTTTTATATTCTTTATATAATTGGTTAAAAAACTAGAATTATTTTTGTGCAGAAGAGTAATACAGCCTCAGTCGAATACTCCAATCTCAAATGCTGATTAATCTTTATTTTGAATATTTACAAGTCGTAAAGTCTCTTTCAAATGTTTTGTTTTGTTTTTTTTTTTTTTTTTTTTTTTTCGTTACGTAATCGAATAGTTAGCGATAAAACGGTTTCGTGTCGCTTGACAAATTTTTCCGGTAAATCGAACTTTCAGTACGGAATTTGGACAAATTGGCTGTCTCCTCGCCTCGTTCTAGCTCTTCTCTTTTATTCACGGGGGATTGCCTCGAACTCCAACCCCTTTCATCTCTATCCCATTTTATTCTTCTCCACGTAATTAACAAAACTCATTATAAGCTTCCATCCCTGTTTTAACGACGAGGAACACCCCAGGGAAACGAAAATCCGCGGATTACGTACGTTCTTCGATGTTTACATACACACGTACATAATATAAACCTTGTGCGATTGAGCACGCGATATTCACGTAGACATAGATCATCCTGTTTTATGGCCGGTGCAAAAGTTTCGCCTCATAATCATTTTTTAATTAACTCCGTAGTAATGTCAATGGAATAAAAAAATTCTACGTCGCACGCAGTCTTTTTTATATACATCTATTTTTTCTTTATTCTAAATTCATGTAAAAAATCTTTTTAATGTATTAATTACTTGTATTTTTATCCCTACAACGTCAAAAGAATGGATGTTTTAAAAATGTGAATAATTTTCGCAAATTTTTCGAATATTTAAAATCATAAATGCCGGATAATGTATTTTTATTATCGTAACTGTTGTTACTTTATGTTAAAAATTGTCACGTCGTGTACTCGGATAAGTTGACATACATGAACGTAAGTGAAATATACGTCGCGTGAGACCGACTGTAAAACAAAAAGAGATAGTTATGACTTTCGTCCTTCCTCCTGATGAATTTCCCTGTTTTTTGCATTTCATATTAGGAACCACACTATGAATAATTCTAACATTTTAGACAGTGCCCCTGTTTTTTTCTGGCACAATGCGATTTTCCACGGGGTAAAGAGTAGGAATTTTAATTACAATTAACACAATTTTGATGGGGTCAGTAATTTTGTGAGAATTAAAGAAAAATCCACGAAATTATGAGAAGCATTGCGTCACTAATTGATGATTTAGCATTCCATTACGAGACTCCGGCTCTTCATTAATTCGAAGCAAACGGCAGTCGAATGAATAGTCTCAAAATTCGGAGAATTTCCACGAATTTTCATACCAGACCCATCGCGATGGTGTTATTAACGGGACAGACCTAGTTAGAATTTTCGAAAAATCGATTTTTTTTTAATTTCATTTTCAAAAAGTAGAATCTCTTACGAACATTTTCCGCCCAGGTAAATGTAAATCGGACCATTATTCGCCGAAATACAAGACTTTGTAGCACGTCGTGTCTGAGCCATAGGTAAGCAGGTAGCGGACTTGAAGTGCGTTTTTCTCGAAACCATGTTTTTGAAGTCGGTGATCACTGTAGCTCGAGAACGGCTTTACCGATCGGGTTGAAATTTATATCACTTCTTCTATACATGGTAGTCCTCCATATGAACGAAGGATTTTTTTTTTGGATAATTATTTTTATTTTTAATAGCAAAAAATGGAACTGATATTTTGGTCAAAAAAACACTTTTGACTTTTAACGGCCGCCATTTTGTGAAAAATGGAAATTTTTCAAAACCCTTCGTTCAACTGGAGCATTATATCATTAACTAAAAATCCCCTCCGTTTTTTTTGTTTCAGATGAGCCGTTGCAGCGTGAGCTTGATCACCGCAAACCGTGTTTTTTTTTGCAGCGTCCTCGGCAATTGACGGTCACCAGCTTATTTCGATATGTATTGCGTTGAAAAAATTGCAACATATACATTACATATGTATCTTTTAAACGGAAGAACTTTTGTTGTGAATTATTTTATCGTTTGACCAAAAAAAAATCGGAAAAAAGGCCTTTTTTTTGACGTTCCAACTAGGTCTGTCCCGTTAACGGGAGAAACCAGTTTAGGAGGCCGAAATTTTGGTGTTTTTCGTGAATTTTTTTTAACAGGGAAGGAATAATCAGAATTTGTTTAAACTTGGAAGATATTTTACTCATGTTTTGAAGTACACTTTGTAATTTTTTCAAGTCATTTCCGCCGGAAATAGTGGAGTTAGACGCTGCTGTCCATGGATGACTTTTTTTCAACTGGTGGGCATTCTAGCTCAAAAAGTTATTGACAAATCGTTCTGAAAATTTGTGCGAATATTCTCTATTTAATTACAATATATATGAATCTAACTCTGGGATGATATTATTATTAAAAATATTTTTTTTAATGCAAAAAGATGAAAAAACATGGTATAAAAACATGACATTGTGTTCAAACACCTCGATAACATGCGATTTTCAACTTTTTTGATCACAATTAGGTTCATATTCTTAGGAAATATGTTGTTAACGAAAAAAAAAATTGTAATGATTACAGATAAAAATTGTGACTTCAGGAATGCCCACCAGCAAAAAACTCGGATGGCGATCGTCCATGGACATCAGCTTCTAAATCCACTATTTCCGGCGGAAATGACTTGAAAAAATTACAAAGTGTACTTCAAAACATGAATAAAATATCCTCCAAGTTTAAACAAATTCTGATTATTCAAAAAATTCTGTTCAAAAAATTCACGAAAAACACCAAAATTTCGGCCTTCTAAACTGGTTTCTCCCGTTAAAAAAACGGCTGAGAATACTCTTTTTCCAACCATATTTTCTACCTGACTTATAGCACCTTCTCTGTTGCCCATCGAAGTGTAATGAAATTTGTTTAATCACTGCGCTCACGAGAGACTTGATCCAAGAGAAAAGCGTTTCTCGAAGAATGGCAAATTCAACCGTTGAAATGGAGGAAAAGTGAGAGGATTTTTTTGCCCCTTCTAAAGAGCTTAAAAATATCCAATTAGGCTTAACCACACTTGGTACACGACTGGAAAGAGCAGTCACTACCCCAAATTCACTCGCAATTCACCGTGGTTCGACCTACTTTTCAGTTAACTATTGGGTCTTTTCACGAGTGAGCTTTCGCATTGCCACGAGATTGAGTTTGAAGGGTTACACTAATAAATGTGAGGCGACCAAGCGCGAGAGACAAAGAGGTCTCTCGTTGGAAAAAGAAACTAGAAAAAGGTGAAAACATCCGAAAGTGAAATCAAAGAAAGTCTCAAACGTTAATTCCTAGTATTGTCGACTAAAACGGCCTTTTTTGAGTAGGTCAACTTTTGTCCCCCGGGCTCCTTGTCTCGAAATACAATGATTATAAACTTGTGACTCATTATCCACTTCTAAAAGTTGGTCAAGAATGCAAACCTTTTTTTCCCAGTGCTATTATTTTTTAAATGGAATGATATAATTCCCTCACGAACATGCATAATTTTATCGGAAAGTTGACACACAAAATTGTGTTTGTAATAAAAATCTTAGCCTACATCGTAAAAAGATCGTTTCTATTAAATATTGTCATTTGGGCATTTAATACGTCCATTCAAAAATCGATAATCGGTCGTACTCGTTATAGAACTGTTTCATCATAAATTCAAAATCTACGGCAGTTTTGGCTGTGAGTCTTAATCGTTAATTTGCGATCCTACATCTATTATTTTTTACTTGATTTTAAATTTGAGCTGTTTCCTGCTTGAGGCTTCGAATTCGGGCAATTGATGAGAATGGCAAACACACGGAGCCTGTAAAGACGTAATTGTTGGAATAACATGTCAAATCGCGTAATTCCATTCTAGACCTGCAGAAGAAGGCACTTCTCTGGATAAATCTATGACAGACGAACTAATAATAGGTTGTAATTTGACGTTGGATGGGCAGTATTGTTATCTTTCTCATTCGCAGTTCAAGAGATGTTGGAGTTTCAATTATAGTTGGTTATCACGATGAAAAGTGTCAGAGTCAGGCAGAGAAATGACGTCGGGGTCAGACCAAACCTTTTGATTATTTTCATATGGTTTTTTCCTCTAATATTTTATTTTTTTTCGAATCTTTTTACGAGAGTTAAAATTTCAAGATTTTATGTGTTAAGAATGTGAGGTTGTCCGATATTGAAATTGACTTTCGTTTCGCTAAAATCCCAGTGAAAACGCAGGGTTTCCCGGTGCATTTACCCAAAATGGCAAGCCGCCTTCTCTGGAAAATGCGCTCTGACGTTCACGAAAAGAATAAGAAACGAGTGGTGAAGCTGGGAGGACAAGAGGGTTTAATCCTCTATTCAGAGACACATTTGTTTCACTGAGAATGTCAATATCACCTTGACGCCACGTACGTATGAGCGGGAACTTTCACAAAAAAGAGAGGAAAAGAAATTTTGCGAAACGTCACTGTACGTCTTTTTGTACCCATCCGTATTTCTTCTGCTTTTATTTTTGTCGTATTTTTCGTGCATTGTGTCTCCAGGTTCGCTGTCTCCATGTGCTGCGTTGCCATTTCGCGGCAAGGTGAATATATATATAATGTGTAAATTTCGAGATAATTATTCTAGTATAATTTTAATAATAAGCATTAAATTTGAAAATGTTTAAAAATTCGTAAAATAGAGACGGGTTAAATATTCGATTATTATTATATAATTTCGTAAGCATATCTCAAAAATACTCATTTTTACGTCTCTTTGAAATTTATTCAAAACATTTATTTTTCAATGAACATATATTTCGAATGACCTGAAAATGTCGCGTGTGCAATGATGAATTCTCAGCAGAATATTTTTCTGCTGTGAATATGAAAACGGATTTAATCTCGGATAAAAAATTAAAGTAAAATGTCTAGACTTATGCACCTTTTAACGATGAGGTATAGCATTAATGCGATTATTATAATACGTTGCAGGCCGTTTGAAAAAATGTCACTGTAATGAGGCAGTAAAGATCTATATACCGTGTTTCAAACGGTTAACGTCTCTCTTCAGCTTTTTCCTCTTTTCCTGGGCAACTCGAGGGGTTTTAATGTTTTACGTGCAAGGCTGGAGCACGTGCCACAGTCAAAGAGACGCGCTGGGTTACAGCATGCATGCGGTCAGAAAGTCTACTGGAATTTTTCACGATACACCTGTCACGCAGCGAAAATACGCCCGGTAAAGGCAGGTGGTTTGCTTTCGGCTATTTACATCATATATACTCTTCTGTTTTTGCTGGCTGTAAGTCCGACACACGCCGAAAAAGAATTTCTAATAACGGTTTTCTCGGGATCTCAAATCGACCAGATGGGCTGATCATATTACGCTTTCTTATTTAAAATTTGAAAACAGCATCATATTCGTTTCAAAATATGTCTTATAGACTTAAAAATGGAGTAAAAATAAAATTTAGTTGTTTTCTTTTATTGGATTTTTTTTATTTAAAATAATGGCGAGCCTGTCAGAATAAAAACAAAATTTAGTTGTTTTCTTTTATTGGATTTGTTAAACTTAAAATAATTACGAGCCTGTCAGAATTATTGTCAGAAAATAAACTAATAAAGCAGATTAACGCTACTTTGAAAATAATTTAAAATGGTTCTTTTGAGTTATATCTCACTTGAAGCAGAATATTACTGTTTTTATCTGCGATTCATTCATTCATTCATTGATTTTTTCTCCAGACATTTCTGATTCTGGTCCTGAAGCAGTTTTCAAGATCTCTTTTTTCTTTCTCTCATCCTCTTTATCACCCCTCTATCGCTTTTTTATTTTTCACCCTCGCTGATTTTCACTGTTCAAAACCTTCCAAATATCTTTTTGAGATGGTTTCGATATGTAATCTCAAGGGATGCGATGATCCTCGAATCATTCCACCACTACCACTACTTTAGAGGAAAATGGAGTGTGAGAAGATTGACGATCGCGACGAGATCGATTGAGGAATCTGACGAGGCTTTGAATCGAGCTTTTTGAATGGCATCATTCTTAAAGCTTTCTTTTTCTTCGCTCACATGCTTCTCGCTTTATACTTTCTTCCCTCTTTTCGTTCGAATCCTATTTTCAAGGAATATTCAACCATTCACCATCTTTTCGTGGATATAGTAAATAAATAAAAATGTAAACGTCAATCATTATTTTAATCTCCATAGTGAAAGAGTTGATACATTTTTTCAAAACCTTCTAAACAAGAGTCTTTGATTAATCACTCGCATGACACGCTTCATTTGACCCAGAAAATCGTTGTGTTCCTCTCTTTCTCTTTATCTCTCTTTTTCCCTCTTTTTTCCTCGTGTCTATTTCATATGGGAACAATTTTTGAAACTCGATTCTGTACTTCCACTTTGACGTCCCTCGAGTAGGATATAGAAACTTTTGATCAAACTGTTGAGAACTATGTGCGGAAAATCGCGGGCGAAAATCTCGCTTCGTTGCTTTCATCTCTTATTCTCTCTATTATACTTTTGACAATCATTCGGGCAACCGTATTCGCTCACTCTTTAGCTATCCGTATTTTTATGTAAAGTGTTTCCAGTGGATTTCATAAGATCGTTCAATCCTGCTCGCATTACCATAAATTTTCGTACTGAAGACCAATTTTTATCTTAGGTTCGAAGAATTAATAATTTTTTTTCAATCCCACTCAAAATAATCAATCACATAGAAATTTTTAAATAATCACATTGTTTAGTTGATGAAAAAAAAAATTGTCCAAGCAATTTTTTGGGGTTGGATCTATTTTTTGTCGCTTCTCATCGACCTGAAAATGTCAATAGCGATATATTTTGGTATAGAGTTCAAGCGGGAACCAGAGTTCTTGCTTATTTGCTGAAGTTCTTGAAAAGAGACTCGTGGATCGTGAATATTTGTCATTAACTGTCAAACGAAATATAGACAACAAAATCCTCTTATTTCTGGAGGATAAGAGAAGGAAAACTTATTCTGTTTCTTGACGTTTTGTATTTCCGAGTACGCGTTTCGAAGACGTTTACTGGAGCTCAATGCACATAATGTAAAGGTTTCTTATCGATATACCTCGTGAATATAAAACTGCTGTATCGAGGGTCTTAAGAGAATATATCGCAGAAATAATGAGAATGATTTAAAAATGGGCCAAATTGGACCAAAAGAAAGAGGTGCGATTTAAAAAAAACTTTGTTTTATATAAAACAAAGAAAATAAAACGAAAGAAAACGAAGTATCTCGACATGTAGATTTGTGAACTAAATATTCTTTCGAGATTTGACACAAGTCGATTCAACATACCGAATATCGCTGACTTTAAAGTAGAGAGAAATTTCGTAAAAGAAAATTGTTGACTTTACCGATTTGTATTTTTTTATTTTCTTGTTTACTTTTTCTCGCAGGTTCCCAAGTGTTTTTTGTTTGTTCATTTTTTCAACCTTTGCACTTTCCATCGACTTTTATTTTCCTCTTTTTCTCGTCTTCATCATTTTCCTCAATTTCTTGTCTCTTTGTCTCGCTCACCCGACCACCCACACACATACACACGTTTATCCGAGATCAACTTTTTTCCAGAATCCCTAAGGAGATGGTTGCGAATTTCCTTTTACGTAATCCGCTCGGAGATCTCTCTTCATTCTTTACTTCTTTTTCTATCTTGCTTTTTCTTCTATATTTTGATAATCGAGTTAAAGGTAACCGCCGCTTCTCCTCCCCCTTGCTCTCTTCCGTTTCTTACTTTCATGATTTTACAGCCGTAGATTTATATGTATGGGTTACTCCACTTGTTACCGATCAATAAATAAAATTGTCTCGCAATGGATGTATTCACGAATGTTTTTATTTAAAACTTGTTCAAAGGGGCAGTTCAAAAAAATTCGTTTATTTTATTCAGTCCTCGAAAATCATAGGTGAACAAAATTTTCAGGAAAGATCGATGAATTCAGCGTGGAACGACCCATACAAAAGTATCGCCGTTGTCTTCCTTTGGCTCGATTCTGTCTCATTGCTTCGACTCGATTTCGATAGGACAAAATTGCGAAGAAAAACACGCGCACTCATTTGTACGGTCACGTGCAGAACCGTAACTTGGACTTTTTCAAAAGTTTATTTCGATCCTTCCTGCATCATTTAAACGTCGCTCGCTATCCAGATACGAAAACTTTGTCTTATTTTTATTTGCTTTCTTTTTTTTATTGAGCAGATTGTATTGATTGTTGTATTATGTAATTTTATCACAAAACTCATTTAGTCGACATTTTGCACAAGTATATATAAATTGCAATAATTTGGTTAATTAGCATTTTTATATAGGATTTTTTTGTATAGGATCCTGAAATTTTGGTAACATCGCCACGAAATAAAGCTCTCGCAATTATCCTAGGAGCAAATGACGCGAGAAGATGCATAATAATGCTTAATTCGGAGTGCAGATTTATTCGTGCGAAGTGAATTTCAGGTTAATACTGTATCTTAATGTTCTTTTTCCATACCCCTAATGGTTATACATTCATGAATACTCTTTGCATTGTGTGTGAAAACGATACATAAATAACGAGAAATGTCTCATCAGTAAATGCAGAAGATTCGTTTCATGTAATTAAGGTAAGTTCGTTAAATTAAATTCGATATTGGAAAAAGGGTATGCGATTGCATTCGATTAACATACGAAAAAATGTCAGTATTAAAGTTTTATAAAATCTAGTAATTTCATAAACAATACGTATTAATGTGATAATTAATAAAGATTCAGTGACTAAAATTGATCAAGTCAAACTTGGGATGATCTGATGATTAATATCAAATAATTGAAAAAGGTATGAAGGTCTTCGGCTCTGTTCAACAAATTGAGTAAAATGTATTTTATTCATATGATTAAAGTGCATAGTTATAGCAAGAGTATCGTAAAGCTCAATTAAACATTTCGTGCACGAAACGAAGTAATATTTGTTAACTTTCGTTTACCTGAATAAAAATAGACAATTCCTCTCCTAGGAGCATATCTCTGCAGACATCTTTTGCAGTGGTATCGAGCGTAAGATAGACCAGGCTGCTCTCAATTCCCGTGTGTATTCTGACCCAACCGTTTCCAGTTCCAACATCGATCCCGACTCCAGAGTCCCACGAGGAATTAAATGTTTCCTGGTGACACGTGTTCTCGGCATTAACGGTCGTACCATTCTTCGTCTTAGGTGGGCTCGTGCTTTGAATTGAATCCGTACTGAAGCTCTCGGTACCATCGTCACGCGGATCGACCTCATCCACCTCCGTCATCTTGTCATTCTCATTCTCCGTCTCATTGTCGAATCTACCGATAGTCTCGTTCAGGTTGTCCAGGATCTCTTTCTCGAGAATTTCTTGTCTCCGCGATTCTATCAATTCCATCTGATTAACAATATTTTCACTTCCGAAGCTCGTAACTTTCTCTGACTTTGTATCTCCGCAGTTCTCAGACACTGAATTACATTCAGCGTACATCGTATCATCTTTATTCAATGAAGTATTTATTTCTCTCATTTCTTTCACGTCCACGATTGTCTTTATATCAGAAAAGTATTTAGTCTCAGGATACAATTTCGAATTTTCTAAACAGACAGTTGTTTCACCTTTCGGTTTTCTGGAATCCATGACGACTCGCGACCTTTGGGAATTATCCTTTTTACTTCGATAGTTCCGACGAGTGGAAAATAATCCTCCCCTCATTTCCACGTTTGAGCTACCAGTCTCTTCGAACTTGGAGCAAAGCGCCTTAATTGGCGTTTCGCCTTGTACTCCCGTAGGAATTTTCGCTTCATCGTGAAATTCTGGCTTAACCGCGAGACTAAAGTTCTCGTTCGAGTTGCCCGGAGGCTTCTTCGTTGGCTTTGACGATCCTGAACCTGCGCCCAAGTTTCTCAATGCCCGGGATACACTGGACTTGGACTTATTCTGAAAGCTTTCCAGCCTCTCTTGGGTCGAACGAACGACTCGGTCGCCAAACTGAAAATCTTTTGTGCCATCTGCCTTGTCCGATTTTTCCATTGTTTTACACGTTCCTTGGATCAATCGTTCAGGCTGGTCCACATCTTGATGCGTTAATTTGGACGATTTGCTTTTTTTCTTGGACTTGATTTCTGAATATATGTGTTCCTTGTTGTCGTAAGCTCCCTTTAGATCAGACAGTACCGATCGTACTTTTCCACCATCTTTTTTTCTCAGACTGCACTTCGGACTCTCTTTCATTTCGGTCGCAGTGATTTTTCCACATGGCTTCTTCGATTTGTGCTGAAACCTCTCATAATTAGCAAGAATCTTCTGGTTCAGCTCATGAATCAATTCCAGTCTTTTGGTGATTGAATCGTTATTTTTATCGGACTTATCTTTGGAAATATCCCATCGTCTTCTCGCACTTGTACCCGTCAGATCGTTGCGATCGTTTGTCAAACAAGTCTTTAACGACTTTGTCGTTATTTGATTTGACTGGCGAGTTTTCTTTTTTCTCATCATCGTGCATTCGCCCGGCACTCCGATCTCGTATTTCGAATCACTTTTTATTACATTCCCTTTGTCCTTCGAGCGTTCACAAAAAACATCGACGTTCAATGTTCTCGTTGTCGCGATCTTCGATTGTTTTTCACCGGCAGTGAATCCCGAAACATTCATCAATTCCAAAACTCGTTTCGAACTATTTTGCAACTTTTCCTTGGATTTTAAATGGCTCGGATTCGTTTGAACGGGCTTTGGTGAAATCTTCGAAGTTTCTGATGATTTATCACCTTTTTGGCGATCGCTGAAACCGATTCCTCGTTTCGCGTCTGGCCTAATTTCGATACCCGTACTCGAACCACTGCTCAGACTTATTCTCTCATTCAGCTCCCAATTTATCGTCGTTTCCGGTATTTTCTCGTTGTACGAAGAACTCGCGTCGCTTTTCTCTTTGTGGTCGTTACACTGTGATGACGATTTGCTCGACGTTTTGGTCGAAAAATTTTGGAGCTCAGACGATCTGACGAGTCCTCGGGTCGATGATAATCGCCTCGATCTTCGTAGTTTCGAAGGAACGTTAGGAAATATTGGTGGGTTCATTGTGCCTGTTACCACCATTGCTCTTACCAAAGCGTGATCTTTTTGGTCGATAAAAAAGTATATCTGCAACAAAAAGGAAAGTTTCCTTTAACAAAAATGAATTAATTCGATGAACAGCTTAAACGGCTTTAAAAAATGAACCATTTGAGTTTATACATTTTCCTACATGTCTAATGTTCTAAAGAATTCCCGATTCACAGAATTTGCGAATTCACAGTGTGAAAACGGAGACGACGGTGGAGGAGAAGTGTTGGGTAAAGACGATCGATTCACGCAGGAAAAATTGTTATTCTGTTGTCGTACGATGCTTAATCCAAGAATCTTATCCCTGTACTCCCCTCCACCAAACTTCCTGCGTACACGTTTATAGTACATATATATTTAGCAACAGTGCAAACATTATAAGGGAGTGTTGGAGAATCGCAAAGGCGACACGCATGGAATCTCGTATTTCTCGCTTCACTGAACGAGAGAGAGAAAATAGAAAGGTAAAAGACACGAAAGATACGGGGGGAAAATCCAAGAATGGGCATTAGTACTAAAGAAAATTTGAATGAAGTAACATTTTTGTAATCTCATCTCCGTTCTATTGATTGCGACCATACATAATTATAGATAATTTAAATACGCATCATATTAATTCAAATCGAAAAGACGAATGGAAATAATAAAAAACGTATGAAATATCTTCAATTTTAATTTCGTAATATACTTCAATGGAAAAAGATTTGATGCAACGCAAAAGGAGGCTAGATGTTGAAAATCAATTAATCAATATATTGTCAAATTTTTATAGAATCCTGGTGAAATTATTGCAATGAGGACATTTTTTTCGCAATTTTCACTTGCTTTCGGGAAATTGAATGAACATAATGATTCTTTCGATAAAATACTAGAAACTAAGCTGTCATGATAATTTTTTTTTTTGATTGCTCACTTAAAAATGTTTTGATTGCTTTAAAAAGTACCATCATAAAAGTTATACTTTAAGTAACTCAATTAACTGAACTAAAACTGTAAAAATAAAAAGATCGTATTTTTAACGATGATAAACTAAAATTTTATGATACTAATTTTTTTACAGCAATAAAAGATCATGACCACTAATGTATAATTTTATTAATTTAATTCCTCAAAATTGGGTCAGACAATCATTCTGAAAATATTTTCTTGACATCTCAATGCTTTTAACGATATTCTATCAAAGTTTATGACTATTTCAACATTTTAGGTTTGAGGAATCAGCTTTCTTAATGTAGTAGGTTCGCCAGAGCGTTTTTCTATAGAATTTTAAAAAATGTTGCGGACCCTAGTATGCAATTACGTGCAAAATTTCAAAAGGATTCATCATCCCGTATTCGAGATATTGAAAATCAAAGATTGCAAAGTTTTACATGCGTTTTTATAGGAAATGACAGAACATTTTACATTTCACGCAATAACTTTGAAACTTTTCTACAATTTCTTTTTTTAATCGTCCTATACGGAGGAACGTATAATAAAGTTTGTCAAAAAATTACAAGGATTTTGACCGCACTTAGTTACAGAGATATAGCGATATAAAGTATATTTTGTGTGTATTAGATAGGGAAACGTGATTATTTCGGAAACTTTGAACTTTATATTAAACTTTTTTTCCGAAAGTTTAAATGCTTTTAGATTCCTTTAAGGTGTAACAACTATCATTATTAGATTATTCCGCAAGTTATATCCAAGTTTTCGAGCATTGACCGGAGAATTAACTTTTGAACGTGACTGTAGCGAGACTACTACCTTAAAATCGTTGGAGAATTTTTTTGCTTGTGAACAAAAAGGAGATTGTAAGAAAGGAATCTCGAGTCTGGTGGTAAAAATGCAAAATTGGAAGTTCGAATGGAGGTATTTGGGGGTGTCATACTCCTATATTTGTCGTTACACGTCGCGCCGATATAAATATCATGAATGAAGCGATAAATTTCAATGGTATCCGTGGGGGGATCTCGTCGGATGGATGGATGGCGAATGAACGCGACGTGACCCGGAAACTCGATTTTTTCGAAATTTCCCTCCTCCTGGTCAGAGTTTGCATCTGCATGTACCATATGTATCATGTACTTTTTTTCACTCTGCCACGTTTTCACATATGTTCTATTTCAAAATCATTTTTCTCGATCGGCTACAGTCACGTCCTGTCGTTTGTCACGATAGGAAAAATCTACGTATGAGGAACGTTCCAGACTTTTTGAGCCTTTTTTTAATCCGATGTTCACAAATTTCTCTCTAATGTTACAAATAAGATGCCAAACAAGAAATATATTCTTTGCTTATGTTGTTTTTCAACCAGAAAACATCCCGCCTAAAAAAAAAAACTGTCTGGGCAAGACGTCTGGGCGAGTCGTCTGGCATAGAACGGTTTCCCAGACTCTTTTAAATTCTTCCCGAGAGTCTCGCCGAGATTGTTTCCAAGATTTTATTCAAATTTTTACGAGAGTCTCGCCGAGACTGTTTCCAATATTTAAAAAAATTTTTTTTTGGTAGTCTCGCCGAGACTGTTTTCAAGATTTTTTGAAAATTTTTTTTGGAGTCTCGCCGAGACTATTTCTAAAATTAAATTTTTTTTTTTTTGGCAATCGCCGAGACTTTCCAAGATTATTTTGAGTCTCGCCGAGACTATTTCCAACATTTAAAAAAAAAATTTTTGGGAGTCTTGCCGAGACCGTTTCTAAAATTAAAAACAAAAAAAATCAGTCTGGGTAAGACGTCTTGCCCAGACGTCTTGCCGAGACTGTTTCCAAAATTTTTTGAAACTTTTTGTCCCTTTACATTTATTGATGGTGATAATGAATGACATTGAATATGAAATTTTTTTTTTAATCATTTCAAGGCCTTAGGCAAGACAAAGTGCAATGGTTGCAACATCTTTGGTCTTTGGGAGCAGACCATAGCCTGTGATTTGATAATATTGAGTCGAAATTCCGATGAGACTATATAGAAATCGGGCGGACTATTCATGGACGTGAAAGAAGGCCACCTGTCGAGTAAAATTGGAAGCTCTACAAACTTTTGTTTTTCCGTCTAGTAGGCGTCTACCAGCCGGAAAAACAAAGGTTTGTAGAGTTTCCAATTTTACTCGACAGGTGGCCTTCTTTCGCGTTCACGGATAATCCGCCCGATTTCTATATAGCCTTGTCGGGATTTAGACTCAATATTATCAAATCACAGGCTATGGTCTACTCCCAAAGACCAAAGACGTTGCAACCATTGCACTTTGTCTTGCCTAAGGCCTTGAAATGATTAAAAAAAAATTTCACATCCAATGTCATTCATTATCACCATTAATAAATGTAAAGAGAGAAAAAAAAGTTCAAAAAATCTTGGAAACAGTCTCGGCGAGAGTCCCAAAAAATTTTTTTTTAATGTTAAAAACAATCTCGGCGAGACTCCCAAAAAAATTTTTTTAAATGTTGGAAACAGTCTTGGCAAGATTCTGAAAAAAAAATTTCAAAAAATCTTTTTTGAAATTAAAATTTTTTGAAAAAAATTGGAAGCAGTCTCGGCGAGACTCTCGGGAAGAATTTAAAAGAGTCTGGGAAACTGTTCTAAGCCAGACGACTCGCCCAGACGTCTTGCCCAGATTATTTTTTTTACGCGGGATGGGTATATAATTGAAGAAATCATAAGAGGAGCTTTTTTCAAAATACTTGTTTAAATCATGTATACATGAAAATAAAAAAATAGCATCACAAGTAAGCAATGAAGTATTTCCTAGTTCAATAGTTTGTTCCTTCGTTTAAAGTATTTTGTTCTTTAATTTATTAAATATTTATTTTTATTCACCGAACGATTTAAATTACACTGAGTAATTAACAAGAAAGTTTTTTAACCTTAACACCCGTCCAAATTCAAGTGTAACGTGCAATTTTGAAAGTTTGGAAATAGCGGGAATTTGCAACGTGAAATGCTATAAAATTCATGTTACGGTCACGCTGATAATTTTTCAATAGATATTCGAATCTTTTTTGTAAATACGGTTTTAATAAATATTTTATAAGCATGAAACAATTAACTGCTTAGTACAGTTTTACTGCTACAACGTAATTTTCAAGCTTTCGTTCGTAGTACCTTAGGATACATAAAAAGTTGTTAAACATCCGAGTCAATTGATTGTAACGATGTAATTATAACTGAATTTAACTTTATTTCGATTATAAAATTTATTTTAATAATAATCTTCGTTCATAGAAATGAAGTTATTCCCTCAATAAAAAATATGAGAAGAATGATTTATACAGTATCAATAGTGTGTTCTTCATCGGAATGTTCTGTAGATTTAATCTTCTCAGTAGAGTAAAAAAAGGTTCGAAAACTACAACTATAATAAATATATTTCAACTGAATATTTATTGTGAAAAAAAAAATGAGATGATGTTCGTATTCAAGATGTTACCGAAAGAGAATGAAAGTACAGTCGTGAAAGGCTCAAGGCCGAGCTCAACGAGAGCGCAACAGTAACGATCGGCAAATTTATAACGATGCTGAATTGCGGAAATCCTTCACCGGAAATGCCTTGGCTTTTGCTCGAAGATCTTTTATGTGTATGCGCATATTACTTTCTTTAGATTTTCTCATTTTTCGACGAGTTCACATACAAATGTAGGTATATATAGCCATTTGTTCGAATGTAGTTCGAATCGATCATCGAGGACTACTTAAAGAATCCTATACATTGGTTCGAAGATTCATTCAGGGCGAAAATAATTTCCATCGTATCAACCGATCGCTCTATACCACAAATCATTTAAAATAATTTCAGCGATTTTCACAAAATTTACACCAATAACATAAATTGATTGATATCAAAGGAATAAAATGATCGACACCAAACTTTCGATTTTTTCTTTTAAAAGAAATGAAATTAATGATTTGAATTATAAAATGTTGTTCGCATTCTGCTACGGTCATAATTTTACCATGAATGTACCGTGGAGGCTTTTGTGAAAAAAAATGCAAGGAAAGTAACGATAAACGTTTCCAACATCATTAAAGAACTTTTTGTAGCTGCAACTGAAAGCTCAAATATACGATGATTACTTCGATTGCGCAATTTTGAACGTATACAGTAATGGGTGCTACACTTTCGGCTGACATTATATTAAAACATGTAAATATATAGCATTTTCATAAATATGAATAGTATTTACTACATCGTTAGACCGTGAGGGATGCAAAGTAGATTTAAAGAGTATGACGTTGTGTACTCGAGCTTTCATCGCGATATATTCGCTTGAACGAATAGCGGTCGTGCGTTACCAAGACGCCAAACTCCGAGCCTTTTATATATAAATACATACATTTTATCAACGACAAAAAAATCTAGGTGAAAACTTCTAGGCTATGTTCACACGGTCGCAGCCTACTTGGCAATGGTTTAAAAAAAATTTCGTTTTCCTTTCATAGTCCCCTTTAGATCAAGATTTTATTTAATCAGTAGTTTCAATACTTTGATATTTATCAAAAGTTCTAATTGACGGCACTCGATTTTCTAGACCTTGACCACGGTACCAGAGTCGCGATATATTGTTAACAACCAACCTTGTAGTTTCTCAACGATTCTTCTACTCAATTATCCATTGTTAAAATCCTTTTGAAGATGTAACATCGTATCGGTGATAAATTCCAAAGTTTAACGAAGTATTTATAAGTTTACAAATAACTAACACTTCACACACATTTCACAGTAAATTGCACTCCAAAGAGAAATTAGAGAAGAAAACGTCACAATTCACCAAATCATCTCAAATCATTTTTGTAGAGTATAATTCATTAATTATTGATGAACCGCGTCACGACAAAAAGACCCAGATAAATTTTTAATTAAAAGTGAAACAACTATCATTAAGACCACAAATAGATTAGTATTTCTAGATCCGATTTGAAAAATCTCTGTCCTCAGAAAGTAATTGCTGTATTATTGAAACGACAGGGAAAACGAGAGTATATCCACGAAATTAAAAACATAATTACACCAAAAGTGAAAACATTGTTACACCAAAATTGGGAACGCGATTTTAAAATCTAAATATTTATAAAGAAGCATTTTGGAAGGACTATTGCTAGATTATCGAAACGAATCGAGCAACAAATGAATCAGTGAATAAAAAAACAAGTTGGATTAAGCTCGATGGGTCGTCGAGTATTTTCGCACACGTGAGGCACACACGCGTTATCCATCACCGTGAACCGACTGGCTGTCCAAGTCTTCGGTCTCGAGCAACACACCCGTACTAGTAAAAGCAACAAACACATGGACACCCGAGGCGGACAGTTGGTTGAGAGAATATGAGACTTGCCACCTGTGCTCTTCCTTCTACCTGTTGGGTGAGCTCGTTCACGAGGGGGAAAGAGCACGATGAAAAAAAAGTGAAAGATATAAAAACCATATATGTAGAAAAGAGAGAAAGAACCTTCCTGTGTTTCCATCTCTCTTTCACTTGAGCATATTTTCTCTGTTGCACGTGGGGACCACGCGCATTTGGTAAACTTTACGTTGCAAGGTGGTAAAGTGGAAGAAAACATGTGACTAATAATGGAAATAGATGGAAAGACTAGATGAAATTAAAAAAAAAAAAAATATCAGCAGCAGAAATGAGTTCCCTTGGCAGCTGGTACAATCTTCCCGAAGTACTGGACCAGTACGATAGAATATTTATCCAGTTAAGGATTCTTTAGTCATTACAATAGAAGTAAAAAAATAAACCCTCAATAATATCATAAAAACGCTTAATTAAAAAACTTTGTATAATCGACTAGAAGGTTTTTGTGTCCTTCGAAAGTCTGGAAGTAAATCTGAAAGAAATCGTGAAGTAAACCGTTAGGCAGTCTGGAAATGGCGCCAAAATGGGGGAGAAAGGGCTAGTCTGGGAATAAGACATTCGACTCGTTTTATCAACGTATACAGGTGAACATGATCCACATTTGAGAAGACTACAGACTCGAGGAACACCTGAAAGTATTATATAGGTATATGAGAGGGTTGGCGTTGGGGGAACGGGATCCTCGAACCCTCAACTACTCGAGAGTGGGGGAAGGATGCACTTCCGTCCCACCGAACACTTTCTGTACGGATGCACCGGTTAATGACGCAAATATATGGCATGGTTGATGAGCTGCATAGGCTCTGTACACACAAATATATCGATTCCATCACGTTTTTTACTTCGAGAGATAACCAATCACTGTAACTAAAACCATAGTACGATGGACGATTAGATAAGTCAGTTTAAATTCCGAATAAATCATGAATATAGAACGTAAAAGAGTTAAAATTTGAGGATGATCTGCACTGTCCTATTTGGCTGAAACAATTTTTGAAAAAGAAGTTTCAAACGATTCAGAATCTCTTTCGATTTTTACGCCTTTCCTTACGAAAGTTTGGTTAATTGAGGCGATCAAGCAAGGAATATTTGAGTCAGAAAATGAAGGGGCCTTGAACGGACAACGAGGCTTCGTTTCTCTTAATAATTACATAGCACTTGTCGTGGCTATTGAGTTAAAAAAAAGTCATTGAATCAGGTGTGATCGGCTATTTTTAAATTAACTTAGCTCGATTTTCTTTAGCTTGAAAATAATAATGTTCCATTCTAGTAGATTTTTGTCTCTTTCTCGGAGAAGACCAACAATCAATAACCCATTAATTCTAAGCCATTAATAACCCTAAACCAATCAAAAAAATCTGAAACGTCCACTCGAATAATTGATACTATAATTGATACTCATACTAACATCGTGGCAACGAAAACACTTGAAACAAAAATAGCATTTCTCTCGTAGATTGAAATTAAAATATAAAAAATATGAAAAACAAAAAGTTAAAACCAAAAGAAAATAAATTAAGAAAAAAATATAAAAAAGAATCCTCGATATAGATTTTTGATTAAAATATTCGCCGTATTCAGTTTCTCGTTGTACCAATCGTAAACTTGATTCGGTTATGCTTCATTCTCAGGAATATTCACACGTTCAAAATCCTTTTATTCGTACACCGGTGTCGAAGCAGAAAAAAATTGTGTTCTTTAAAACGCAGTTGCGGGCTGGGCTGGATTTGTGCGCAGCTCGTTTCAATGCTATGGCCCTCACCACTTCCGGTATCTCTTGCGAGGGAATCCCTCGATGACTCCTCCCATCGTTTCGTTGTATTATATACTTTACTGAATACTTTATGTTTCTATATATAGTATTTAGTACATATATACATTCGGTGGTAAATTTTCGTATATTCAACCTACGTCTACACAGAACACATACATTTGTATATGTATATGATATACGCGTATATGTATCTTTCATACATTATATCCTACAGGGAGAATGAAACGGTTCTGGGTTTTAACAATTCCGCTTGCGAGCGTAATATCTCTCTTTCTCTCTCCCCTTTGTCTATCATTTCGTTTCCCTCGTTGAACGAGACTGTTAAATCGCGATTGGTCGAGCAAACGTTTTATTCGCGAGAGGTGACTTCGTCCTACAGCAGTTTAGACTCGAGCCTGAACCACCGAACCGTACACTTTTGACAGTCCGCTGTCGTTGGGAGAAATGCCGCAGATACGGCATACTCGGTTCGGGAAACCTCGATTTAAGCCACAATATATAACGCCTCAGGCAGATCGATCGGTGCGTTCTTTTTATTATTTTTCTTTTTAACACTTTTCGAGAAAGAATTTCTGATTGCGATATTTAAATTTAAGAAATGAATAAAAAAAGCTCTTTGTTTTCCAATAGATTTATTCTTACTGGAAAAAATGTGTTGCACGTTTTAACTTATGAAAAAGAATAGTTGAAAAAGAAAGTAAATCCTGCCACGTTTTTGAAAACAGAATATCTGATTGCAATATCAAAATCGGCGCATTTAATAAAAATAACTTTCTTCTCGTGTTCAATTATAATGTTCAGAATTAAATTGTGATACGTTTTCACTGTTTGATTGATCGAATCAACTTTGATTAGGATTGACACGAGGAAGATCGAAGCTGATGTCAGAATCGATTAATCTATCGCTCGATCAAATATCGAGATAAATTGTTGAGCGCGTATACGTTCGAGAGAAGGGGTCGTGGCAAAAAAAATGGTTATTTATTAAAGACAAAACGAAGTCACGTCTGTTTGCATTCCATCAGGGTTTACGATAAAACTCACGTGGAAATACATAGCTGGTGATTTTTTATTTTATTTTTTCCACCGTACGACTGGATATAGAGAAAGGTACATACGCGAAATCGTCGAGAAAGCTTCGAACATCCCCAGCAACGAGATGTAACCTACACGCCCTGGGTGTCGTAGAGAAAATTGAGAGCCACGAAAGAGAAGCCACGTACTGAATAATTAATCGACAAACTCTCCTTCTCGTTCTCTTTATCTTTCTTTTGCTCTGCCGAGCTTTTTCGATCACACGGAAGTGAGCTACACTGTATAACTTCCTGCACTCCAGTCAATTCTTCATCTTTTTCCCGTATTTCGCTCGATTATGTGATTCATCTCGTAGTCATTTTTAAATATTATCGCCCTAGTGTCATGCTCGATTTAACGAATGAGGCGATTCCTCGCTTTTTCTTAGTAACGAACAGCGTTATTTTAATGAGAATTTATACGATGAAACAAACTAGTTTTCATTACACTAAACCATTTTACTTTTACAACAAAAAATTTATTGTTTATGGAGCAAAAACTTATCGCATACAGTTTTCAGAATATGTTTGATTAAATTCTTCATGGCACATTCTCTCTACGATGATTCTTGCAACATTGGAATAGAAATTGCATTGATATGCATTTTTTTTATATCGAGTGTGGCGTCAAATTAAACTCATTCTTAATTTGTTTTTTTCAGATTGATATTCGTTGGTCCCATGTTATATATAAATTTTTTCTATAGTCATGGCAAAAATGTGGGCTATAGAAATTTCATTATAACGGTCAAATGTTCGGCTTTGTCATTTATATATTATGAAAATTCCAACTTCAAAGGCATGGAAATTCAATTAAATTAATTAAGCAAAAGGAACATTTTTTGTTTATATTTCTTTTCATTATTTCAGCCAACACGCAAACTCATCTTCTCTCGTTCTTTCGTCACTCCTATATCTTGCGCATATAATACGAAACGTCGGACTCCTCTCTTTTGTAATTATTCAGAAACGTCGAGTTTCGGTTGGCCCTGCATGTTCTCGTACTTCCGGTCTGTGTGCGTGTGCTGTGTGTACTCTCATTTTTTTTTTGCTACCAAAGAGGGAGTACGCCCAGTGAATTCATTTTTTTTTACCCTCCGCTTGAAAGTTCCGGTCTGCTGACAACGAGAATCATACCCGACATTCCGCCTCAAATCTTAAGAAAATCCGAATTCACAAGTGGGTCATTATAATTTGAAAGGAAACATTCAAATGCTTGCAGCAGAACGTTCTACGAAGTAAAAATTTTAATTATTTCAATGAAATAAAATGTACTTTGCATTTTTCGAATTAATTAATCACAAAACGTGAAGATTAATATGATTTTTTTAAGCAGTATTCACATCGTTATTTTAAGAATAAAAAGTGCTGCTTTTTCGATTCAAGCAAGTTCACTGCTAAAATAATGATCTGTTTTGAACAGGATTTTCCTGCCTTCTCCTATTTTCATAATTTATTTCGCGTTGCATTCAAATTCCAATTCCAAATCGAAGGAGTTTCTTTCCTGTTTTGGGGTATAAAATAGAAGAGATTTGAAAAAAAAAAAAATACTATCGATAAACTCGTTTATTAATGGATAAGACAAGCGATGAGTTTACGAGAAGATTACATTAAGTCATTCACCACAAAGACGCCCATTCATGAATCGAGACAGACATTGTACAAGGTTGTTATATAAAAGTCTATTTTCATGTTCTCAAGTAATGTTATGGATTTGTACATCTATCTATATAAATACATAGCGACAGGAGGTACAGCTTTTATTATGCGGACAACGTGTAGTTTCCTTCTGGGTATTACCATCGTTGTTGATGCTGCTCAAGAAGCGGACGAAAGAAGGAAAACGACGCACGTGGAATACTCAATACATCACAACCCAGAATAAACATATATACATATGTGGATGTGCGTATAAAATATAAAAGTATTTTAAAATAATTCAAAAAGTCGATCTTAAGTTTACGAAAAAGGATTGAAAGCGCCATTATTGTGTTTTTAAAATGATGTCAAGCAACGAGAAAAAATTGATAGCAATAAATTTGAAAGTAGGCCTTTATTTAATTTTCTTTTGACAAAATTATCGAACTGAATGTTCCGCAATATTATTCTTTGAAACACTGTTTTCGTTATCGTTAATTTGCCGCGAGATCCTTTGCCTTTGACATCGACGAAAGCTTTGATTAAATTCAAGTTTTATTTTCGTTTCAATGACGTTCAAACTTTCTCATCTGCTGATTAGTGTCTTTGTGGTTGTTTAATCGAGAAACTCAACACTGCAAAATGCGGGAAGCTTCTGATTTTCCTCGTTAAGGATTGGTCAGATTGAGAGTCCTCTTGCATGGATCGATATATACATAGGTATTCGTGTGTATATTTGTTTATATCTGTTCGTAAAAAGGCACATGTGAATATGTATATAAATGGAAAGGAAAGCCATGCCAAATGCTTTGTAATTGCTAAGAAATTTGAAACTCCGTTTTCCTGTTGTTCTTCCTTAATTTTCAGGCTCGTATTCGCTGCATTCTCGTCTCAGTTAACCAAAATAGCCTATGCAAGTGCGTAAAGTTATAAAAAGATACTGAATCCATTAGAAATTGTTGTACAAAAATCATTTCAGATAAATAAAACAAAGTTCTCTCGACATTTTCATTTTTTTCTTTGAATATTTGATTTTTTTCAGGTTCTAATAGAGATTTTTAAAAATGTTGAAAATGTTAGAAAAAAATTGAACAAAACACATACTTGAAGCACCCCTTGAACCACCCTGCAGAATAACTTTATCTCGCGTAGACCCTTTATTAAGGTCGTCTGCGTGTGGAGGTTACAAATCACAATAGGGGGCTGCACAAACGTACGAGAGTCGCCAAGCGTAGAGGACTTGAGAAAAAGAAACATCCACATTACGCACATTCGTTAGAAAAATGAATTCTACGATGAAAAAGATTCTGGTGAAAGTTCCCATTTTTTGCAGCGAACTCTTTTGTAGAGAAATAAGCATTTTTAATCGGTTACACATTTTTATACCTACTCTACCGTAGAATTGCAAAATGCAGTTAAAATATTTCACTTCGAAAAACTAGAAGAAGCAAAAAACAGAATTAACCGAAACGGAATAGTCGAACTTCGACTAGATAAAACGGATTCCTTCTATCACGCATAAAAAAACTTGGTTAACCTTGGCAGAAATCGGCGATCCTACAGTCAGAAGCAATTTGTCCTACAATCGGGATTAGCCCGTGACATTAAAAATAACGTTTTTAGTATCCCTGGTCACCTCCAGCCCCACAGTTACCGATGCTTACTTCCTTTTGTAATGACCGAAGAGTTAACCAGCTATACACGGTCCCCCGACGTGCCCGAAGGGTGGAAAAAGTCTTCGAATCACTTCCCATGTCCGAAAAAAATGCCATAAGGTAGCTTCTGACTTCTCGACCGAAACCAACACGATGAAACTCCCACCCTTTTGCATTTCGACGCACCTAACGTCAACAGCTGACCCTCTATTTTTACGTCGTCACTATGTGACACAATTAACAAAGTCGTTTTTGAACAATTTTCATTATTAAATAAACGAACTTAAAAATCACACACTTTACTAAGTGAATAATAAAAAAGTGTATCCAAATATTCATTAATCTTCCACAAAATTAATTAAAGGATTTCCCGATGGTAGAGAAAAAACCTTGTGTAAATTTTTTCTAAATGCGAAAAATATACATAGCGTTTACAGGATTTCCACGGAAAATTCAACACATGTACAAAGAGTAGAATTCGCGTGGAGAAAAAAAGCAAACACCGGCAGCGAAACATTTCAATTTTCACGAATTACCGAGAATTTTATTACATTTCTAGAACACACACGAATTTTTGAAACAACGTTACGTTTCTTTTACTCGTAACTACGAAAATAATATCGTGGTTATACCGGCGAGTTTTGGTTGGTTCAAACAAAAAAAGGAAAAAAAAATATTACGAAACTTAATTAAAAAAAGAGAAAGAACAAGGATGCCTGAGGAAGAGAGAGATAAAATTCAGTACACCCTCATCGTTCGTTACGTCCGTGTGTCGGCCTTTCAGTTGCTCTATTTTTTTTACGGATACCAAAAAAAAACGTCGAGTGAGCGCTGTAAAAGTTTCGCGCCACCGGATTACACGGTGATACAGCACCGACTCTTATTCTTCGTAAGTTAATCAATGTCCCATCGCATATTGTATTAACCATTCAAATGGTAGGGCGTGTGACAATTTTTTTAATTCAGGCTATCAACCCTCAACCAGCTTTGCATGCGACTGAAGCTGCTGGATAAACTTCACATGCTACAAATATGAGTTACTTTTTACTCGATTCCAACGACACTTTGAATCCTGAATAAATTCATTGAGACCAAAGGATCAGCGTAACAAATGTACAAGAAATTTACCATGAACGACTTTTGTTTCGATACGAACAGAATAATTTTATCGATTTTTTCCCGCAGCTGACTGGAGCATTTCGGTGATTTCCTTCATCAGTAAAAAAAACAATGGTTGCATGTTTAAACAATGACAATGTTTACATTTGAAAAACTCTGGCTCAATCGGAAGCTTGCGAAGGATCGACAAACAGACGTAGAGGAGTTGAACGATTGTCGTATCTTCCGCTTTGCTGAATGAACGATTGTAGCTGGACGAAGGGAATGACCACTCAACGAGAATAAATTCGAGACGGATGTTTACTTTTGAAGCAGTGTTGAGGGAGTTAAGGGGCATGGCGGTGTATATAGGATGCAAGTACGACTCGAGAAAGCTCTTGCTTTCGAGCAAAAGCCAATGACCGCTTAAGATGCTTTCTATACGTATATGCCCTCGTGTAAATAGCCTCCGTATAAATATAAATCATCTTCTAGGCATCGGAGATAGGATAAAATGGAAAAAAATGTTTGCAGGCCATTGAAACAGTCCAAATTTACAAAAAAGTATTGCGGTATTATGAAAATGACAGTTTATGGTATTTCAGTGTCATCAGTGAGTGGTTATATATAGTTGATTGGCTGCAGCTTGAGTACGAATTGAAGAAAGAGAAAAAATTGAACAGCCATACTAGACCGTAATCACGCACTCGACTCTCTCGGAATTGTTCGAGCTCCTTCATCGTGATTTGGCGGACATCGGGCACAAAAACCGTCCGAGAGTCGTCCTTGTTGAGAGTTTTACTTATAGCTTTCTCGAGGACTCTGAGGAAGTAACGACGAGGATTAGAAGAAGATGGAGAAACGGGATTTAAAAGCCGCTCGTCGATTTCCTCGTCACGTATCATTGTTACAAAACTACCGTGTATGTGTTTCTTCCGGATCTCAACATTTTTTACATTTTCACTTTCTTTATTCCTGTTACTACCCGCAAAAACAATCCATTTGATCCCATCGTTCATCGGGGCTCCATGAGCAAAGCCAGGCACGGATACGTGCATTGAATTGAATATTTCCCAATTAGGATCGGTGATATGATATGGACAAAATATCTTGTATAGTGTATGTAATTGGAGAAAGAAAAAAACAGTAAATTGAAAGGCAGACGGTATTTCGTCGTCATTTTTCGAAATTGGTATTTTTACTCTACGCGTGTTTGTATTGCAGCTTTTTCATTGAAAAAATGGTAATAAAAGAAAATCTCTCACAGGTTTTTTCAATTCTTTCGGGTTCGTTGCTACACATTTTGCTCTATTTGAGAGTGGTTCAATTATTTCTTAAAACATTGAATATATTAAATAATCAAAATTCTTCTATCAATTCTCGATAAATGATTAATCAAATATTTTTTATATCCAATTTTATTCTCGCTCAAAAAACGTACCACATTTCTCATTCTATTTTGCTCTCGTTTGCTTCTCGTTTTACTCGCTCTGAAACGCAGCACTGCACATAGCTGTAATCAAATATTTTCAATCAAACATTTAGGGCAAGGCGTACGCTCACAGCTCGCTTCGTAATTTCGGGAGTGAAAACTTTCCACACTATTTGACCAATGGGTATGTAAAAAGCTTAGGCCACACAAAAAAATGGTGAAAATGGGGCAAAAACTTTTTTTCCCAACCGGTCGAACGGTGCGGAAAATATTCAGTTTTGAAATTTGAACCGATCCATATGCGACTGGGTCTTGTGCAATTTCGACCTCGCAAAAAGAGGGTTCCGTAGTTACTCCTACTTGACTCGGATAAATATAGAAAATTTCATAGAAAACTTAAAAAACTGTTAATGTTGTTTTATCGCTAAAATTACTATAATTCGCTAATCATAATAATTTTTAATTCAAGCATTAATAAAGACGTATTAAAGTAAATTATCACCAATTTTTAGGTCAAATAATTATGCGGAGGAAGGAGGGAATTTAAAAGTTTATAAACATCATATCAGACTTTTTTCAAAAAGTAAGTTTAAGCAGGATTTCGAGTACCCATTTTAAGAGGAATATTTTGTACAAACATACAAAAAATATTCTTCTTAAAATGGGTATTCGAAATCCTGCTTAAACTTACTTTTTGAAAATTGAGAATTTCGACTACCCATTTAAAGAGGAATATTTTTTACAGATATAAATACTACTCCTCTTAAAATGGGTAGTCGAAATCCTGCTTAAACTTACTTTTTGAAAAAAGTCGTCTGATGTGATGTTTATAAACTTAAAAATTTCTCTCTCCTCCGCGTAATTATTTGACCTAAAAATTAGTAATAATTTACTTCAATAAGTCTTTGTTACCCCTAGACAGGGGTTCATTGAATGATTAAGCTAACTAAATTTCAACTTGTAGTTTTCAAGGGTAAAAGTAAGAAACTCTGACCTGTGATAGACTGACGGACGGACGGATACGACAAAATTTTAAGGATTCCTTTAAGCATTTATAAGAAAACTATAAACAATGTACAATCGTTTTTTCTGACGAGTTCCCTTAATTAATATTTAAGTATATATTGTAAAAAAAAACACTTATTGTTATCTAGTTATAATAAATTATAATTGAACAGACTTTGGAGTTAGAGAGAATTCATGAATTAATTTTATTTCCGATTAAACGTACATACAAAAACAGAAAGAAAACAACTGATCTCAATTATCGATTAATTTGCTGTTACTCGATAATCGTGCCGCGATAAACGTTGGCTTGGAATTTCGCTAGCTATCACAGCCCGCCGATGAAGAGAAAAGCCATCTAGTTTCGTGAACTAATTGAAATAGATAGGTCGGTGACTTCTGCCAGCCACATAGACGCCAGAGTTCCCTTCGATTTTTCGCTTTTACCGTAGTCAAACAGACATGAGCTCGTACTCAGCTGTGACTGATAGGTCGATAGGTACGTCTCTATTTTATTGAAAGGTAGATACTCTTCAGCGTCTAACAGAGAACGATATATATATCGAGTAAGATAAAACAAAAAGAAATTGCGGAATAATTGAAAACCGGACGAAAAACTCTTATAGCTCCGAGCTTATTTACCGAACTCTGGATGCGGCTAGCTTTTTCCTATCGTTCATGTATTCTACCCTTCTGTGTACCTACGCGCAAAAAAGCTCCCAACAAGGCAAAAAAAACAGTATTCCATTTTCCCTAAAAACACATAATGCTTTGATGGGTCGAAGCTTTCAGTGGAATGTGTTCTGCTATGGAGTTATTTAAGAGAGAGCTACTATTGGTGTGTCAATTTGTGATATATTACTATTGGGTAAAACAAGAGTACGACAGGACAATGAATCTTGCAACTGATGAAAAACAAGACATGATTGTTTGGCTTTGAAATTTCCCGGGGTTTCATTTTATACAAAATTTTTTTTTATGCATAATTTTTTATGTTTGAATGCGAGATGAAAATCCATAGAATGCACATCAGTTTGTGCATATATTGAGACCGAAAAATATTTCGTGAAATTTACGAGAACGGTGACGGAGAAAATTGGAACCGTCCTTCAATCTGGGACGTTGTCAATTTTCGTTTCTCCAGCATCGGGTCGATATTATATCCAGTTGAAATATTTTAACACCTTTTCTGAGTTGCAAAATGGTGAATTTCTACGATTATTTGTTTTCTTCCCTGTGCAGCTGTGACATCGCTACAAAAATGCATTCGGTCTCCATTTTCTTCGACAGAACAAAGATCCTAGAAGTATATAGATATATATAAATTCTAAATTGTGTCCTATTTCCAGGTGGGTATCGAAATAATTGCTGTGGCTTGAATAAAGCGTATAGTCAGAGTAATAAAAAATAAAGTTTCTTTTATGATGGACTGAAAGAAACTGTCTTTTTTGCTGGTTGGTCGCTTCAGCGCGAACGCTACAGAGCGGCGGCAACGTTCATAAACACAAAAGAAAAGCATTGGGTGAAAGAGATGAGAGTTTTTTTTTTCACGGGAGATTACTTTTGCACGGGGTGGCGACCGACGATGGTATGTCCTGACCTAAGACACATCTGTGATATCTTTTTCCGGAGCTTTTCAGATGTCGGAGCAAACGCAAAGAGAAAATAAGGAACTCTATCGTGAAATGTTTCAAATATATATGTCTACGAGAATATCGAACTTTGAATTCTAGTATGACGTACAATCTCTGCTTCTGAACATTTGATACGTCCTTTTTACTTTATCAGGCATTGGCGTGAATGAAAACGTCAATACAGAATGTTCCAGGATCTTGAAAGAATATTGAGAATAGTTAGATTGTATAATTCTGAAGAGAAAAGTCATTCTGATTCATTATTTCTTTTACCATCCAGCGTTAAGCAGATATTAACCAATTCGTGATTACGGGATCATATTTCCCATCCTGGCCGTTGTTTAACTAATCAGTATCTCGTCAATGGTTTATCCGAGAGGAAAAGGAATAAGAACTTCGTTCTCTTTGAATTGCTTGATGTATCTTGCCCTGGAAACCTTAGTTGTCATTTTTGAGACAGTCTATACAAACGTATTCATAGGAGCAGGGTTGTGAATTCCAACGCTGTTCTACTTCACCTACCAGAATCGTCCGATGTCGCACATACTATACGCATACTTTATGGTACCATCCAACCATGCAATAAGGGTCATTCTGGATATTGTGTTTCCGCTCGTTCTACATTGAATGGAGATGAGACGACGTACTGCCAAGGTTTATTTGTCGAACGTTGGATCTCTGTGACTTGCCCCGTTATTTATATTCTCAACTCGATATGATAGTGCCGTATACGTACGATAGACAAAGTTTCCCACTTTGATTTTTTACACGAACTTAGTACGATGACAGTACTTGCATTGTTGCTCGTTTTGTTGCATGTTTTGTTGCTCGTTAAATTTAGCTCGGTTTTCTTTATCGCGTACGAGCGCTCGTCTTTTTTATTCGTCAAAAAAAGATAAATTTTGTGCTTCGCTTTCTCGATACATGCTTCTAGGTTAGAGCTTTGCATCAAAATCATCGTGATTTCTTTTGTATGCATAGCTGCGAAGATTTTTATCGCTCAGCTTCACTTTTGTATTCTTAAGAAAGTCCTGAAAGTATTTAGTTTATCATTCGTGTGGCGAGATTTATAATAACGACAAATTTTCCTCTGGTTGTTAAATCAACTAATTGTTATGCAAACATTGTTTGTTTCTTCAATTTCTACCCCTAAACTGTTGATTATTTGAACATCCTCACAAAACTATTTGACCTCTAGAGGACCGGGAGCCACTATAGTGGCGCGGAGGCGACGCCATATTTTTCGGTATACAATTCATAAACCATAATATCAAAATTCTAACATGTAAACTAAAAAAGTCGTCTAAAAATATACCGGCCCTCTCAAGATTAATATTAACAAAATACATTTGCTAATACAAATATTAAATCATCCTTTCATACTAATCAAATTGCGTTGAAACATTTATCTTGATTAACCACAAATCAAAGCCAAATTACTCATCATGATTACATGGTATGTACAACTTTTGTTTTGTGGATGGAATTGGATTGCTCGAATCGTTGAAACACTCACGCGTGGAAATCGTATCATAAAGCAGCCACATCAACGATTCTGATGGGAACAATTCATCTCCGTGTGTGTTGCTTATACGATTATTAGAATTGGTTTTAGGTAATTTCCTAAGGGTTGCTTGCGGTCTCTATAGTGATATTACATCGTGCTAAGTTTAAGTTCGAAAACGCTTTGAGAACTTCGACATTAGCGAGAAAGCGGACATACAGGCACAAGGCTTTTCTCTTATGTGGCAAGAGTCGACTTTGAGCGCAAAACTCGTGTAAACTCTCGTAACCTCTCGGAAACTAGAAGACCCTTCGGGCGGAAGTACAGGGTTGATAACTCAACATTCTTGTCCTTATGAACAATAAAATAATTTATTACGCCACTTTTTATTTTTTGATTCATATTTGCCCGTGAAAATGATGCTTGAAATTGAACACTACATTTTTAGATGACCATTTATTACGATTATATTCACCCCCAAAGTAGGAAGAAAGAGAAAAGGGATGGGTAGGAGTGGGAAGAAAATACATAGAAACACGGATTCGTATCTGCGAGTTGATAAGAAGCGTTGACGTGTTTCAAAGTACCGTGAAAGTTCGTCGTGTTTCAAAAGTACCGTGGCATTATAACATTCCGGAATATTGATTTTTCATAACGTTAATACAACAGTCTGGAATAACTGTTCATCGCTTTTTCTTAATAGAATTTACAATGGTAGTCATCGTTCAATTCGTTAAATTTTTTATACATTTCATGTAGACAATCAATGTGATATGGCAACATTTTGATTTTATCGAAGACTGTGTTCTGTGACAACATCGCCTTCTTCGGAGGTGCATGTTATGATAGTGGCTGAAAAGAATCGAAATAATAATTACCATTGCTTCCCATAAAATCACCTGGTGTTGGACGAAATTTGAATGTTTTTACTTACTTGTTGGTGATGGGTCTGCCACGATTGATCTTCAGCTCTGCAAGCTTTTTTCATCCTGATCAATTGCAGAATTTTCAATGTACAAGGGATTCCACTTTGGGGCAGTGGACCATTCTGTTCCATTATTGTACAATTCTATGTCTCTGAGCGCCCCGACAAGTCCAAAAAGTGTTAGTATGCTACATTGTACATGTCGACGTAGATAATATTCCGAAATTTCGCGTAGATGATTCGTCTCTTCTTGGGTAGGAGAAACAGCATCCTCCAATTGTTGTCGAAGAACTGGATCTTCAGGAAATTTCGCTATTTCTCGTTTTAAGCCGAGCATGTAGGATGTCCATTGCTCATCTGTCACATTGACAGGACCAGTAGGAACAGTTGCAGGTTCCTGACGTTCGTCTCGTGCCATACCAATGATCAAGTCCATAACGTTTTTCTTGAATCTCTTACGTACCGCCATAATGTTTGAATTTGTAGATTCACCAGGCACAATCTCAGCTGCAAACGTGTTTTCCGTTGTTATTATTCTGTCGAAACCTTGAAGGCATCTTTCACGCTCTTCTAGCATTGTTAAGAATCGAGCTTGTGGAGGTGTCATCAATACGTCGCGACAATTCATGTAAATATCAGCTGCTGCTTCAACAATCTGACGAAGGTCTGCTCCTTCATTCAACGTAAGTTCAGTACTTTCAGCAAATAAGTGTCGATATGTGGAATCCATTAACTCAGAGATATTCGATTTTATCGTTAACATAGAATTGAGCCACTGTTCATCTGTCTTTTGCTGCCCACCGCTCAATCGTTCAACAACACTTTGTAGCGTCAATACAAAAACGTGTCTTCCAACTTCTGAATAAATATTCTGCACTATTGGATCAGAGGGTTCTCCTATGACGAGTTTTGCTCTCCATGCTTCAAAATCTTTCTGCGATACTGCAACTAGTTGCTTGCAATTTTTCTCCGTAATATTATCTTTCTCCACGCTTCTAGTATCACGATGATGACTGGTGTCAAGCACACAATTAATGACGAAATTTCCACACTTATCCACCGTCACAGATTTGGCAACCTTTGGCTTCTCGCACTCAGGAATATCGGTCGTCTCGAACCAATGAACCCAATTTTTGCCTATATAATTCAACACATCTTTCGGCTTAACGATTACGTTACCCTCATCGTCGAGAATCGTAGGACACTCATCTTCATCATTGATAGTTGAATTCGAATGACGTAACTCATCCTGAGTTGTTGTGGACTCTTCGCTCGAAGAACTGGAGGAACTATCTTCTTCCTGTCCAATCGTCGATCTCGCCTGTCGTGACCAATGATGTTCTGTTAAACCTGGACTTGCTAAGACGAGTCTTGCGTTCGCAATTCCATCTTCTTGAAATGTGTCTTTATCCGAATTAGCTTTTTCCTCTAGGTAATCAGAAGACAAAACGTCATTATGCCAAAGCGGCAGCGTTAAAAGATAATTAAGATCGATTTCATCATCTTCATCTATCATTCCAAAATGATGCTCAGTCGACGAGGCCTCATCCGAATGCACATTAGATGCCGATTTTTCGTTCGACGATGTGTCCCAAACGAATTTATCCTCGGAACTGGTTGACTTTGAAGAACTGTCATCCCAGGTGCTTTTCGAGACTGTCGGGAATGATTTTAGCCAACTTGAAAGTAACATCGATTCCACGCTTGTATTGTCAGGCTCGATAACATTCGTAGCGGTTGTCGTTTCCATCTCGCTAACAACGTTTTTTTTCTCATTCGCTGATTCTGTGTACATTTCATTTTTCATAGTTGTGGCTTTCGTATCTTCTTGTTCAGATGACCATTTGATCGCATCCGGCGATAGAGAATTCGAATTTATTATGGAATCTAGGCTGTCTGGGTCCTGTAGCCATTCCGATACACTATATGGCTCATCCAAGCCATTGTGATTGAACATTTGATAATAATTCGTGATAAATACACACCCTATCCAACCAACGAAAAGTATCAATTCGAGATACAGAATCACTTTTATTAATTGTAAACATTGATTACAGCGGTTGCTCTTATGGACGCGATTGAAATTGGAATCTTCATCGGTTGTCTCATATCTCATTGAACCCTCTTCAAGAGACGCCTGCTTGTTGACTGATAAAGAATAAAAAATAATTGACATTAAATTTTTGACAATTGAACAACTACATATATGCCCTCAAAACCCTCAAACCCTCAAAAAGCCAGGTTATTTCAGCATATCTTAATCTATTACATCTAAACCACAATAATAAAAATATACACTTTGGTTCTCACCGTGATATCCATTCCCGTGCAGTTTCATGATGAACAGTCTTCGACGAACTGAGATCATTCGTTCTTATTTTCCCGATTCATAATTTGATCTCCCCACTGTTTCGACGTATTGTGGAAAAGAATATTTATGGCAAAAAAAAACTGTGGAAGAGTGCGCGATAAGAGTACTGTCGCTGCTACTTAACTTGTATAAAGTTCCTCATTCTCGACACTGTGAAGCTAATCTGGCATCGAAGGCAGTTTTAGTTTAGTAGAACACGAGACAATTCTATTTTTTAATCAATTAAATTCAGTAGTAATTTCTAAACATGTAGATATTTTATATTTGTGGATGAAATATTTTCATCGGGCAATTAGAAACTGAATTAGAATAGGATTAGAACTAGAAACGGAATTATAAACTTATCGCAAATTTTCTCACAGCTAGCAAATAAAAATGACCCTCGCCCGTCTTGATGAACGCATGACATATTTTTATAAGACGGGGATTGTGTTAAGGGAGCTTTCCAGTGTGAAATTTTCAAAAAATCGATTTTTTTTTTGCTTTATCGAATAGTATACACTCTTCCGAATATTCCCTGAAATTTTCATGCCGAAATTCAGATTATTTCGGTTACTGTACAGCATTTCTTGGAAGAAGGCAACGGAGCGCTACAGCTGCCGCGTCGGCCGTCTGCCCGTGCGACCGTTATTTCTATTGTCTCGTTCCTACCTGCTCGTGTACCTTCCAACGTGAGTCCGGTTCGTCTTTCAGTTCGGTTTCGACATTCAAAATGGATAGATCTACGAAAGAGAAATGTGCGTGGCAGGATAGAAAAGGCTCGAGAAGCGGACATCCGCGAAATGAACGAAAAAGATCCGCGGGTTTCAAGGGAACAAATCGACACGATATCGAAACGGATCTAACGTTTGCGAGCACTTCGGCAGCAAAAATCTTGAAAAAGAGTCCAGAGTTTGAAGTCCGAATCTTTTCGAAGAAGCAGAAGGGATATTGTATGGACCTGGCATCGCTGATTGACCGTAAGTAAACGATTTACCTAAAATTTCCTCACTTGAAACTTTGAACGCGTTTTTCTCGAAACAGCATTTTTCAAAACGGTGTCCAACTTGGAGGGCAGAGTTTTAAAGCTATCGAGTTGAATTTTTTACACAATATTCTTAACGTCATTGTTTATCGTGCTATGGAAGCTTTTTTTTTTGACATCTTCCTATTTTTTTGTAAAAAAACTGCCAAAAAAAAATGCTAAAATCGATACTTTTTGTTCAAACCGGCGCCATTTTTGCAAAAAAAAAAAAAAAGCCTCCATAGCACGAAAGCCAATTATATACCGATCAATAATCTTTTTGTGTTTTTTGTTTCAGATCAAAATTGTGACCCCCAACGTGGACACCACATCCAAGTGCATTTTCTGCAACAATTGTTTCATCATTTTTATAGATATTAATTAATAAATAAATCGATCTTTAAAAAATTGTTTTGTATTCTTCAATACCCAATTAATATACAAAAAAAAACCAGACCGATTAGATTATTTTTTCTTTAAAAAAAAAAATCGCGAAAAACAGCGATTTTTCGGGCTGTCACACTGGAAAGCTCCCTTAATTACCGTTACGATTTTACAGTGCGAACAATTGTCTGTCTATCACATGTGTAATGCGTTGATAACTCACATCGATCTCAAGCAACATAGTTACATGTGAAATTGTACAGATACATAATTTTTCGATGTCCTAATGAACTCTCAATGTTCTCGATACTCGCTGTTATCAGTCATTACTGGATCGAAGTTTATCTGCTTTTACGCAGAATCTATATACGGACTGCCTGATAATTTTTCTATCCCCAATAGCGTTAGCGAATGATCGTGGTTATACAAAACAAAAAATAATGAGAATTTCAGTCAGATAACCTCTCGGTTTTCTTGAACTTTCGATCCTCTCACTTATATATCTGTTAGAAGCTGAAGAGAAAATACTGAACACACTGAATATACTGATGTTCAGTCAAATAGTTCGAGAAATGAAAGTTTATTGTCTAAGTCTGATTATGGGGAGTGCACTTGGATAATTAAACTTGTAGAATTCGGGAGATGGAGATGAACTGACTATGCTGAGGAGAAGAAAGTGGTTGGAAGAAATGGAAGTGGAGATGATGCTGGGTCCAGAGGAGAATTGTGGAACACAGAAGTGCTGACGGATTAGCGATTAGCTAGAAGGGAGAGACAAGGAAGTTGTGTATGAAGTTCGGTGTGAGAAAGGGTTGATACGGGAGGAGGGGATGTGGGGTTTCATGTTTCAGTGTGGGAAAAAAATAGGGTGACATCTAAAATCTTAAAAAAATGTTGCGATCATCATTCCGTTACTAGTATGAAGAGTGCATTTTTTAAATTTAAAATACATTTAAAATATTATAATTTCTGTATGTTAATTTCGTTCGAAAATAAAAAATAAATTTTTATTAAACATCAAAAATAAAAATGATGCTGTTTAGGAAATTAATTATTACGAAAATCGGTGTTGATTTTGAGGATAAAAAAACTCTTTAAAAATAAACTATAGCGATTTTGATGAAATAATAACATAATGATAAAAATAAATTTCTATATGAGATAGTCTGGTGCTCTTATTTAGTTTACAATCTGATCCTGAACATTCCAATGAAGGGACAATGTACATGCGCTGACCTACTATCGCCAAGTAATCAAACTCATACTCACTGAAATTTCGAACGAATCAAGATTGTGGATGGTACTTCGTGGTCCTTGAGACGTTCCTACTGCGAAAGGATTGAGAGGAAGAGAAAAAAAAAAGATCTTACGGCTCGTCGGCCACTCTCGAGTATGTGCTCAGCTTTTCCACACTTTGGAATTTAATTATACGAAGCGATATTTTATTATGGTACACGGGAGCTAAATCCTGCAAAGACTTTTCGCATTACCACGTTTTGTGGCTTCCAGAGAAAGAATATTTGCTTATTAGTTTCACTAGAGTTGAAGTGTCTTTTAAGATAAAAGACACTTCATTTTGATTAATTTTTCTAAACTGTAAGCCAGTTTTTCCGTTGATTTTCTTTTTGTAGCGAACTATGTTTATTCGACTTTTGATTAATTTCTACTGAATAGATTGCATTAGAGGGCTATGAATTTCCTCGAATCTCGTAAGTTCATATTATTTCGGAATTTACCAGATTGCGAAGTTAACTGTATTTATAGTAAATGTGGCCAAGGATATACACAAACTATCTCGTATTCTCGAATGTACCGTCTTGGTAAGAAGGAACCATGGGACCCTTGGGTATACCGTCCTTGAGCCACACGTCCAGAAGATATTCGGATTTCTAGATTGGACCAGCTAACTCCGCGAAAGCGAGACGACTCTTGGCCATTGTGTGTTTGGAGGTGCTCGAGAAGGCTCGAGCACTTTCTTGAATTAAAATACCAATCTGTTTCATTCTAATTTATCGCTTATCTAATTTCTGTATATACTCGAGAAAATCTTCTGCGTGAGTTAAGTCGCGAATTTAACTACGACAGTAAATGCAAATGGAATTACATTTTTTCTTTCGTCAACAAACAATAAATTCGCACAATTATGGAGTTTCGAGTCTTAGTTGTCTACTTAAGAAAATCGTAATAGAAAAACCCTTATTAGAAAAAAAAACTATAGATTCATAGTGGTTGCGCGTCTAAATATCACAGTCAAAATATCACACGACAAAAAATCACTGCGACAAAATATCACGTCGACAGTATATCACAGCCAGGCATAAATTTATTGATGCTCAATGTTGTATGTGTATGCTGTGAGTGTTGTACATGGGAGAATGGATAACGGTTCGCAGTTACGCCAGAGTGGGGGTGATTCCTGATATACACGATCTATTGTATGTAGATAATCGTAATGAGATAATTTAGTATCAATTCGCCGTGAGTCTTGATTGATTGTATTGAATTGGAGATTGATGATGTCATTGCCGGATATGAAACGTTGATCGAAAGCGGATATTTTAATAAATATGTCGAGGTATTGAAGAACTTAGTTGTGTATTTTGAAGAAAATTATATCGGTAGGAATGTTGGGAGTTGTCGTCATTCACCTCGGATTCCTGTCAATATGTAGAATTGTTATACATTAGTTATTGAAGATGATCCTTGAACCAGTAATGCGGTGGAAGTATGGCATAATGCTTTCAATCGACGTATTAGAGTTGCTCATGCATCGATGGGACGATTCATTGGGGCGTTAAAAAAAGAACAAAGTATCACGGAGGCAGTCATTACGCAAATTTGGGCAGGTCGATAGTGTGTACTGATTTTTAGTTTAGTGTTTACTTGCGTGTTTCAAATAAAATAATTTCATTGTGATATATTGTCGGGGTGTTTTTTTGTCGTGTGGTATTTTGTACGTGTGATATTTTGTCCTGTGATATTTTGTCCGTGTGATATTTTGTCCGTGACATTTAGTCGGTGTTATTTTGTCGTGTGTTCAATAGTCATGGAACCATTCATAGCATGTTCGACATTAAATAAACCATTCACATTGAAAAAAAAATTGAATATGTTTCATCGAATATTTAATTCTGATAACTAGAAATTACCTCGGTGCTTTATGGCGTGTGCCTTCGATTTTTACTTCGATCGTGTATTACCTGTATCCGTAAAAATATAGTCATAAAGCTTTGGTCCTTGTTTATAAATTAATCACGAATTATTGATACCATAACACAAAAAACATGTTACTGCATAAATTATTGCAAAGTTTCATGTTGAAGAAATCAGAAACCTCCATATTGTCTCGTATGGTTCGCACTGTAATGCTAAAAAGTTTCCGAGGAAATCTCGCAATAATGTCGTGCGTCCGCTTCCAGTATTGTATTGTATCGCAATTACCGCACTGAAAAAAAGGCGTAGTGTTGAGAACGGAGGCGTAGTTGGCTCAACTATGTCCTGAGGTTGGATACGGCGAAACCAATGGCGTAGTTGACGCAACCACCGCGTGTAGTTAAATGTATTTTGTTGAGCCAACTATGATCGCAATTTGAAGTAAAACTTTAAATATTCAATAGAACCAAAACATTTTTTGAATTAAATTTAATAAATATTTGAAATAGTATCATCCCATTTCTCGGGAAATGCGGAAAAGTATTTCAGCCAATTGTATCAATCACGTTTGGATTAAATGAATTGCATTGTGTAATTAAAACGTATAGTGATTGTACCGAACAATTACGATTTTGAAATGACTAAGAAATATTTGAAATTTTTTTTATATACTTATTTTTTGAAATATTTTTTATTTGATATTTTTGATTTTGTATTTTGCGACTTTCAATAGTAAATACGATTGATCGATTTTTTACTCTAGTAAGAGCACCTATCCTGACATAATTAGGTGGCAAAAACTTTTTATATCAGCGTACTTTAAATATACGATAAAAGGCCTTAGACCTTGTTACCTCGTAAAACAAGGGTTTGGGTTTTTTCGACGACCGTCGGTCGGAGTAATCGATATTTAACGATTCAATGTCGGAGTTTTATGGGCACACGGACGGTGTGACGCTTACGCGGGAGCGCTCCGCCCGTGGCCCTCTAGCGGATTTCTGCCACACCAGAAATCTAGCCAGGGAATAAGGCTGTCCGGTTACACGGAGAGAACAAGGTAGTACTGTTTACCAAGTCAGATAGTACTCAGTGCTATCCGAAAAAAAAAAAAATTTCAGATTCTACCCAATACTATGTGGATAGTACTGTCTACTATCCAGATACTACTCAGTACTATCTCAGATGTTACTTAGTAACATCTGAGATTATACAGCGCCAGATGGCACTGAGTAACATCCAGATAGTAACCAGTAATATGCCACATAGTATACGATCCTATGTGACGATGTTGCAGAGTCGTATCTTGTTGGCTAATTTCATACGCATGCGCATACACCTCTTGCACGAGCATTTGTTTTTGGGTATAAAGTAAAGACTTCTGAAGTGACGATTGAAAAACAAAAAATGTTGCCCTGAAACGGGACACCCTAATATATATTTATATAATATATATGCAGTAATTAAATTTCATATTTCATTTCGTGTAATTATTGAAAAAATTAACATAATCAAGTATTAAGTATCTAAAGTATGAACATATATCATTTTCTTGGTAAATTTATGCTTGAGATTAACGTTTCTCCAGTTGTTTATAATTTTTTTCATATTATAATAAAAAAATCCCATAAAAAATAAGCAAAACTTTTTGAAATAGAATCCATAATTTAAATATTCACATAATTCATATTACTTTCAATTTATTATTAAGCGTAGTAGACAGTAAATTTAAAATTTAACAATTGTATAAAATTTTTACCACCGGCATATCATTTGACTTTATTTATATATAAATAAATAAATGACTTTGGAACGACAATAAAACAACTCCTATCATATTTATCTGAAAAAGAAGAGAACATCAAGAAATAAATTTGGGAAAATTACAATTGTTGATAAAAAATTAAAAGACCTCTATTGGATTGAATTAACAATTTATTAAGTTACTTGAACAATCAAAAATTTGAAAGAAATAATTTACAGTAAATAATAATAATAATAATAATAATATGCTCAGTATTATAACAAAAGTAATCATAATTTTTTCTATACCCATCGTTTCACAATGTATTTTTTTTTATTTCCACCTTCAGTAATATGAGAAGTAGAACATGATTCTAAATCATCAAAGGTAATTAATTTCCAACTTGGCGAATCATTAAAAGCAGACGGGTAAATTTCATATGCCTCATAATGGTTATCGTAAATACAGTAATTTGTAATGTCTTTCGAGATTATAAATAATTCATCAGTAAAGTCTTTGAATATAGTAACTACCATGAAGAAATTCTTCATTCGAAAAATTCATTCGAAAAATGAAGAAGAAGAAAACTATTCCAAAAAGTTTTGCTTATTTTTTATGGGAATTTTTTATTATAATATGAAAAAAATTATAAACAACTGGAGAAACGTTAATCTCAAGCATAAATTTACCGAGAATATGATATATGTTCGTACTTTAGATACTTAATACTTGATTATGTTAATTTTTTCAATAATTACACGAAATGAAATATGAAATTTAATTACTGCATATATATTATATAAATATATATTAGGGTGTCCCGTTTCAGGGCAACATTTTTTGTTTTTCAGTCGTCACTTCAGAAGTCTTTACTTTATACCCAAAAACAAATGCTCGTGCAAGAGGTGTATGCGCATGCGTATGAAATTAGCCAACAAGATACGACTCTGCAACATGGTCACATAGGATCGTATACTATGTGGCATATTACTGGTTACTATCTGGATGTTACTCAGTGCCATCTGGCGCTGTATAATCTCGGATGTTACTAAGTAACATCTGAGATAGTACTGACAGTACTATCCACATAGTATTGGGTAGAATCTGAAATTTTTTTTTTTTTCGGATAGCACTGTGTACTATCTGGCTTGGTAAACAGTACTATCTTGTTTTCTCCGTGTACAATATATATAATTCGTGTTAAACAAAACTTATTGTTTGCGCAACGAAATTTTAGTAACTTTAGCAAAAGATTTATTTGTTTGAATAGTAACAAAAGATTTTATCCAAATTACTACTAGGTAATTAGCTTAATCATAAATTATATTCCGTTGATCTATGGTGTTATTGAATTCAATTCTCGCAGAGAAGTTTATTCGATGCTATTATTTTATCGAATCACGGACAAACCATATGCAACCCAGCTTCCGTGTGATTATTTCAAATTCAATCGATTCGTGTCTCAAGTTTTATTTTTTTTCAATGTAACCATTTATTGCGGTTGTATCACATGAAATACACTCAACTCAAATAAATTAAAATTGAGCGGCAAAATCATGGCGTAGTTGTCTCAACGACATGACTTTCATGGATCAACCACCGGGTGATTAACTAAACGTAATATGACTATTGGCGCAACGAAATTCGTCCAACCTCATCACGTAGTTGACAATACTTTAATTTTTTTTTTCAGTGCGCATACTATGTCATTCTATCCGATCTACTGAAAATCGACAGCTCTTAGAATAACGATGACTAAGTTCATTCAGAAATTGAAACTATGCAATCTACCCTTTCATTTCATTCGCTACAATTACTGTAATTGTATAAGGAGTTTATAGTTTTTTTACTGCTTTAATCTCAAGAAAACATCGTATACTAATTATTTCAATGTTCTACTTCAACAACTTCTGTAATTATATGATAAATTACGTTATCGGTATATAGATTTTCCAAAATATTCGTATTTGAGAGTTTGACGAAAAAAATTTCGATAAAACATCATGAAAAATTGGAATAAATGGGCTATTTTAGAAAAGATGACAAAAATAATAATCGCTATTGTCGAGTGTAACACGAAATCTTTAAATTAACTTTTTTCTAACTCCGGTCACGATTACACACACGACAGTCTTCGAACTCGTGGCTGACTAAAAAGCGAGCATTTCTACTTGAACAAAGGACGCGCTCCTATATCCGACGGGCTTTTTGCTACTCTAATTACATCAAGTTATATATGTATGAAGATAGTTATAGTTTAAGATCACATGGCATCGCGGACGAGGTGATTAAACTCTCCTAGCTTTAATACAGGAAAGATTTATGGGGAGAAAAAGTTCATAAGCTATTTTTGATTGAAACAATATACGTTCGTTATTTTCTAATTACGGTTACGTTAACGTCTTTCAAAGTGTCAATCAATCACGCTTAAAAATTAAGGGGTTTCCATAGTGATAACCTGTTGACCTTACTCATACGTGCATAAATATTCAGAAATCAATTTGCAATATCATTCACGCTATCTTGTTTAAAGATTTTCTAGCAAATATATCGAATCACAAAATAATTTAAAGTATTCTAGAGCTAAAAATCTTTCTTCCAGTCTCTAAAATCGATATTACATTTCTTTGCACCAAGATATATTACAAAATTATATGCACATATTCCCCACACACACACATTCACATGCGTGGAATATTCCCCACATCCAGAGAGATAGCCAGAGGGACGAAAAGAAGAAGGATTATATACACGTTTTGGATGCTATGAAGAAACAATATTATGAAAATTGATCGTAACAGATTTGCTAAATGATTTCCGATCTGAAAATATTAAAGATTAATGCAAAAATAATACCATGTCTGCTTCTACAGGCATTGGACTGTGTTTACCACATGGAACATTAGAATTTGAAATCGATATTCCTCCGTCAGCGGTCGCGTTACTTACACTTTAAACGGTGGTCGCGCGATAAGAGATTTTCTCACATATATACTACAAGTGTTTAAGGTAATATGGCTGCTTCGCACTAGTCAAATGAGTGCTAAATTTTTAAAATACATATATGCAAAGTTCAATGTACTAATTCAATTAATTGAAGGTTGATGTGTATTACGGCATGTCTTATTAACCTAAAAAAAAATTAATAACGATGGATTTGCGAAATCATCAACTGATAACTGCAAAATTCCATGATGTCATATTTTTATTGAGATTTTTCAAAGAATAATCCGTATTTTTCATCCGATTTTAATGCACCACGTCTTATTTTGTTCCTCAAGAGATCCTCTACGAATTCGCCGTGTAGGTTTTTTTCTAAATTTGTTTATATGAAAATTACAGCAATTGGTTTATGAACATTTTTTTAGTCAATTAAACAATTGGCTGCAACCGTAAAACGATGAAACTCAGAAAAAAATCCACACGGTGAATTCGTAGAGGATCTCTTGAGGAACAAAATAATCTGTGGTGCATTAAAATCGATTGAAAAATACGGATTATTCTTTGAAAAATCTCCACGAAAATATGACATCGTGGAATTTTGCATTTATCAGTTGAAGGTTTTGCAAATCTATTGTTATTAATATTTTTTTTAGGTTAATAAGATATGCTGTAATACAAATCAACCGTTAATTCATTTAATTAGTGCATTAAGCTTAGCATAAAGGTATTTTAAAAATTTAACACTCATTTGACTAGTCTGCATTAGCTATTTTACCTTAATTTGATAAATAAGGACGTGAAAATAATTTTGCCACAGTAATCATGACTTTTAAATATTTGTGTTTATTAAAAATCGTACGTACAACGATAATTGTTACTATAAGAAAATAAATAATAGAAAAAATAGATAGATAAAAATAAATTAAAAAAAAAATTATTTTATCATATAGGCGAATACATTTGAAGAAAATATAAAAAATTAAAACTGATTATGCCATTTGAAATTTTCGAGTAATCATTGTTTTAATAGAAGTGTGAGGAAAAGTCTCATAGCGCGACCGTTGACGGGTTAACAATACATGATGTTAAACGTGTCAGAGTAACTCGATCGACTCGGGCCAATACAAAACAAAAGTTTTGATGGTATTTTTAGATTTTTTACTCAATATAATCTTTAAATAAATTTTATTTGTTTACATATTATTAGAAAACGATTTGTTCAAAGGGATAGAGAGCTATTTTGAATCAGTGAAAGTTGTGAAAGGCTGTAAAAATATTATAATTAAGATTCGGTTTTAACAAAAGAAGAAATTAATATAAAATAGTTGAATAATATTTCGTTTACGTACGTTTTCTTCCAATATATCTATCACTCGCGTTACCAATACACACAAATGATAAAATTTATGGGACCAACTTGGTCGAAGGAGTGCGAATCGTTACACGCGATTCGAGGCTAACGTGCCATTTCTAATCATTCCCGTACCCGTCTACACTCGGGTTCATGGATTCACCTCTATTCTCAGCAGTCTAATTACTATTCCGATATAGCATATAGAGGCAAATGCATCGAGACCGTTTGGAACATTTCCAAGACCGGAGTGCCCAAGTTAAACCGCAGGACATGTGATTGCTTATACATATATGCCAAAAACCACAGAAGGTTGCAAGGATGTAGTAAAAATATCGCAAAAATAATCCGATTACCGAGCGTTAACAGGAATATAATTGTTTATTTTAATTTCAACTTTATTTTCTACTTCACATTTATAGATTTTTTCATTTGTCTCAAACTCTCTTTCAATTGTTATTATTTGACTTTTTCTTATGAAAGAAATATAAAAAGAAGTTTGCGAAACCTCGACACTTGCGACTCGATAAACAAAGTCTCGTATTTACCTGTTTGTTTAACAGGTCTTGGTACGAGCAACGGGGAAAACTAAAGTTGGCTCTTTGTTGGGGGTTCCGAGTCAATATTTATCGTTGCGGAATGTTGCTGGGATGGTAAACCTTTGAATTTGTTCCATGCTCGCGGGACGTTAGATCAACCCTCCCGGCTTACACCGCACTTAATTTATCGGTTTATTTCGGTACCCTCTGTACAAGGGTAGCAAAGTCACGCGAGTTATTCCTTTTACATTGAACGGATATACGTACCCGAGCATACCGAGTCATCGACAGATAAATCGAATCAAACACTCGTAAAATATCGACCACAAACGGTACCAACGGCGCCTCCAAACTACATTATATGATTTCCCTTATATTTTACTCGATTTTCAAGTCCGAAAGATATCGAAAGGAAACAGGTAATTGTCATAATCGATCTCAATTTTGATTAAACTTCCTGCTACTCTGTTTTGTGTCCTGATTTACTAATAAAAGGTTCCATTTCTCAACCTTTGGCTCAATTACGCTTCGTGATATAATTATTTCAATAAGCTTTTTGAAAATAAAGAGGAAATAAGTCAATCTGCAGTTAAGCTTCCTTTTATGTTTAATGCCTCTCTAAAGTCCAGCTCATCTGCCACTATATACATTATAAAAATATTCCCTATAGCACTTTATATTTTATACACCGATGCTTATTCTCTCACCGTCAGTTTTCTCGAGAGCTGTTTCAACTAGGTTGCCAAAACATGTTCAAATCTTCGCCGAGTGCCAACTTTTTCTCGCTTCCGTTTTTTTTGGGTTTTCCTGTTCCAATTCGCTTTCTTTTTCTACCTACAATTCCATAGGTATAGATAAATCGAGACAGAGGTGAGATGCAGTACCGGCAGGGCTTAACGGATCGAAGCGTAACCCGTGGTTACTTCACTATCGATAAAAAAGCTTGTCCCTTCCATGGGATGCTCGTGTCACGCGGAATTATCGGAAAAACTGTGAAATATCGTGCAAATCATATATATCTGTCGCCATTTTTTCCTATATGTCATTGTAAAGTGCATTTGCATTAAAAACTAACCATTAATGTACTTTTTATTGGATAAAAAATATGATTTATTATAAAACTAGTCAAATTTTATTTTGTATTCGTTTGATGTTCCTGGATTGGCTAAATATTACGGAATTGATGAGTTTTCTTTTGGATTAGTTTACTCTTATATAGAACTTGCCTTTTCATAGCCTTATTATTGTGGAATTTGCTTTTTCGGAAAGTGTACATCGTAACAAGTAACCTGGGCTTTAGACATTTATACAAAGACATTGATATCCATTCCTTCCAAAGCTTCATATGACAAAACTTGTCACTGAATATCTCGAGCTGTAATAATAATAACAATAATAGGACTGATGCGCGAAACTCTCATCTTTCATCTAACATCACATTTGCAAGGATTCACTGACACGGATAGTGATTTTCTGCACTCTATCGTTTAAGATTCGCACATGAACATTCTGAATCTGCATACCATTTTGTCATATAGTCTTCGGATAGAGTACATTCCAACACTGAGAAAAAAGATTTGTTGTTTGAACAAAAATTTTGTTGACATCGTTCAACACGTTGATTTGATTGTTTCAACCACTTAAATTGCTGGCTCAAATAAATATAAACTGCTTTAAGCATATATTTATTTGAGTCAGCGATTTAAGTGGTTGGAACAAACAAATCAACGTGTTGAACGATTTCAACAAAATTTTTGTTCAAACAAAATTTTTTTCTCAGTGAAGAACTGAGAAACTGAACTATGTCGACATATTTCAAAAGGCACTGTGCATTTTATCATCCAACTATTGTCTGTTCTGATGAATCCAAATTTGTTTGGTCTTTGATTTTTATTAACCCTTTAAGTCATGGTGGGACGTTCGTTGTCCCGCCACCTTTTTTTTGCCGTTTTTTGATTATTTAACTACTTTTGCCGCAACAAATACAGGATGTTCCGTTTGTACAAGGTCCGTAAGATATTCATATTGAATGTACAAAAAATATGTACATTCTTTATCTAATCATTACATTCATTATCATTATTCATTAAAATTGCACAAATGTGATGTATAAACAAATAATCGAAATTCGTACTTTTTCATGAAAAAATGCATTTTCTACTAATCTACTATAAAAATCGCGATGACAATTTTTTCACAAGTGTAATACATTCCAAATAATTGTTTAGAATTTTTTTCAAAATTTTCCGTTATGTGGTTTTTGTTAAAAAAAATAAAGATCCAATCGTTTCTTAATGAGATCCAAACTAACAATAGTATTGACTGAAAATGTTTGCTTATTTTCGAATTTTTAGATCAGATTCGTAATCGGCGATCCCAAAAATCTATGTAAGCAAACTTTCAAGTAAATCGTTCGTAAGGAAAAATGTATGCCTCAAAGGGTTCATCTTTTAATCACTTATGTGTAATCTGTTACGTTACCAGAATTATTGTTATTCGAAGGAATAATTATTGATTGTATTAAATGATTGGTGAATCAAAAGAAAAGGGAAAAAACGTGTCTCGTGCATCTCAGACAAAGTTCCATCTTAAATTTGATTACCTGGAAAAGAGATTCTATTTCAACCCGTCAGCAGGCGCGCTATGAAACTTTTTCTCACACTTATATTCAAATTATGATTACTCGAAAATTTCAAATGGCATAAGCATTTAAAATTTTTTCTATCTTTATCAAATTTATTTTTCTGTATTGATAGAAGTGTTAAAAAAAATTTTTGAATTTTTGTTTTTGAATTTTTTTAATTATTATTTTTTGGTTTTTAGTGTTAATTATCGTTGTATTTATGTTTTTTTTTTTAAATAAAGATGTTTAATAGCCACAATCACTGTAGCGAAATTGTTTTCAAGTTCTTATTTATCAAATTAAGCACTTGAAGCTATACATGTGAGAAAATCTCTCATCGCGCGCCCAATGTATAAAGTGTACGTAGCGCGTCTGCTGACGGGTTAAAAAAAAGAGAAAGACAATAAGGAATTTTTTTCATTTTGTCGCAAAACAAGAATTGATATTGGATAAAAATGTTCGTACGCTATTCCAATATTGATAGATACGATGTTTGCTTATCAAACACTGCCAAATAACTACTACATTTTTTGATTGGGAATGAACTGGTCAGTATAAAAATTAAGTTAGGATAAAATTATTCGACTTTTTTCAAATAATTTTCTTCTACATTTCCACCCCAACAATAAATCGTTATAACTAATTACGTATATAATCAATCGATATTTTATTGTCGAATACTAAAATAGGAAATTAAAATGAAATGGGAGATTAATAAAAAGTTAATAACTTGTGGGGCGAACGAGCCTCGACAAAAATAAGACGCATCGCTAGACAAAACTAATACGAGCGAATAAAATGAGAATCGTGTAAGACAGGAAGACGGAGGGTTGTTCAACTAGCTGACTCGTGAACACTCGAATAACGTCGCATAGAATAGCTCAGTAGTTCGGGCAGAGTGCATATAGACGGCGTGACAAATGCGGTAATCTAAGTCCGCCCATTTCGCGAAGCGAATGGCGAATGACTCCTTGACCTAGCTGTTGCAATCCCACATCTGAGAAGAGACAAAAAGACAAATGGCATTCGCTTGTATCTTGAGTATTTCGTAGCAACGTTAAATCGGTATAACTCTTTTCTTACCTCGAGTTTTATTCGTCCAACTCAGAAATCCATCCTCGTATAAAACAAACAGTATTCATAGGGAAGATCTCTGGATTTAATCGCTGTTATGGTACTTTTCGAACTATACGATTTCGCATAAGACAAAATAATTAAAAACTGAAGAAATAATATTGAGTCATTTGTAATTCTCAAAAGTTATTTTCAGATGCCAGTTTCTATAATTATAATTTGTTTATTGTAGAATACGATTGTTACCAAAATCATCTAATTTTATTGATATTTTATATTTCATTAATTGATTTATGAGTATTACGTTTTTACATAATAATTTAGATAAATCGTACTTGTTGATAAATTTTTTTGAGATTATGTGGACGAGTGAGGGATGCAACATCCAACCGTTTGTATACACGTATATTTTTCGTCATATAATTTCCCAAGGGTGTATTCCACCTTTGTGAGTTATTACGTAGTGATGTGGTGCGTGCTATTTTCTCGAGATTCCTTTTCTTTATTTCTCGGGGCACGATCCATTTTTTATTCCATATTTACCCTGAGCTTTAATGCGTTGAGAGTACTTCCGGTCGCACACGCTACAAGTCTCGTAAATATAATTGGCACGAAATCTTTTTCTTACATTTTGTCAGTGGCTTTTTGCCTGTTCCTGAAAGTCGTGACGATTCATGTTAAATAATTTATTGATTTTCTCAATTTTTAAACAACCTTCGTTAAATTTTGTTACACCCATGAAAAAGATAAGAATAAAAAATTAAAAAACACTCATACACGCTAGTGGATGAGCTGGAAATTGCACGGAATGGATAAGAACCATGATTATTGACGAACCCAGCATCGTAAAGCTTACCTGGTTTTATGAGCACTTTCTCTAAATGAGGAAAACACAATCGCTCGAAGCTTTTTACGCTGAGTTCAAAGTTTAAGGGGTAATTTCAGTCTGTAGTTGAAAAAAATAAAAGGAAAATACCATTTCGCTCGCCCATTTTTATTTAAAGGCGATTTCATCAATTTGTTGGTAAATTAATTGACGTTAGTAGGCGGAGAAAATGCACAAACGTAAATAACACATCAAAGTTTACAACATTGTTATGTAAATTTTTATCCATTTATAGGTTGATTTTTTATGCAACAATAATATATTGAAAAATAAAATAACAATTTGTATTTTCCTTCGGCCTTTTTTCACACAGTTTGTGGACTATTTGTGCGTGCATGTCTTCCAGAGTGAAACTGGATTTCCAGAGCTCAAAGAAAAGTAAGCAAGATTTTCACGACCGATTTCACTTTATGACAGAATTTCCGGGTGCCAACCTTGATGTAATTTGTGCTGGTTGACGTAAACGCATTCAATGTGACGATTTAACGGCTAGGGTTATAAAACTTATCATAAACTTGAAAATTAAATGATAAAAGTTAAACCTCGGACAGTCCATTTATTTGCTGCGAAAGACTGCAAGAATTTCTTCAATTTTTTTTACTGTCATTCGAGAAAGGTGCTATAAAAAGCATATGCCTCTTATGATTGTAAAAAAAGCAACGCATGAATAATTTCAACGTTTTAAACAGGTAAAAAATGACTTATTTTTGTACAAATTTTTTTTGCATTTTTTGTACCGGATAAAATGCGACGTAAACTATATAAATGTCATGTGAAGTTGGTGCATCGGTTTTGTTAGAAATACTTGCGGATACTCGATGCACTCTCAAGCTTAAAAATAACATTAAAATAAAATGTTCCGCGATAAATATGCTACGTTTATTATGAAGAGCGAAATTATGGAAATATTCGTGGCCATTCGTTCCATCAGTCTACTGAGATTCCAGCTTTCACAAGGGCCACCAGAAAAGCTCATATTTGTCTAGAGTTCACATCGTGTTGTTTCTACATACCTGTCCGTGGCACGCGTTCGTGTATATTTGCAAATATGTGCACACTTGTCCGACAGCATAAATATGTTGGTCCAAGACTAACGGAGGATAATTGGAAATTATTGGACTAGTCGTGGAACCATTTATCTTCGTTTGTAATGGTTAATACTGAAACATTTTGCCCCAATGTAACGACCCGGATAAGCTTCACTGACGAACTCCTGTTTATTTCTATGTTTATATATTTTTACTAATAAGCATCGTAAAAAAATGTTACTCCAGTCTGCGACCCACAACAAAATACGACTGTTAAAAAGCCCTCGAAATTAGCTCGCTGAATATTCGATACTCCACCTGAGGTAACACTTGAATAAACTCTTCTCGTTGAATAAGCCACATAGTTCTTCAAACTCTGTTAGTCCATGCTAAAATATCGATAACGAAAATCGTCAAATAAAAAAAAAAGATATCACACACTTAACGCGGTCGTCTAGTGTGAAGGCTGTTTTTTAAATGCCTTTTTGGGGAATTTTTTTTTGACAAACCATTAAAATAAAATAATTTATAAATTGTATATCATTTTTACTAACATTTAAACAAACTTTGTGAATTTTTTGAAGTCAGTATATTGAATATAATCGGAGATACACCGCCCAACAGGAACACATATAAAAAAAGAGGTGCTCCACTGCTGCCATGATTCCGGCCGTTCTGCTTATCTGAAATCTAAAAACCAAACGCCACTCCAATTGTGAGACCTGAGGCTCTATATGGAACTAAAATAAAGTTAGAATTCCAAATAATAATTTTTTTTTACGCTTTAGAAAAAAAATTGAATTTTGCGCACTTTTTTTTGGGTCTATTTAGCTGGTAAAAAGAAAACTAACGAAGCAATCTTAATTATTTTAGTTCAACTTGTAGTTATATATGTACCAAAGATGCTGTATAAATTTGAGCAGAATCAATTAACTAGTTTTTGAGATATCATGGCAGCAGTTTGAAAAAATCGTGTTTTGAGAAAAACGCGTTTGAAAGTATATAATCGCGCACTCCGTATACCTGCTCCGGTTTACGGCTGTAACTTTTCAAATGCTTCGAATTTCGAAAAATCCTTTTACCCACGTCTTCTACACATGTTTTAGGTGTGATTTATGAAAAAATAAAATCGATTTTTTTAACCTGACACACTAGACGACCGTCTTAAACCAAAAAACTTCTTCAATTGATCGTATCACGGAAATAATAGGTGTGCAAGTAGAAACTCGGCTTTTTTGGTCAAATTCAACTTTATCGAAAAGATACTTGTTACAAAGATTAATAATCGAAATATTCGCCATTGCAATCTATGGTTTTTTGCCATTTATCGGGTTTTCATCCAGCAAAACTTGAAGTTCTTCGTCTTCAAATTTTTTTACTGCACCTGGACGTGGATCATCCTCAAGACTAAAATTTATATCACGAAATCTTGCAAACCACTCCCTAGAAAAAATGTACAACCGGCCCAACATCGGCCAAGTCTGGCCCAACATTGGCCAAGTGTGGCCCAGTGTTGGCCAATATTGAGCCGATTGCACATTTTTTCTAGGGCTTTTTTTTACTGCTGAATGACTCACAGAATGTTCACCCAAAGTCGAATTAATCAATTCCATAGCTTCAGCAGCATTTTTTTCATATGAAAATAGAATAATATGCAGTGGCGTAAATGTTGCTTATCAACATCAATCTCTTATAAAATTGATACACATATGTAATGACAGCTTGTAAATGACTGAAACTTATGTCATAAAAACAGCAATGAGTAAGCTACATATATCCAAAATGGCGGGTGAATTGGATGCGCTAAAATATATTTTTTAATGCAACCAACTTCAGAGTCGAGTGTTTTCAATTGTGAAACATTATGACCCATTTATGTCAGCAATTGATTATTTCGACTGAAAATTTGTACCATTGCGTAAAAGTTGTTCTAAATTTTCACAAGTAATATCAGCTCCGTATTACGACAATTGATTCCGCGAAAACCAAATTTTATATCGTTAGTGAAGTCTTGTTTTTGTTTTCTATTGTTTTTCCTTATTTGATTAATGCCTTACATACGTCCAGCAGCGCCTAAAACGCGCTAAAAGAAAAACTGTTTTTAGAAGAGATAGCAATAGAAATTAATAAAAATAATTTTTACACATTGTTTATTAGTATTTAAAATTTATAAAAAAATTTATTTCATTTTTTTTTCAAAAATTACAACATAAAAAATCACGTTTCCTGAAGCACTATGAAAAAAAAGTTGCTCCACAGTCTGCATGATTTCTTCTTGAAATGCTGATGGATCTGCAAAACGTAAAAAAATTCTTGTAAAATAAAGTTGTAGTTATAGTCTGTCGAGCCGGATTTTTTAAATTCGAAAAATTTTGGCAATTTACGGCAGTTTAAAAAAAAGTGTGCATTTTGTGTCATAAATGTCACACTTTAATTATGTTTATAACATTTTTTAATCACAACATCAAAAATCCGACTAGACAGACTATAGAGGAAACAATTTCAAATATTTAAAAAAAAAAGCATCAAAAAATATTAAAAACTGTATGAGTTATCATGCAGACCGTGCCAGAAAAAGTAGTTTTGAGAAAAATGCATTTAAAGTTTCAAGTGCGTTTCGCTCGAGGTCGTGCGCAGCTAAAGCAAGAACTTTATAGCTTTCGATCTATGGAGAATTTGTACAATCGACTTACACAGAAATACGCCTAAAACTATAGAGAATAATAATCTGTAAAAAAAAAAAATCGATTTTTTGAAAATTCTGGACGTATGTAAGGCCTTAAACGATAACATACATATACAAATAAGTTCACACGTCTTTTGAAAGAATATATTTATGCATGGCTGAGTATGAATCGAGGGTTAAACGATTGTTGAAAAAAATGCTCGAATAAATTCGTTGGAGGAAGTGGAAGGGAGAGAATACTTCGAGTGTATTGGGCGTAGTAGCGCGGGCTCTGATCGCCTGAATTGGCCTGAGAGTTTGTGGAATTTGAGCGACTCCTGAGATGGTCAATCCATGTAACCCACAAGTTGTTTTCGTTGGCACGTAAAGAGGGGTATCAACTAAATTCTTTACAAAGTAGTTCGGAGATCTCTTGCGTAAAGTTCGCTAGAGTATGTCTTTGATCCAACATCATGGAGAATCCAGTCTATCCATATCGACACTCACTGTACACTCCATAAAGCAGCAAGTGTACCGCAAGAACGTTGTTTGTGCAGCATTCTTGTTCGTACACTCGATAAACTGCTCTCGCGGTGAAACTAATGCTTTCACATACACACATATAAACTCACGAATATTTGTGTATATATGGTGATTTGATTTTCCATTGAGGAATTGAAATTCTTCAATTTACCGCAATGGGGTCAATTTCGTTTACGGAAAATTCTCTTGTAGACATGATCCATCTTTATACTTTGTAGATCTTGTTTACCACGTAAAATATTAAGGATTTCTCTTTAAATAACGTGCAGTGCAAGTCGATAAAATTTGTGAGCTTCCTGCTGTGCGGATAAACTTTTTTTATTGTACCCACTAAACGCTTGCAGATTTACAACGCTTTTAATTTTGAGTCATTTACATTTAGGGACAAAAGTACCTGTAATAATCTCTCTGGGTCAAATGATCACTTTTCATTTTACTGTCCCTGATATTGGATGGATTAATTGTATAACTATTCTTCCATGATTTCCTGTGATATGAATAAACATCGCGCAGATACCGATAAGAATAGAAATACTTTAATTTTGTATATTGATGTAAGGTTAATCGAATTTCTTTGTTGATTCACTTTTTAAAAAATATTATATGATATTAGGATATGGATCAGGACTCAAACGAAGATAGATCAGTGAAGATTCGGTTGTTGGTTGATAGTAAAAAATAAAAAAATTGATCAAAATTGAATTTATTAATTTACTTAATTTTATTGAATTTTTCATTTATTCGTTAAAAAAAAATTACAGGAAAAAATTGTGTTCAAAGAGGTCTTTCAAAAATAAAATGAAGCAGTTTAAAAACTGTATAACGAAAAAAGTCAATAAAAAAATATGAAGCAAAACATGGAAATGTTACAAATAAAGGAGAGAAAAAATTGTTTTAAACAACAAAAAACTCCCGACTGCTAAAATAATATCATTTGACGCATACACATTAAAAAAATACAGCAGAATACAAAATAAATAGAACAAAACAATATTAAAACGTTGAAAACATGAAAATTGTTTTGAACAAGGGGGAAAACTCCCTACAGCAAAAATAGTAGTGAACTTTAAAAAGTGTAAAATAAAAACGGATCAAAAATAACAAGGATAATATGTAAAATAAAAAGGGGAAGAATTATTCAATGGGTAAGTGCAACTCCCTCGAGATCCAATTTTTCTGGTCAATATTGATTGACAGTAGGATAAGTAGTTTGCATGCAAAAATTAAAAATCAATAAGTTACAATAAGAAGTTCAATGAGTGTACGAAATATGTAGGTAATAAAAAAATGTACAACTTACATAAAATGAACGAATATTATAATCATAATAGAATTGAGCTGTAATCGGGAGAAGTTTCCTTTTCCTCATTCAATGACAGAGACCATTGTGGCGCTCCTGATCGTTGTAGACGTGAACTATTTGTTTTGATTTATAGTTTTAAGTCTCTACTTTTCAAAACACTACTTTTGTCTCAAATTATTTCATTTTTTGTCCGAGATACTTTAATTAGATTTAATCTCAGGAGAGTTATTGAAATTCGGCGATTTTTTATCGTACCAATTTAGGCCAGTATACCTCACAAGAGTTAAAAGAAAATTTTAAACTTTGATTTTAGTTAATCTCAATATTCTAATTTTTTTTATTTTTTACATTTCTTAGGTCACGGTCCGCATTGTGCAACTCAAACGCACTCAATATGTATGTACTCGCCGGGTTACGCTGTACGCTATGTATCACGTGGCCTTAATAAAAGTGGACATGAGCACGATTTTTCGAATCTACACTGTAATTAATTGAAGAATTAATTAATATATACAAAAAATAATAATTCATTCATAATTAATAAGGAGCTTTATTATTATTATTATTGTTGTTGTTGTTGTTGTTGTTGTTGTTATTATTGTTATTATTATTGTTATTGTTATATTAATTATTAAAATATAATCACGAGTAAAAATAAATATCGTAGATTCGAATTTTCGAAATCACCGGAAATAAGTAGCCTTGCATGTTTTGCCGCGTAAAAATTGAACAATAGTGCTCGTATTGCGCTAGAAGTATCCGGAAGTAGCATCTATCGATGCTACTTCGGGAAAACACGCGCAATTTTTAATGTGGGACTCGCAGTGTTGCCAACTTGGTGATTTTCTCGCTAAATTTGGTGATTTTGGAAGGTTGTTGGTGGGAACACCTAGCGGTGTAGCGGTTAGCGGGGAAATTGGTGGTTTCACGGTAAATTTGATGGAAATTTGACGACTTCGAAATTGTGGTTATTCAGGTTCGATTTTTATTGGTGGGGATACACAACAGTTTACCGGTTAGCGGAAAATTGGTGGTTTTAGGGTAATTTTGGTGTTTTTAAGTGGAAATTTACTGACTTTAAAACGATCCTCGTTTAGGCCCAAAATCTCAGTACAGAGTACCTCCCCATTGCGCACAAAAAAAAACGAAGAGACTCGCATGAATTTGAAATGATCTGTTTTATTTTATAATCAATAAACTATTTTATAACATAGTTCGTATTGCAGTGAATATAAAAATACTTAACATTATATTTTTTTATATCTGTGATGATATTAACGAAATAACGTTTATAATGAATCATTAAATATGATAAATAATTAAAACGCAGCATATTCGCCGAAACGACAATCTGCCATTTCTAAATGTTATAACATGGTAATGAAAATTTTATTCCAGCTATAATAAAGTTTTTTCATTGACATTATTAAGAAAATAATTATTATAAACGCAAAATACCAGTGCATTTAATTTCTTATAGACGAGTGTAAATAACATTCTGGAAGAACCAATCATTTGCATATCCAAATCCATCTATGTAAGAAACATGAAAAAGAAATTTACGACTAGTTAATAATAATTAAATAGTTTAACAAATAAAAGAAATTAATTATTCGCATATTACTATTGATCCATATTCGTTATATAAATAAAAAAAAAAAATAGCTGGAAGGTGGGATCGAACGCTCGACCTTCAGATTGAGAGACTAGCATTGACCCGATCTGCTACTGACATACATAAGTATTTATTGCAACAAAATGGTACATGCTCATCAGAGTCACTTGACTTAATGGAGTTTTATGGTGTATAAAACTGTGGTCTAAACATTTTCTTTCTATTTAACAATATAATCATATAATAAATTGTCCTGTGATAGATATCGTTACCCTGAGAGTTGGTTGTTTTTTTGGCAGAAAAATACTGTTTCTGGTGATTTTCTGGTGGAAATTGTTGCGGACGAATATAGTGGTTTTTGGCGGGATCGGGGGAGGCAGCTAGCGGGGTTACGACAATACGGGCTGGCAACACTGGGGACTCGCAGGACTTCCCCGCTCTTTTGCTTCACCTGTTATTTACAGTTTCTATTATCGTTACCTGAGTGAACAAAGCTTATCAGCTTCGATCAGAAAGATAATGAAACACGCGCTATAATGATAATTCTAGAGTTTTCCGACAGACACGTTGATGTCCCACAATTTTTGTACAGTTTATTTTAGCGCAACGCGACCTGGGCCGGTTAGCACGTGCAAAAATATAGGTTATGTCTGTGAGACTTAGGCTCTGTTGTTAACAATGTAAAAAACAGTGCGATAAAAAACGTATTATTAATGTTAAAAATATAAAAGATCCTATAAATTCTCTAAAAACCTAACGTCGCAAAATGCCACACGATCCAGTCGACTGGTCAATAATTCAATCGCAATACGGCGCGGATGTAGTCCGGTAATTTTTGTTATTTTTTCTTCATTTAATTCTCATATTTTTGCACGGAAAGAATTCTCGCAGCAATAAAAATCTAATTATATTTGTATAGATATTTGAAACATCACAATGCACAGCCTAAAAAAACTGCTTTTGGAGTTTACAAGATACCGCATGTTAATATCCTTAACCAATGTTCAAAAATTGCCACAACTTTCCGCAACAAATTGGCAAAAGAGCCAGCGACGAAGAAACGCAAAATTGACAGTTCGTCGGACTCGAGAATTGAATACAACTGTTACGATTTACCAGGTCTAACTAATTTATATTTTCCTTTGCTACGCCGGCAACTGTTTCTTATAAATTTATAACTTTGCCCATGGCTTACAATTACAGACCAAGTCAAGAGAGTCGTCAACATCGATTCTCAAAAATCTCGACGCAAAAAAGACATATCCCAGTCTCGAATAACAAATTTGCCCGTCGAGGTGAACTTGCTCATTTGTCTTGATCCGCTATACAAGCGACTGAACAAGATGCCAGAGTTGAATTTTTCATTTTCAAAAAATTTTTCCTTATCCTGGAACTATGAAAAAATGTTTGATTCTATGATGCAAACTTACATAGGACGCCAAAAAGTGATAAACTACGACGTCTGTCTCAAAGAAATAAAGCTTGTTTTGGAAAAATTTGAGAAAAACCACAAAAAATTCAAATACTCCACTTGTCTCGAAACCATCATGAAAACAAAAGATCCTTCTGACAGAAATGCTCCTCATGTTTCCATCCATCAGTTGCAAGAATTTTTTTACACCGTTTCTGTTTGTGTCATTCCTGTACAACTATTTGGTAACAACGCTAATCTGAAGAAATTGAGGCGGGGATTGAGAAAATATTTTCTTTCCTCATGGGGAGAAATTGTTCCTCTCAAAAGTTATGTAATGAGCATGGATGTAAGTCTGAGATTTTTATTTTGTATCAATTTCCATTTGTGCCATATTGAGATCAGATTTCTCATTTACTCGCAAAATCCTTTGCCAAAAAAAAAGTTATTTTTTGAGTTGTCTCAATTAAAGAATTTAAAAACTCGGAACCGATTCGTCAGTAAACTAAACGAATTTTTTCATGAATGGAATTAAAATATAAGTTTCATATAACGTTATTCATTTTTTTACAAATGTAATTCAGTAAGTTTATTGTTAATTAGCATAGTTGTCTCGCTACAGTCATGTTGAAAACTTAATTCTTCGGTTAATATATAAAAGCTCTGATATAACTTGCTGAATATCCTAATAATAATAATTATATATCATAGGAATAGAAAAATGTATAAAATAATGGGAAAAAATGCTTAATGAAAATTTTAGAGTTTTGGAAATGACCAAATTCTCCAAATCTTCTGAGATTCACTTTTACTTTCTATCATTATATCTCTGAAACTAAACTCCTAGTTTAGAAATCTGTAGAAAAGTTGCAAAGTTATTGCGAGAAATATGAAATTTTTGAAGGCTCTCCAAAGAAAAGAGCCTTCAAAATAGAAAGATGATAAGAAATTTTTAAGAAAAACGCTTCGGCAAGACAACTATCTTAAGCAGCAAATTCAACACTGCCATATTCTGAACAGAATTTGGGCAATTTTTCTTGCCCTATTTTTATCAGAATTTTTATCTGTAAGCTCAGCTATATTTATCCCAAGTTTTGCAAATGAAGAATCATTGATTTCCAATAGATTAACTAAATTGCAGATTTCCTGCATTACTTGGCTGAAAGCAATACCGGATGCAGAAACGAAATGGTTGATAATTGCCAAATTGGCGAGATGGCTGTTCGAAGTGTATTTCCTGGCGATCCTAAAAAAAATCTTTAGAGTTGAGAAAGATTTGTACAGTGAGAAAAAAATTTATCTCAGTTCGTTGAGATGGAACAAATGGAAATATTATTGCCTCAAGACACAAGAGAGGAAAAAGACGTTGGTGAAAAAAAGTTCAGTTCCTAATTTCCCAGAAAACAACGTTATACCACCTGGAACAACTAAGTTGTATCCAAAGGAAAATGGTGTACGTTGGATATACCTGTTTCGGTGAGATTTGCCTCTTTTTTTTTTCTAAATTATCATTTAAAGTATTTACGAATAAAAATGCATTTTTCTTTACATTTAGAATGGAAGAATCGATTCACGACGATGTGATGATGCTTAAGATACTGCTACAACAGTTATACAGGCAAAAATATGAGTCGGTAACGATAAAAAAATTGTACCCCTCGTGGTTGAAGTTTGCCAAAGAAAAGCAACAAAATCCGGATCATCCGTTTTATCTCGTTTCATCGGACATCGTAGATGCTTATGGATCGGTTGTTCAAAGTAATTTTTTCTTTACTACAGTTATTTTCGTAATTGCTTTCCATGAATTTAATAATGTAGTACGATCCCAGAAAATAATTTCTAAAATTGAAGGTAATAAGTGAAGAAAAATCGCGCAATTATGTTCATCTGTTTAACCAACGATTTCATATCATTTTCATTATATTTGAAACTTTTAAGGAAATTTAGGAGCCCTACCAAAGTTAAGTTGATGTCTTACACATGGGTTATCTCGCAATTATTTTGTTTTTTTCTATTTAGCGAAATTATACGACCTCCTGCATGGCATGATAATGGAAATCCCTGGTGACAAGATTCTTTTGGAATGGTTGGCTATACTAAAACCGAACAATTCCTGGAGAAAAAACAGTGTCGAATATAGTCAATGGTTCAGTTGTTGCTCGTCACTGCCTCGAATTCCCGCTCACTCGCTGGTCACACCAGTAAGTGATCAGGACCATAGAGGAAAATTCATATCCAAAAAAAACATTTGCTCTGTCTTAAAAGCATTTATTTTACAGCAAACTGTAAGTATGCGATTTTATAAAAACTTTCGTTGTTTTGAGTGTTTTTAAATAAAAAATAGCAATTGTGTGAATGGTATTGAAGCTTGCATCGTTGGAATCCTATTTATCGGTTTTTGAAAAAGTTTCAATTTTTTCGCCTGATTTAGTTTTTGGACCCGAAAAAAAGATTGTCTAATTTTCGGAGCTAAACACTGCAAAAATAAATTCTGTATTTTATTACGGAAAAAAAGGAATTTCGGTGTAACGATGCAAACTTCGACATCGTATTGTACGAATAAATGTCTAATAATATAGTTTCGAAAGGTTTGGTACAAGGGCACGGAATACATTCTTAAGAGAGGTCTTCCTCAAGGATTTTCACTATCGTCAATATTATCGGAAATTTATTACGCTCACATGACGAAACAAGAGTTTGAAATTTTCAAGAAATCCGGCATGCTTGCAAGATACGTTGATGATTTTTTATACATCACGGATGAAAAAAAAGCGGCGAAAAAGTCAGTCATTTTTTCGGTCAAACATTTTTATTGTTAATCGTGAGAATTTCTAAAATTATCATTATCGAATTTCTATTTTTTTAGATTCATGGAAAAAATAAGGAAAGGCGTTCCCGAATATCATTGCCGTTTCAAAAGGTCAAAAACACAAACTAATGTTATCTCAAAACAGTGGAAATCGACTAAGTGCGTTACATATATCGGACATCGTATTAATTCTGCGACTTTAGAAGTTTCCCCTGTTTATGGAGATTTGGAATTTCGTCATTTCAAGTCGATGCAGTGCATCAAGTACAGAAACGAACTGCAGTACGTTTAGTATAAATACTTATTTTTTTTATTTATTTCCACACTATTTCAATCTCGTTTCAGCGTATAGAAAAATTTGTCCAAATAAAGTTAAGAATTTAATTCGAGTGTAATCAGAACGTTCAAGAAAAAAGTGTCATTTTTGGATTTCTTTTTTGGCTCCGATGAAATTGATTTTTTATTACACAAAATATTGTGAAAAGTTTAGAACGCCCCGATGCTTTCGGCTGAAACAAAAAATAGGAATTTGTTCAGTTGTGTATAATTACTTTCTATGCGATGAAAAAAATTCTGAAAAATTTATGTTTATGAAATAAACGTTTTGTTTAGGTTTATGAAAAAAATCGAAGGTACAAGTTTGTTGAACAATTCGGTTGAACATTTTTTACGAAAATCGTAATTTTTTTCAAAGTCTGACGATTGAGATCACACAGAATATGATTGTATAAAAATTGAAGATTCTTTGGTTTTTTTTGTTTCGGACAAAAATTACGGACATTGCGATTAAAAAGTTCAGTGTCGAGGCATTTTACAATATTTTGTACAAAAAACCACTATTTTTATATTCAAAAAATTGTTTTACAATGTCGAAATATTTAACAGAACTTCCGAAAAGTTTCGAAAACATTTGTTTTATTGGAGCCGGGAAAAAAAATCACACACTTTTTACAGCGTTGGAAACTGAATTAATATTCAGTTTGATAAAAAGTCATCAGTATTTGTTTATATTGCTATACAAATCTGTCCTGCAGACCAAACCCAAGCGTATTTTCCTTTCATTTCCGTCTAATCGTCTCTATAAATTTACAGCTAGAAACTTTTCCGACAAAATTTTTACTGTGCTTACAGAACTTTTGTGATGCGATTAAAAAATTTCTCAGCTTTGAAATTATCTCCAATTGTATTGGACGCGAATATCAATAGCGCACAAATGATTCTCTCGACTGCCCAGTCGGCCAGTTACACGATGGCATCACGGTGCGTCGTTCTCATATCAAAAGTGTACCAAAAATGCGAACCGTATTCATCGGAGATTTGGGAAGAAATACGAATGGCTGTGAAAATCGTAGTGAAAATGTTCGTCACTCATTTATCCAGATACAGTACGTGATCTCTCAAAATAACAAATCAACCGTAGAGATTATTGTGTCCAGTTCATTTTCAAAGATTCACTTTGAATTAACAGGAAGCAAGCAGCGTGCGACGCTCATCAGATACATCAAAATTTCTATCTGGAAATCGTTCTACAAAGTTTTCGCTAAGAAGACGAATTTGCGTCGATGTTTTGGCGACTCTATTCGACGTATGGTCCAAAATCGATGGGCAATTTAGGCGGTACCAGCAATTACTTCCTCCACGAGTAAGTTTTATTACGTTCATACAAAAAAAAAAGGAAATTATATTTTAATCAATTCTCAGAGATGAAATTCGTATAAATTGTTTATTATTTTAATCCCGACTTTCAATATTTTCCTATATTATTGAAACTTACCCGCTCCACTTTACACATTTCAAGGCCAATTTCCTGTTCTGATCCCAATTGAATATCGTGGTTTTTTTATTTTTTACTTTTATTTTTTCATTCTTTGGAGCCAGTCGAGTGCACGCAGTTAAGCATTTTGCTTCTATAACTTTGCCGCTACGTCAAAGATCCTAATTAAGAGGTTGAGCTCTAACGTACCAGTGCGTGGATTCTCATTGGTTTATGTTCACTGATGTTTGATCCATTCGCGATTAACAAGCAATTAATGCGAGTATGATTCGAAAAAGCGCTTTGACGCACGTTTGTGATTCTAGTAGCCTATGATTAATGCACTGTGATTGGAGCACCTTTGACAACATAAAAGAGCACTCGTAGACGATCGTCGAATGTACGCATCGAGAATATAGGCCATTTTCAGGTTCCATTCATAAAATATTCAGGTGATTTCAAGCTGAAAAAATAAATATTTTGCATTTCAGTCAATTCAAATGATACTATGAAAAATTGTTTGAAATCTTTTATTGAAAATGTTTGGGAAGTTGCAAATCTCTTAGAGACTATTATTTATGTAATTTAATGAATTTATGCCGTTCACGACATTTTGTTTATTTTAAATAATTTACGACTTTTCACGTTAGTTTTTATTTTGAAAATCCTGATCCTTTTCGATTCGTACAACATTTTTACATGTTTTTCTGTACAGGAAATGAGCCGAAACATATTTCGGGTTTTCTTGATTTGTCCTATTCTTTTTTAATTGCTGCAAACCGTTGAATTTTTGCGTTTCTGCTCTACTTCTATGGGTGCAGGCTGCCATAACTGGGAAACTATGGTCATGTGGGAAAAATGACGAATAGTAATTTTACGATGATTTTCACGTACTTTTGGAAAAAATAGACAAACTCGAAAAAGAGATTTCTCATTTTGTTTTTCGAAAAAATAAGTTTTATTTTTGAAAAAAAATCCGTTTTTGTTTTTCAAAAATTAGGCTGATTTCAAAAAATGTTCAATCCGAATTTGGAGTGGGTGTATTTTTTTGTAGAAGATCCAGCTATTGGAAATCTTTGTTAATTTGAATAAAAACATCGAAATATCTACCATTTTTTTCAATAGATGCGAATTCGCGGTTCAAAATTTGGTAACTTTACTTAGTTTTTAAAGAAAATGTAATTAAATTATTAAAAATGGAATTTTTACGGTTATCCTATTGTTATTTTGAAAAGTGTAAAACAAAACATTTTTTCTTAGAAAATTCATCCATTTTTTTCTCCTAAAAGCAAGTTGACTGAGTAAAAATAATATTTGTCATTTTATTGTAATCCCCATGGTTTTCAAGTAATCGCAGCCTGAATCAAGAGAAGTAGAGGAAAAATACCAAAATTCAACCGGTTGTGATAAACGAAATAAACAAAAACAATCTGAAACTCTTCACTGCGCATTTCGTGAATAAAAAAAAAACAAACGAAAAATTCCCAAAACCGCGTCTCCTAATTTCTCGAATAGAAAAACCTATCAAAAATTCACATTAAGGAGTCTCGGTCATGAACGCCTTCGCTACAAAAAAAATAACTTTTTAGTATATTACAGATAAAGTACCTATATTTACGTGTGCAAAATTTCAGACAAGGTCATCGACTACATAAGAAAGATAAAAATGGTTAAAGTTAGGATTTTTAATACGGGCTTTACGGAAGAGTTACCCTCAAAACGCGTATCTCAAGTAATATTTTTACACTCGCGCAACAGATGTTAAACAAAAACTGGAGTAACGTTCTTTCGATCATGAGGATTCAGAATATATTTAAAAAGTTTAGGATTATCGACTTATCTAAAAAGATATTAAGTGTTAAGAGGATGGATCAGTCACCTAATCTCACCTCGAATTTTCGAAGTTGAAGTTCTTCGATACGGTTTGACCGATTACAAAAAAGCTCTGTCAGCCCACGCAGGACGATGGCAAAAATGGGCTGACAGGGCCATTTTGTAATCGGTCAAATCGTGTCGAAGAATTTCACTTTCGAAATTTGCAACTATCTCTCTCGCACTCACGGTGGCGAGATACCGACTGACCCATCCCCTTAAAGTGTCGAAATACTCGAAGTACCGAGAGGTTTCGCGACGGTGTGACGATTCGGCAGCGTCGCCGAAATCACATGTTTAGTACAGCGCCGAAGCGCATGCGCGACATTTGAAGCGTCAGCTGCCTAACTAAATGTACACGAAATCCTTCTAAATAGGTTTGTTCGTGCTAGCTGCACTTTCTGCACTTTCTACACTTTTTTTTGGAATTTATATTACTATATATTACAAAAGTGTAGAAAGTGCAGCTAGCACGAACAAACCTAATGTACACGAAATCCCAGCCTGAAGCGGCGGCGCTGTATCGGTAAAGATCCTATTAGATTAGACATACTGTTACTACTTATTTCCTAACCTTGATTTGTCGAAATACGTGCAGTGTCTATGTTTACGTCAGGGAGTTTAGGTGTGCAAAATTTTTTTTTATTAATGTACTGTGCTTTGATCTTGGAAGGAAATGAAATGTTGCAAAATTTAACCTTTCCACACACAACACGAAACCACGCACTGAAGACAATAAATAATCTTTCCTGTTCAATATACTGGGATTTGGGTTAGAGGCTTTTTTCTATTGCGCAAGCGCGGAACGGTCACTTTTACCGTGTGGACTAATTTTATTACTATACGTGTAGGATCTTTACACCTGGTGGCAAAGCTAAGAACTATTTCAAGACGCGATTTTGAGGACGCCGTTACTACTTATTTTCCTATGCTGTGTCCACTCCATCTCTCTATTCTTCCTGATGTGTGCGCTCGCTGTTATGAGTACGACCAAGGAGACTAGAGAGAAGGAGTGAACACACCGTACTTAAGAAGTGTTCCCAAAAATTGGTAGAAAATGAGAGGCGCTGCGATCGCAAAGTACAAGGTCAGTTTCACGTCGCTGAGGATTATTATTACTATATGCATTAGTACTTTCGGTCACGAGCGCTGCAGTGGCAAAACTATAGTATCAACGTGTTTTGGGCACGCTGGAATTACAAATAGGCCTACTCCTTCTCTCTAGTTTCCCTGAGTACGACAAGGAAATCCGAGGACAGAGTAAGATGGAGAATTGCGACGTTGCCACATTTTTGTGTGCAGTACCGTACCCAGCAGGGAGACTAGAGAGAAGGAGTGGACACAGCATAGGAATATAAGTAGTAACGGCGTCCTCAAAATCCGGTCTTGAATTAGTTCTTAGCTGTGCCACCAGGTGTACAGATCCTACACGTATAGTAATAAAATTAGTCCACACGGTGAAAGTGACCGTTTCGCGTTTGCGCAATAGAAAAAAAAGCCTCTAACCCAAATCCCAGTATATTGAACAGGATATTGGAGGTTAAAAAGACGATTTATTGTCTTCAGTGCGTGGTTTCGTCTCATGTGTGGAACGGTTAAATTTTACAAATAACATTTTGTGTCGACAATCTGAGATTGTTGCATGCATTGATCCGAAATTCCGATCACCTTTCAAGGTTGGCAGATTTTTTCGTGTGGTGTTTTCTGTGTTACCCGCGTCGTTTTCATGCTGAATAAAAAAATTTTAATGCCATCAGTATTTACGACATAAAAATGGCCATTGAGCCAGATAAACATAACTTTATTTTCAGTATTTACAAAATGAATGATAAAAAAAAAAAATTGTACTGATGGGTCTGGTAGAATAAAACAATATCAAATGTTCACATTTCATTTCCTTCCAAGATCGAAGCTCAGTACATTAATAAAAAAAAATTTTTGTACACGTAAACTCCCTGACGTAAACATAGACATTGCACGTATTTTGAAAAATCGAGGTTAGGAAATAAGTAGTAACAGTATGTCTGATCTAATAGGATTTGTACCGATACAGCGCCGCCGCTTCAGGCCGGGATTTCGTGTACATTTCTAAAGCACGCTGTGTCCACTCCTTTACTCTAGTCTCCCTGGTACCCAGGAAGGCTAGAGTAAAGGACTGGACACAGTGTGCTTTAGAAATGTACACGAAATCCTAGCCTGAAACGGCGGCGTTGCGATCGAAAAGATCCTAGTCATATATATATTTAGATCAGACACACCGTTACTACTTATTTACTAACGTCAATTTGTCAAAATACGCGCAGTATCTATGTTTATAAGTGTATTTTTTATTTTTTTATTAATGTACAGTGTTAATCAATTTATTGTGTTTAACAATAGAAGTATATCAAATTTCTTTGAATAAAAATAAATTCAAACATGAGTAATCTAATTAATCTGTGATTTCTGTTTGCTTTTTCAACCAAAAAATAGTGAATATTTGTCTTTCTCATTACTAGAGTCAACCAGAACGAAGAATAAAAAATGTAAAGTGAATGTAATTATTTTAAAAATTATAATTTTAATGTGATTATTTTTAAAATTATAATTTTTGAAATAATTACATTCACTTTACATTTTTTATTCTTCGTTCTGGTTGACTCTAGTAATGAGAAAGATAAATATTCACTATTTTTTGGTTGAAAAAGCAAACGGAGCAAAAAAAACAGAAATATTTTTTTTTCTATTCCTTGGGTGTAAAAATAGCGAGAATGTTTTGTTACCTGAGCTCCTCCGATACTTTTAAACATTCAAATTAATTTCGAACGGATGATTATGCGAATTGTAAATTTTTGGAAATCAGAAAAACGCATATTCAATATTTTCTTGGTTGGAAAACAAAACGAGTTTGGAATAGCGCATTTTTGCTTTCTTAGAAGCAAATTTTTTGTTCCTTATTGTCTAAAATCTCTTGAAACTGAAAGAGCATATGATAACGTTTCCGATGTATTTATTTACAGAATTACAAAATAAATAATTTGTTGACACGTTCTACAAAATTATAACTTTTCTCACATGAAAAACACGGCACGACAGAACTCACGGAACTGAAAAGAAAAAATAGTCTTTCTAACCTCTAATATATCGTGATTTGGGTACGAATCTTCTCTTTCTAGTGCGCAACCAGGGAGACTAGAGAGAAGGAGTGGACACAGCATAGGAAAATAAGTAGTAACGGCGTCCTCAAAATCCAGTCTTGAATTCGTTCTAAGCTGTGCCACCAGGTGTACAGATCCTACACGTATAGTAATAAAATTAGTCCACACGGTGAAAGTGACCGTTTCGCGCTTGCGCAATAGAAAAAAAAGCCTCTAACCCAAATCCCAGTATATTGAACAGGATATTGGAGGTTAAAAAGACGATTTATTGTCTTCAGTGCGTGGTTTCGTCTCGTGTGGAACGCTTAAATTTTGCAAATAACATTGTGTGTCAACAATCTGAGATTGTTGCATGCATTGATCCGAAATTCCGATCACCTTTCAAGGTTGGCAGATTTTTTCGTGTAGTGTTTTCTGTGTTACCCGCGTCGTTTTCATGCTGAATAAAAAAATTTTAATGCCATCAGTATTTACGACATAAAAATGGCCATTGAGCCAGATAAACATAACTTTATTTCCAGTATTTACAAAATGAATGATAAAAAAAAAATTGTACTGATGGGTCTGGTAGAATAAAACAATATCAAATGTTCACATTTCATTTCCTTCCAAGATCGAAGCTCAGTACATTAATAAAAAAAAATTTTTGTATACGTAAACTCCCCGACGTAAACATAGACATTGCACGTATTTTGAAAAATCGAGGTTAGGAAATAAGTAGTAACAGTATGTTTGATCTAATAGGATTTGTACCGATACAGCGCCGCCGCTTCAGGCCGGGATTTCGTGTACATTTCTAAAGCACGCTGTGTCCACTCCTTTACTCTAGTCTCCCTGTGCGCAACCATGGAGACTAGAGAGAAGGAGTGAACACAGCATAGACCAATTTGTAGTTCCAGTGTGCCCAAAACACGTTGATGCTATAGTTTCTGGTTTTGCCACTGCAGCGTTCGTGACCGAAAGTACCAATACATATAGTAATAATAATCCTCAGCGACGTGAAACTGACCTTGTACTTTGCAATCGCAGCGCCTCTCATTTTCTACCAATTTTTGGGAACACTTCTTAAGTACGGTGTGTTCACTCCTTCTCTCTAGTCTCCTTGTGCGCAACGGTCACTTTCATCGTGTGGACTAATTTTATTACTATATTGTATGATCTTTCCAACCCATGCGATGGTAGTGGCGAAGCGGAGAACTAATTGGGGACGGGTTTTTGAGGACGCCGTTACTACTTATTTTCCTATGCTGTGTCCACTCCTTTACTATAGTCTCCCTGACCGTACCGTAAAGCTGTACCAATTTTATGGTATTGATTTATCGATATGCGACTGATAATTTTTGTATTAAATTACCGATAATACATTTATTATCAATTGTATTATCGCAAATATGTATATTTTGAAAAAAAGGGGGGGGGCCCGCTCATGCGCCCGCGGAAACCGGCCCTACGCGACTGAGGCTCCTTAATCAAATAGGGTTAAGCTTTCGTAATGGAAAAATGGCTTGAAATGCGTCATGTAATTTTATTATTCAATTGTTGCATGCATCCATAATTTATTTCAACAGCAAAAATAAGCAGAATTAAAAATCCATTGAAACGCGTTTCTAATTACATTTCCATAAGAACGAAAATAAACCTTTCGTTATTTTTGCGGATTAGCAGAAGCATTTACTTATGAACTTTGATTTTAACTTGAATGTATAACAGTTGCCACAACTGCTGTGGATAAAAGAAAGCAACTAAAAAATTGTCGTGAATTCTGATTTGCGTAAATACGTTTGGACGCTTACTAAATATATTTATATTTATGTACACTTGTACAAGGAAGTTTACAAAACTGAATAAAGGACGTTGTAGAAAGGTACACACAGAATGACTCTCGGAATAAGGAGAAAAAGAGAGAGAGAAAAGTAATTTAATATTCCATGAAAATACGAATGAAATTATTCTTCGCTTCCGTAATGAGCCATGTAATTAGCTACTTGAGCAAATTGCCCAGCACCACTTCGGACCATCTCGACCTCTGTATACCCAACCGTCGTCCACTTTCCTTCAGCTTTTTTTCGTCTCGTTTTTTTGTTTATACAATCTCTTGTAGCTCTGAAGGCATGATAATATACCAACGGCAACTAGACAAAGGTCACGAACTATCTTCATCCCGCACTCGTTGTACCTCATTTTTTAACTTACCGGAATAGCAAAGACATAAAAGAAATTTAGCTTTAGGCAGTTGTTTGAATTAGTTGAGTAGTTACTTTTTGAATCTTATCGATTTCTGTAGTCTTTTCACAATTTTATCCCTACACGGAGAGAACAAGATAGTACTGTTTACCAAGCCAGATAGTACACAGTGCTATCCGAAAAAAAAAAAAATTTCAGATTCTACCCAATACTATGTGGATAGTACTGTCTACTATCCAGATACTACTCAGTACTATCTCAGATGTTACTTAGTAACATCCGAGATTATACAGCGCCAGATGGCACTGAGTAACATCCAGATAGTAACCAGTAATATGCCACATAGTATACGATCCTATGTGACCATGTTGCAGAGTCGTATCTTGTTGGCTAATTTCATACGCATGCGCATACACCTCTTGCACGAGCATTTGTTTTTGGGTATAAAGTAAAGACTTCTGAAGTGACGACTGAAAAACAAAAAATGTTGCCCTGAAACGGGACACCCTAATATATATTTATATAATATATATGCAGTAATTAAATTTCATATTTCATTTCGTGTAATTATTGAAAAAATTAACATAATCAAGTATTAAGTATCTAAAGTACGAACATATATCATTTTCTCGGTAAATTTATGCTTGAGATTAACGTTTCTCCAGTTGTTTATAATTTTTTTCATATTATAATAAAAAATTCCCATAAAAAATAAGCAAAACTTTTTGGAATAGTTTTCTTCTTCTTCATTTTTCGAATGAATTTTTCGAATGAAGAATTTCTTCGTGGTATTTACTATATTCAAAGACTTTACTGATGAATTATTTATAATCTCGAAAGACATTACAAATTACTGTATTTACGATGACCATTATCAGGCATATGAAATTTACCCGTCTGCTTTTAATGATTCGCCAAGTTGGAAATTAATTACCTTTGATGATTTAGAATCATGTTCTACTTCTCATATTACTGAAGGTGGAAATAAAAAAAAATACATTGTGAAACGATGGGTATAGAAAAAATTATGATTACTTTTGTTATAATACTGAGCATATTATTATTATTATTATTATTATTTACTGTAAATTATTTCTTTCAAATTTTTGATTGTTCAAGTAACTTAATAAATTGTTAATTCAATCCAATAGAGGTCTTTTAATTTTTTATCAACAATTGTAATTTTCCCAAATTTATTTCTTGATGTTCTCTTCTTTTTCAGATAAATATGATAGGAGTTGTTTTATTGTCGTTCCAAAGTCATTTATTTATTTATATATAAATAAAGTCAAATGATATGCCGGTGGTAAACATTTTATACAATTGTTAAATTTTAAATTTACTGTCTACTACGCTTATTAATAAATTGAAAGTAATATGAATTATGTGAATATTTAAATTATGCATTCTATTTCAAAAAGTTTTGCTTATTTTTTATGGGATTTTTTTATTATAATATGAAAAAAATTATAAACAACTGGAGAAACGTTAATCTCAAGCATAAATTTACCAAAAAAATGATATATGTTCGTACTTAATACTTAATACTTGATTATGTTAATTTTTTCAATAATAACACGAAATGAAATATGAAATTTAATTACTGCATATATATTATATAAATATATATTAGGGTGTCCCGTTGCAGGGCAACATTTTTTGTTTTTCAATCGTCACTTCAGAAGTCTTTACTTTATACCCAAAAACAAATGCTCGTGCAAGAGGTGTATGCGCATGCGTATGAAATTAGCCAACAAGATACGACTCTGCGACATCGTCACATAGGATCGTATACTATGTGGCATATTACTGGTTACTATCTGGATGTTACTCAGTGCCATCTGGCGCTGTATAATCTTAGATGTTACTAAGTAACATCTGAGATAGTACTGAGTAGTATCTGGATAGTAGACAGTACTATCCACATAGTATTGGGTAGATCTGAAATTTTTTTTTTTTTCGGATAGCACTGAGTACTATCTGACTTGGTAAACAGTACTATCTTGTTCTCTCCGTGTAGCGGATCCGACAACCGTCAGTGACCAAATTTACGGCTACTAATTGGCCGTAAACGACCGTTTTCGGTCGATTCTTTCCATTCTTCGACCGAAATTTCGGTCATCGAGGGTTGCTGGATCCGTTAGGGATCTCCTGAATTTATCTCAGAATTGAATCGAAATCTTATTCGTATTTACTCGAAAAAAACACGATTTCCAAAACAATTTTTGTTTGTTTTGTTTTGAATAAATCTATAGTATTTGTTCGAATATCAAAATGACAGTTCTTACGAAAAGGTCCGTTAAATTCGCACTCGCTAATTGAGCTAGCTCGTAACATCTTTGTAGACTTGATTAGGAAGATTAACTTTTCTTTTCCAGATTCACCTTTCAATTCGTGACAAAGTTCTGTGCAGCTCTGGGCAATTCGTGCGTTAAGTAGCAGCTTTACGCACGTCAAACGATCGAGAAGCATACACGTGACGTCCTTTGTGGCTTTTACTCAACATTTTCGAGGTAGGTGACACGAGGAACTTTGGCGTCGACCACAAATTGAACATCGACTGATTACGAACGAACTTCACGCACTACACAGAGGAATATATTGCCGAACAAAGCTCAAATTCCTATATGAACATGAGAAAATGTTAGAAAAAAGTCGTGACATGCAAAAAATAGAAAAAATTATTTTCGTCGACAATGTTTTTAAAAAATCTGTTTCTTTTTTAGTTTTTTCATGATAAAATAATTAGATCGTATTATGATTCTTTCAGAAGTGCATTAATGTCTCTCATAATTCTTTCCAACAAAAAGATTTTGTGTTCAACACCAACGTTTTGTTTTAATATTCAGTTTATTCTCTGACACACGCACTCGAAAATTGTGTAACTCACTTTTATAATATAATAAAGTCGCAATGGATAATGCCTACAGAAATAAATAAATGTGTTTGTCAAAAGAATTTTTTAAAAATTTACCATTCTCGTAAAGCTTTATCAAAGCCCGTGGGAAAGGAGTCTGGGTTTTGGGATTTAAATGCAAAATCGTTTGCTCGTACTACGCATAATACCTAGTACAGGATTTATCTGTAGTCGCTCAAGAGTTGTACGACTTGGTGAAGTTTTACAAAGTACAAAAAGCTCCACGGGCGTTCCTTCGGGACATATGTAGCAGCATATACGATCGTTACCTGTCATCGACATGAACCTTTCACGCTAAAGGTCTTTTCATTCCGGAAGGATCTCATTTCGTAATTCCGTGGAAATTAAAGTCAGGATTACGCAAATAATTATTTAAATTATGCATGAAGTTAACCCGTTCATTTAGCTGTCACAATAAGAAAAAAAAAACATTCTTAGAAGAAAAAGTGATCAAGTACAAATTGCACTTCGCAAAAACAGGTTTGCTAAGTTAGTCCTTCTGAACTCATATACATAAATAGAAAATTAACTTTATTTCTATATATATAAAAAAAAAACACTCGAAAACCCGTTTTTTTGCGTCATTTCTAAAGTAAATATTAAATTTAAATTTGTTTGTTCCTGCGTATACCCTCGCGGGTTTTCACGAGCCCTTCACATCACTTTTAACCCCACTTCACTAATTTCCATGTTCCCGGGAGACCCACAACCACTCTTTTCTAATGCATTACTGTATCGCATTTGCACGAGGGCCAAGGGAAACTATGGAAAACCCGGTCGATATAGACGGCTGTATTTTTACTGAGTGAGTTTCAATTGATTAGCACCATCAGGAACTCAGAAACTCTGCTTCCCGTTTAGCAATTGATGCGGTCCTAAAGTAATTATTATTTGCCAGTCATAATTTTAGTTTCAAGGACCATTTTGGTGAATTGTCACAGAATTTTAGGTCAAACAATTACGGAAATGGAAAAGGGGACAAATTTTTAAGAGTTGTGTAAGATTTGAAGGTAACGTCACCTAAGATCCGCGGACGAAATATCCGCGATAAAATAACCGCCAGGGTTTGAATAGTATATGATTTTGGATTTTGTATACTATTCAAACCCTCGAGATTCAAACCTGAAAGGTTGATGATCATTTTATTTCGTCGTAACCCTTGACTACTATTTGCACAAATTAAAAAAAAAAAATTTCTTAAGGAAGATTCTCTAAGTGAGTCATCAAACTACTCGATTGTCCTACATATTTACAAACGCACACATAGCCCATGATATAAGCTATACCATAATATAAGCCATGTGCGTATGTTGTTATTAGTCTATGGGTCACAAATATATTGTCCGCGGTTTTTTTATCCACGGTTATTTTGTCCGCGGATCTTTTGTCGTGACACCGATTTGAAAGGGTCGAAGTTTCATTTTTCGAAACCCATAAAATATTAAGGAAGTAGAATCTTGAAACATTCTTTTTGAGAACATTATTTCTGTCTTTGGGTTCATTAGATCATTCGTACTTCAAATATCATCACGAAATTTGAAACCCTGCGACAGACCGACGATCGGAAATGACGAAATTATAAGAGTTTTTAGTATCGTTCAGTAACCCAAAAATAATTTTTTTTTTAAACTAGAGATACAATTTTTCTTTATTCAAAAGGACAAGTGCGTTGGTTCCCGGAAAATTTGGAATAACGAACATGATTTGAATAAACTGAAATATTCATGTATGGTAAAATACAAAATGATAATAATTGATGATACAAGTGACAAACTTTCGAAAATATCAACCGAGAAAAATAGTTAATTACGAAATTCATAATAGTATCATTACGGCGATTATAAATTCGAGAGTAATAGGAGTACCAGCTTGGAAATTTGTTCCAAGAACTACTGCTAATTTCAAAGTGGCCAGAAACTTTCCAACCAACCAGACATAAGCACGATTACGTGATTACTGTCTCTTGTGCGTTAATTCTTGGCTAACAACATTAGGCACAGCACATGGGACTTTCTATGTCAAATCAAAATTTTTCTCCAAAACTCACCAATTTTTTGTGCCTTCTGTATGACGTAAAAAAAAAATCGCCCTAAATGGAATTTCGATTATTTATTTTCAAAAATGATTTTCATCGCTATGGGGTCTAAAATAAAATAAAAATAGTGATCGTGTACAGTGTTCAGCTGTTAGTAATCGATAAAAGAAAAAATCAGACTATTTTATATAAATTATAAAAAAAATAATCAAATTCTAATTTTACAGAAAATTTTCAGAGACATTTTAATATCTCATTGTCAGATATTTGATTTATTTAAATTATAAAACCATATCCATATAAAAAAAACAAAACAGAAAAATGAAGAACTTCGCGAAAGTATATCGAATTGCACTGCAGTATATCGTAGTTTTGGACTGACTTGTTTATTTTTATCCGCGTAATAATTACTCGCAGGGAAGAGGATAGTGTAGATGACAAACAGTACGTGGGCAAAACGTGAGTGCAACACCGTAGACACATATTACGGAGCACGTTGGTTCCGGTGACACGGTTTTTCAAGCCGAAACTTTTAATATTCCCAGAGAGTTGAATGACGAGGGAAAAGAAAGAGAGAGGGAGAAGAGTGAATGAGCGAAAGAGCGAGAGAGAGGGAGAAACGAGAAATAATGGGAACGGTTAGAAAGAGGCAGAAGGAAAATATGAGTAGAAAATATGTATATAGGAAAGTGTATGGTAATGCTACTAAATATTGAAAATTGCGAGGCTCGTTATAAGCCGGAACGCTTTCTCTCTCCGGCAGCAGCAGCAGCACCCCCAACCACGTGTAATAAGAAACTCCGGTTTTCATCCCTTCCTCTACGAGTTCAGTACTAGAGTTTTTTTGGTCTTGGCTTCAACTCTTTGCTATATCTCATTTTTCTGTACTCTTCTCTCACTCTCGGTCTTCTTCCTCTTTTTCTCTCCCACGAAACCGTTTATTTTCAGCCGTTTCGCATGAGCTCACGGTGCAAAAGCAACCAACGTCGTATCTTGAAGCTAGTTTAGCATTTTTATCATACTTGTTTATTCAGAGTTCCAGTAACCATGTATACATACAACTTCCGGTGCGCCTATTTCTTCTTTCCTTCATAATAAATAGACGCGTGTATAATTATATATATATATATATATATAATATATATATTATATATATATATATGAAAATGAACTATATATAACTTCTTTTTTTCACCTTGCTGAACCTGGATTTTTTTTCTTTCTTTTGCGTCTCGTCCACACGCACAAAATAAAAAAATACAAATACGTCACAGTACGTGAAGATATTACGGGCGCTTCTTGGATTGTTTTTGTTCAATTATCCATCATAACAACGCGATTATTTTCATAGATAATGGGAAACATTTTATTAGGCGTTGAAGAGTATTTTTTTCCTATTTTTGTTTTCTTTATTCTCATAATTTTTTCAGTCTACTTTGGCTACAAATTAGCCAACTCAGCCAGTTAATTTAATAATGCGTTTGTTCAATAAATTAAAAACTGAATTGTCTTACCGTTCACTGTAATAATAATTATGAATAACGAAAATTGCTAGTCGTAAAATATATTTTCGCAGCGCTAGCCAAAAATTGGGGACATTTAATGGGGGTGTTTTTCTTTTGTTCGCTTTTACCTCTGTATTGTTGACCCCTTTAGACTCACCAAATACCACTATACATCTCGTTGAATTCTCGCCGCTCGAGTTCCTGCTGAAATTTCAACTCTTACCCCGGATATTACAACCTCATAACTTTTCGATGAAAGCGAGGACAGCTCAACGGAATAGCGATACAGACAGCGATATCCTGTAGCATGTAAGCTCAACACTTACTCGTGAAAACTTATTGTTTGAACCAACGACAGCGTTCTAACCAAATTTCAATGGCGTTACCAGAATATTTGCAATTCCATTTTCTGTTTGCTTTCAACTTCGATCGGATAACAAAAATTGCCTTGATAATTGATTGCTCTTCAAAACGCCACTTGGTTTATCGATTTGAAAATATTTCTCGATTTCTTTAACATTTTTCAAATTCGATTATTGATTTTTACAAATTTTTTTCACTTTGGCACTCCTGGTCAATCCTTTTTGTAATTTTTCGTATATAACCGATTAATCGACAGCGATAGGGGCGCCGCCGTCGGTGTGTGGCTCCGGCGATCTCCAAAGTTAGGCAGGCTCGGGCGAGGCCAATATTTCGTTGGGTGATCGCTTAGTCTAATTAGTTAGTAATCGCTGAGTGGGAGGCAGTTTTTCTGAGTTTCTGACGGTGCTAATCAATTGAAACTCAGTGAAAATATAGCCGTTTGTATCGGCCGGGTTTTCCACAGTTTCCCTTCGCCCTCGTGCAAATGCGATGCAGTAATGCATTAGAAAAGAGTGGCTGTGAGCGGGGGCGGGTTGAAATTCCGAAATTTAAAAATCAAAACGCTCAAAATTCCGAATTTATTTATCTAAAACACAATACTCCTGGAAATTTACAATTCCAAAATTTTGTAAACAGAATTATTGTATAACCGAAAATAAAAGTCCACTACGAAATTAAATGAGAGTAATCATGGATCCGACCGATAAAGCGTCAACATGAAAACATAGCATGTAAAACATATTTCAACTGCTCATAATCGGAGAGTCCATAGTTCTGAAAAAATGTAGAGTTATATATTTAAGATCCTGAATGGCGAAAGTTTCTACAGAGAAAAGTTCCGAAAATAGAAATATCCGATAGGTGTAAACATCCTGATATTATATGTTTACAATAGAACATGAAAGATGATCAATACTCAGAAAAAATTCTACAGAGAAAGATCAAAATTCTGAAAGAATAGTACTCTGAAAGATCAAAACTCTGAAAAAATTTTCCCCGAAGACCAAAACTCCGAAAATCCATGCGATACAGCAGTGGTGCTGCCATCTAAACGCGTCAGGCTTACATGCTATCTGCTTTATGTGTGAGTTTTCGGAATTTTGATCGTTCTGAACGGTCTATATCGGAATCTTACACGATCTAAACTTGAGTTTTCGCAAACTGGATGATCGAAAATATGATTTTTGGATTCCAAAACTTTCGGGAACCTGACGAATCTCTTATTAGCTTTTATTATATTTAAACTTTCTGATATAGTTCGTTTTCTAGAATAACAATTTCGGTAATTTGTGGCATATTTAATATTACATATTCGGAGTTTTGTGAGTCGAATTACTGGTCATTCAAATAAAGCGTTGATCTCATTCATACGATTTCTGAAAATTATCTCGTATAAGAAATTACATTTGTATCCTTTTCCTATCGCTACTCCTACCGTTCTGCATCATTTACAGTCAACTGTGTAGACTTTCGATGGCATGATCCTTACAAAGCTTTCAGTTTCGGAACATTAAAATTAGGAATTTTAAACCGTCGGAGTATTTAAAGTTCGGATTTTCAAACCGGCCCCCTGTGAGCAACACTCTTGGGGGGTCTCTCAGGAACATGAAAATTAGGAAATGGGAAATTAGTGAAGCGGGAAAAAAGTGGGGTTAAAATGACGGGATGGGCTCGTAAAAACCCGCTAGGGTATGCGCAGGAACAACAAAAATAAAAAATAAAAGAATATAACCGATTGAGGTATCGGAATAAAAACGAAAACATTTTGTAATTTTACCAAAACCTCCAAAAGAGTTCCCACCAGATAAAAACCCTTTGCTTCACGTTGGGATGCTCAGCGTCCCACCTTTTTTTGCAGGTTTTTAAATTTATTGAACTAACGGTATGTAGGGTTTTTGTAACCAATCGCCCTCGCGATTGTTATTTCCACGGCCCAGGGCCTTCCCTCTTAGCCTCCCCACTCTTTCCAACTATTCCTCTACTCTTCCCTCCATTCTCCCACACGTGCGGCTGCAGCTGACTTATTCCCGCACTGTATCGCATTTACCGAGGGCGAAGGGAAACTGCAGAAAACCTTGCCGATACAGCCGGTGCCCGACTAATCTCCACGGGTGGCAATGCGAGCACGCTCAAGTACGACCACCAGAGACGCTCAGGCAGGCACCTCCTCAGCTGTGATGCAATGAGCCAGCCAGTGCACCGGCTAGAGAGCCACAATCCGCACGATGAGAACCGTCCAACCAAGGGGGCCCACCAAGCCGTACACCGACCGGCTTATGCATCACAGAGAGATGTTTGGCCATGGATTTATGAAGGTGGAATCTGAACCACCTGGGATTGCAGCAGAAACACTTGAAAAAATTTTCAAATTTTCATTGGTGTTTTGGCCGGGATTCGAACCCGGGACCCGGGGCGTGCGAGTCTGAGCCCTTATCCACCGGACCAACCGCTCTCCCCTCAAATTTATTGAACTACTTTTTTTAATAGAAAACAAACGCTAGGTTTTTTTTTATTTCTAAAGGATCCCTAGAATATACATAAGTACAAAAAAATAGAGACAGTCATTATTTGTTAAGGGGACCGTATGGTCTAGAAATTTGAAAAAATCGATTTTTTTTTTTTTCGATATGTCGAAAGTATAGTATCTCAAGAATATACTGTGAAATTTTCATGCGGAAATTCTCAATATTACAGCTTCTACAGCCCATAACGCAGGTAGAGAGCGGTCCGCGACACGAAAACGTTCAAAGCCTTATTGGACACAAAGCCTTACGGGGATGATTTTTTAGTTTGCAAAAAAGAATGTGTTTTGCATGTTAAAAAACGTTTGTACAAACGTGCTGTTGATGCGAAAAAAAAAACATGCACAAATAAAGAAAGCAACAAAGAAATTGACAGAAAAAGAAGAGGGAAAAAAGACACAGCGGAAATCGATAAATAAAACACCGAAGCGTCAACAATTGACGAATAAATTATTGCAAGAGCTGTCAACTTATTACGGTCTAGCAATTAGACGTAATTCAGATTCGACTGAAGGGATGAGAAGTGAAATATGGGCAGCATATTATCACAAAATTTCAACAGATGAAAATCCGCAACACTCGTACTGTCCTCCAGGTTCCGAATCGTGGTGCAAATGGCGTCAAAGTGAGGCTGCAGGTACTTTAGACACCTACGAGCACCCACCTGCTCTGTGCGATGAAGCACAAGAGATATTAAAACCAATTTATGAAGAATTGACAGCAGAGACTTTATTGGAAAGGTGTATTGGCAGTAATATGCAGAACAATAACGAAAGTTTCAATGCTTGCGTGTGGCACCTTGCGCCGAAACATCTGTTTGCCGGAAAAAAAATCATTGATATTGCCACTCACATTTCCGCTTGCATATTCAATGAAGGATTTGCATCCCTATTGAAAATAATGGAGACCATGGGCATAACAATCGGGCCACAAGCGGAGCAACTAGCGCAAAACCGAGACGAGCTGCGAGTATCGAGCGCCAACCGTAGGAGCACGGACAACTCCAAAGAGGCTCGGACAGCTCGAAGAAATGAAAGGAGTGAGGAAATCTTGAATTATGAACGTTCCGAAGGAATCCTATATGGTGCCGGAATCGCGGATTAACTGTAAGTATTCAAAATTTGCTCAATTTTTGAAAATATCTGTACCTCAAACTTTAAACTCATTTATCTCGAAACGACTTTTTTCGGCACTGCGCAGGTGAAAACAAAAAAACTATTCAACCGAATCACTTGAAATTTGGATATGTTGTTCACAACATGTATGGCTATCGTCGGAACTACAATCATAATTTTATTTAAATAATTTCTTATTGTTTATACTAAAAAACTAGTGAAAAAAAAACCCGATTTTACGAATTTTTTTTCAAAAGCGCGCCATTTTGTCAATTTTTAATTTTTTCGATTTGTTCTAGTCCCGACCATAACTGCACTCTTTCTGATTAAGAATCTTCTTGAATTTTGTGTTTCAGATGAGTAGAAGTCTCGGATCGATCTTCACCGTCCGGGTCGGATTTTTCGAGAGGGTCGTCTTCTCAATGCCAATTATATGATAATAAACACTGTTTTTAAAATTAAAAAAATTTTTTTTTGTATACTTAATAAAGGTAGTAATAAACCCGAAAAGTTAAAACATCGATTTTTAAATTTTTTAAGGCAAAAAAAAAATCGTGAAAATAGGTGAAATTTTCGTGCTCTAGACCATACGGTCCCCTTAACTGTAAACATACCATGTATAAAGAAATAGTCGACATTCGTACTTTATTATGAAAAAATGAATTTTCTACTAATCCGTTGAAAAAATCGAAATGGCAATTTCTGTACACTTAACCCCTTCACTGCTGGAAGGATTTAGAAACCACGTTATTTGCCCGTGATATGGCGAGCCTGTCACTCAAGGGGTTATAACACTTCAAAGTATTTGACAGAATTTTTTCAAAATTTTCGTCTTGTTTCTTTTGTTGAAAAAAAATAAAGATACCATAATTTCTGTACTAGATCCAAACTAAAAATTGTTTTTTAAATCCGTCATTTTGATTTTTCGCATTTTGCGTTTCGATTTGTAATCAGTGACCCCACACTGTAAAAAAAGATTTATTTGATACAAGTAAATCGATTATTTGTATATTTTCCAGTAATTCGTTATTCGGATGAAATGAATACATCTTTGATCGAGATAAATTTATTTGGCTCAAAATTGATTTATTTGGCGCAACGTTCGTTTTTATTCATTCGAAGAAAAATACATTTGCTTCCAGTAGATACGAATTACTTGGATACGATTATTTGGAAGAAATACATTTTTTTTACAGTGCAAAGTTTTTTCATAGTAAAGAAAAATATATGCATGTTGAATGGTTAAGACTTTGTGAAATGTCGAGATTTTGAGGTTTTCGCTAAAACTCCACTTCGCGTAGTCAAATTTTTAACTCGATCACTAAAAATCCTACTAATTATAGAAAATCTAACACCGAAATTCCTGTATCCTAAATCCCTACATTTTGAGATAAATCAAACAGCATTTCAGCATTAAAATTATATATATATCAGTGAAGTTAAACTTACCCGAATAGAGAGGGTAGCATTGGAAGGAAATGTGCTTCGCATCGGACAAGTTCCAAACAGATCCTCTCTATCTCTTTCTCTCCTTACTTCCGCCAAACGTAACCAGGTTGGTTACATGTGTATATAATGTACTTGTGAGGTCCCAGGTAAATTCTGAACGCCAAGGGACCACACCCGAGAACTACGATGATCCCCCTTGAGGAGTGAGCCAACAAAGTTTAGGTAAAGGTCCGCTATCGAATGCTCAGTGTAGTGAAAATTAAAAAAAAAAAATCAAATAAGCCTAGTTAGAGTTTTCATACAAATGGAAAAAAAAAATAGTGTTTTTATTTTTTATTTTTGGTACGTTTACAAATTTTGTCAAAGCTAAAATTCTGACGATGTTACAAACGCAGTTTTTCACTTTCTCCCAATGCAATAATTTTCAGAAATATCAAGAATCTATTCAACGAAATTATAATCCGATTACATTGATGCTTTTTTTTGACCTTCGTCAACCGTAACTCTATCAAAATATGTGGGCGTTTGACTGTTTTATGCTCTTTATAAATAAGAAACAAATTTTACTTCTGGTTTTCGAGTTCATTAACAGAATAGAGAATTAAAACGGCCACACAGGGAGTTAATAATTCTATTAGTGAAGTCTTTGCAGGAGATACGCGTACTTATTTACGCTGTACGTGAAAGGTCACAGGTCAATATCTTTCGAATTAACGGATATTCCGGAAGGACCTCTGGGAGAGATAAGGAATGAAGAAGGTCGACAGGGTCTGAGAGGTGCTAAAGAGAACCTACATTTAATCGCCGTTAACACTAAACTCGCTTCTGGTTCAGTTAGAAATTGCGAACAAACTACTACTTAGCAAGTCTCCTCGTCGTACAATGCGCGACCGTAGCATCTCGACGAACGTGAAAGTATTGTCGTAAAATTAAGGAAAGGATCTTCACAATTCTTTACAAGAAGTTCGTATTACAAAAAAATAAATAAGCAAATAATACATTTATTTTTCTTCCTCAATCCACGTGTCCCAGATTTTTCCTTTAGGATAAATTTTCAAATACATTTATATCAATAATTTAATTCCATATAAATTTCATCATTTAGTGGTTTGCAAAAAATCTGCAGAACTTGAAAAATAATTGTTCTACACATAATCAGACGGTGTTTTCGTCGAATGGAATGAGTAGGTTAATTTTTTAGAATACTTTTGAAATCTTTCTCTGTTTGAAATTCTGATTTTCCATTTTTTCTGGCGGTGGTATTTGAGAAACTGCTTGTTTAGTGCCTCAGAAATTTCATAAATACGATGTTGAATCTTTTTACAAAAACATGTGCAACATTCGTAATTTTGTATTAATTTTTTCGATGTTTTTAGGAAAATCTAAACAAAAAGAAACATAAAAAAATTCTAGAATGGCTTAGAAACTTTTAGAATTCGAAAATATTCTGTTTGAACAATATGCTGATGACTTTAGAATTATTATTATTGATCATCAATATTTGTACGGTTTCAAAATTGGCTGCATTTTTTTAGAGTTTTGCCCAATTTCGAAGTTTCCAAGTTCTGATTCAATGAAATTTTTGGCTAGATTAATTCATTCTTAACGACGATTAGTTAATTGTTGATTTAAGTCGCTGCAACAACAAAAAAAACGATCAAGGATAAAGAGGTAATAAGGAAATAAATGAACGAGAGAAAAACTCACAGGAAAAATATGATTTATAACGTTTTATTACATATGATAGCCTATTATGTCCTTACATTATTCACTCTTTTCGCGATGAATTATTCGTGCGATTAACTGAAACGAGTAAATATCGCTACATATAATACACCTCTACGTTTGTTTCGTCGTCACCATACACGCCTCCCCATACCACGGTACAAGATTTTCTACGCATCATCATCTTCCAAATCGATAAATTTTCACATTTAAAATTGATGAAATTTGTCAACATGAACGTTGATAGACGTAAAATCGGTTTAAAAATAAACATTTCGTATTTTACGGTTAAACGTTCAATTACAAATCACGTTTTTCCGTGAGAAGACAGTCGAGTTAGAAAAATAATTGTTTTTTTTTCGTTTCACGTGGTTCTGAGAAGTTCGAACGAAAAATGCATCAATTTTTAATAGAAATTTTATTTTCTTAATAAATTAGTGCGAAATTAATTTGTTAGTTTTAACTACTGGATTCAGAGGATTCAGGAAGTAATAGCAGATTTAGGGCTGTCGATAAATTTCTCAGAGATTCATTCGACTTATCAATGATCTACTTACGAACAAATATTAGCATGAATTATGAATTAATACACTAATACATTATCGATTGATTCTCTCGCACTTATCTCATTGTTATAGAGTGTTAATTTCTTTTTTTTTCTTTTTTTTTTTTACTTTGCCGAGTAAACATCAAACTGTAAGAAAACTTTTGGACGAATAAGATGATTCTTTAAAATGGAATCGTACTTCAAGGTTCGAAGTACCTTCAACTTTATGTATCCCGTTTACACTGTCAATTTAACCATTTCTGGTAGATTTTTACACAGCTGAAGGTTTGTCAAACTCGTCATACGAAATTGCGATCCTCGAAGTTCGGTCAAGTAAAACTTTTTCGACATCTTAAAGTATCTAGTTTAAGTTATCCCGAAGAAAAAGTTACTCGAAATACGTATACGTCACGAATCGAGCTCTGAAAAATTTCTCGAAAATTTCGTAGATTTCAAACCGAAAACTTCAAAAATGTCTGTTCCAGATGTTGCTTACTCGGTTTCCCAAACGTACGTGGCTCTCGTTACTTCAAAATGGCTATTCTTCGTTATTTTTTATATCGTAATCATTGCTGATTAGAAATACTGAGTTTTTGTTCATGTTTTGTTGGTTTTTTGTGGTTCATTAGAAATTGTAGGATGAATAAAGAAATAACGTCCGTTTCAAGTTAACGAGAAGTGGCCCAGTGAGTGTTGGGAAAATTTTAACTCCCTCAAGATCCTTCTCGATGTTTTCTTCGTCGCTGATATTAACTTACGCCTCGATAATCCTACGCGTATGTACGTACATATTATTTAACTATTTACACAGCATGCATAAATATATAGACAGCTTATCGTTTACAAATATCAAAAAACTTCGCAGCGCGTTGAAGGGGGAGGATTTCGGTTCGTAGACAATTTTCATTATCGTCCAAAACTCTTCGCGTTTTCTTCAACTTTCCACATATACGAAATTGCGTCACACATTCTGCAGATTACTGCCAGTCTATTTCTGCGGATGATTCGAAAGTCGAAAAAACCTTAAAAGTAAACCGTGTTAATAACTGAGCTCGGACTATTTCGCTCCCGAATAGCTGTAAGAGAGAAATTCGGAGTTAAAATCCGACAACAGCTCTCCAACTCGGAATCTCTCCACTTGGATTCTCGGAGCTTCATGATTTTCTCTCACACCGGTGTTCGCTCTGGACACTTTCGTTATTAGCTCGTAGTTCAAATACTGCACGAGGATTTCGCATCTGTCGCGAAATTATCGAATTTCTCATGCATAGTTGAACGCTTAATGAATTTAATTAATTTCCATATTAAATTGTATTGAACAAAAAAAAAGAAATTCGTTTTAGCCTCAACGTTCTGAACGTGGCCTGAAAAAATGTGTAATTTTTACGAAAGGATGCAAATGATGTTGTTTTTTCTATTTTTTTAAACATCGAGCTTTGAAGAATTTCTTCCGGCTCGCTCTCGTAACTGTCGTTTTTTTCCTAATTTTTTCTGTGGACCATTTCTTGAAACGTCATCTAAGATCATCACATTCGTGATTTTTTTTTCCGTCGTTTTTAAACCTTTTTTTTTCAAGCACCATTTACTCTTGCATATCCCCCCCCCCCCTTACCGTTTCGCCCTCCTCCTTCCACCCCCTCTGCCTCGAGCTTCACGTTCGAACGAGCGAATGTTACAAAGAAGCTCAAACGATCTTGTCTCGGCATCTGCAGGTTGCCCGACAAAACTGTCGTCTCTCACGTCCCTGCTCAGTGTCGCTTTGGCAAAGCCATGATGGCCATGTGTCGTAAAGTTGGCGACAGTTGGCCCAGAGATCGGCCCACGGACAGGCGTTTTTGCAGAGTTTACCCAAACGACAATGGCCCTCGCAGCTGCTGCACGTAGGTCCTGCCACGTACGGCGTGCTCAACTTCTCGATATGATTGCCGCTGTGGAAAAGCAAACGAATCGAAAAACAAACCAAGATCAATAATTTGTCTAATTTTTTAGAATCATAATGTTTTTTTTTTTAAATATCCTTTGAGTGATTAGTGCCAGTGGATATCGAAATATGAAAAAAAGGAACAGGCTGTAAGGACATTTCGAAAATCGATATTCCTTCGTCAAATTTTGCTTAATTCATAGTTCGATCGATTTTATGATATCGCTATCAGAGTTCCTTTTGCCCCATTTTGGTCCAGTTCTGAAATGTTCGATTAAGTTCACTCGACTCATTCTCTTACCGTGGGTTCATTGAAGTAATTTTAGGAGAGCTCCGAAAAGACTGATTTGAAGTTATGCCCTTCAATTAATCAAGGGTCACGACTTTACGATGAGTCTCTTGAAAAACTCGACCCAAAACTGGACATGTCGTGTCGTCTTTTAATACGGTCGTCGTTCTTCTCGAAATTTTCATCATCAAAAGATTCATGGTCGAAAGAAACTAACGTGGGAGTTGGAGCATCACGAAAAGGTGTAATACGAGATCGGTATGAAAATTTTCCTCTCTTTGCAACTCAGAAACTTCGTATATAAAAAAATACAGAAATTTTGTAGTTTTGGGATAGTTGGTGCATCGATTGAATGAAAGCAACATTATAAATCTGTCAATTATACATATTTTGGTTTATCTAAAGACGGGGCAGAGTCTCGACGCCAAGTATTAAAAAGAAAAGTTAAAAGTCACAAGTTAAGACTTTAAAAATCGTTAATTTCTCTCGATCTCGATAATTTGGCTGTTTTCGGTTATTTTTAAACTTCAACTCGACGTTACGCGAAAATGAGTCGAGTTATCGAAAATATAATACGATTTTACCGATATATTATGACGTTTTCCTTTCCAATGATATGGTTATTTTTTTTCTTTTGACCTCCTTGAAGTATACAAAACCTTGGAATTATAATGCTTAATACGAATTAAATTCGCGTGTATGTAATCAATGTTTAATATTAGTAAAAGTCAACACAAGTTCTGTAAAAAAACACTATAACAACGTTCGAAAAAAAATATTGTTTTACTTCATTATTCAAGTGAGTAGTGAAGTAAATGAATTAGCTGATTAACTTTGATAACCAACAAGGAGAGAGAGAGAGGGAGAGAGAGAGAGAGAGAGAGAGAGAGAGGCATGAGAGGAAGATTGGCGTAAACCACACGAGGTAAAATTTGGCTTTGTTAAAGAGAGAAGCAGTTCTGATTGGACTTCGAGTTGGCTGTTTGTTTCGTACCGTTAATAATTGGATTTTGTGTATTATTCGCAGGGTCTCGTGTTTCGCAATGTGAATTCGAGGCTTGAAAAGACGATCGAGTAGTCGAGTGAATTCACCCAGCATTACGCTATTCAATGAAACAGTACGAAAATGTAGTGTTGCGCAAACAAATTGTGAGTTCTATTTTCAAATAGAACGATGTTCGAGTATGTTGCAGAGATTGCGAAAACCTTTATTACGGTTAATATTTGTACGATACTGACAACGCAAGTCTATAAAAAACGAGCTTCAGCCAGCCCCCCTCTGAGGTTGATTCTTCCACGGCGGATTTTTTTTCCTCGGAGTATATTACGGACGGTATAATTGGAACTATCGCTCGAGAGTTGTACAAAGGCAAACATGTTAATTGGAGAGTCCTCGATAGCCGGATGACCACGGGAAAATTTCCTAGTGGCCTATCTGGATTGTGTGCTCTTCATTAACAAAAGCCATCCCGTTACCACACTCCTCTACCATTCTCCCATACTTTTTTCTCCATTTTTTCATCTCTTTTTTTCCTTTCAATCACCAATCATGCTTGAAGAATCAATTTAATTGCCGGAGGATTTTTTCGTATCGTTTCTAATTCATAATTGTGAGAATGACTGGATTCTTCAGGAAGGACGAGAGAGAACGAGGAGTAAAATATTCAAATAGCGTGATGTTGAACGAAGCTTTCGAATAAAGGCAACAGCCGAATGATTTTATTTTGAAGAGCCAACGCGGTGTTTTGTACAGTTTTTCATCAAATTTTCCCTCTTTTTTACGGTTCTCCAGAGGTTCGAAAAACAACCTTGAACCTTGAAAATTCGTCGCGAACTCGAAGACTTACGTCTTACAATTGTCACGCAAGCATTTGTTAGACGCCATAACAAAGTATAAGCGTGAAAGACTCGGGTCGTGAGCCACACACGTCGCCGTCGTTAATCACGCAAGGAGCTGTGTACACATTACATACATCACCGTCAACATTTGACGTGGGTCTCAAAGCGGCAATGGTATCTTTGTGCTTATACCCCCTGCGATCAGATCGCCAAGGTGGCAATAAGGATCGCTGGGTATCCTGAGGAGCGTGTTCGGGCGGTACTAAGGGGTTCTTGATCCACACACCGCTCGTGCTTTCAGGGTCGTCCAAGAGATTTACGAGGCCACCCGACCAGATTTTATCAGCGCAACCTTCTCATTCCAACTTGCCACGAGATATACGTGAAACAAAATTCTATGTCAAGTGAAAAATGATTTTGGATACAAACCTCCAAGAAAGTCAATAATACCCTACAGTTTTTCCTTCTCCTACATAATTAAATGTGGTTGCGTTCATTTATGTTGATATTTCAATCCAGTCAAATAACATTTTCTTCTTACACAGTTAAATTAACATAAATTTGCTCCGTAGCATTATTCAATAACAAAGTTTAAGATTGATTATTCTTTTGCCAATTAAATTTTTACATTATGGGCCAATTTTTTGCGCAGTATCTCTGCACGGATCATATATCTCACGCAAAATGCGCGAGAGGTCTGCGTTGACCCTCATCTATTCGAGAGAAGCTTTTGTCTTTCGAGAACCGATATTTCGCGGTACCTGCCATTACTTATCTTTATAGGTTTATGAATATAGATATATAAATGTATATATACGTATGTGTACACGCTCGGCTGGTTCCGAAGGGTGACTATGGTCCCAGAGCCACAGAGTTCCATCCTGTGGCTTTCGTTCTCTCTTTTATCATGTACCCCCCGATATAGCCCGTCTCTCAAGCTCCAACTTCCAAGCGATATATCTCGTAGACTCGTATAGTATACGCCGAGCGCGTGTACCTTTCTCACTAGTGCTGCACCTCTGGTAAAAAGCGTGAATTACGTCGACCCTCTGAATTTATTCGAACCGGTACGCGTTCACCGTCTCTGTTTCTCTCTCTCTCTCTCTCTCTCTCTCTCTCTCTCTCTCTCTTCTTTTCTTTTTCACGTTTTTTTTCTCGTGTGCCATTTTTTCTTTCTTTTCTCAGTGTTTCTAGGATTAAGCGGAGGCTGCCAACCGTGCCAGTTTTATCTCCACCCCAACCTAACCACGTAAAATTGCCGAGCCACAGTCTCATCTCATATAGAAATGGATTTATTCGCCTGTACACATTCGTCTGATATCAGCAGGAAACACGAATGTGCTCGTTCGAGGGGAAGTGTCAAATTGTTAAATTATTCCTTCCAGCCTTTGGGAACTATAGCAATCTATTAAGGGGAAAAAATCATGTAAGCGTACGTTTTTTCAAGATTTTTTTATAAAGATATGGAATAGTTTATTGAATTAACATAAAGCGTATCTCAAAATATACGATGTAAGGTATATTGACAAATTTTTTTAGACTAAAATATTTCAAAATGGCGGCGGCACAGCTGCTGGAAGTCGGCACTTCAGATTTGCGCCGTGCAGCATGCGGGTCTCAAATCTCATCTGAAATCAAAACATCAAATTTTTATTGTTAAAATTCGTCAATGCGCTTTGCATGACGGAGATAAAAAATAATGAAAAATTTAGGACCATTTTGAAAAAAAATCACTTATTTTTGTGTTTTTGTAAATGGCCCTAAATTTTTATTTATTTCTCTCCGTCATGCAAAGCGTATTGATGTATTTTAACAATAAAAATTTGATTTTTTATTTTAGTTGAGATTTGAGAGCCGTAGGCTGCACGGCGCAAATCTGAAGTGCCGACTTCCAGCAGCTATGGCGCCGCCATTTTCAAATATTTTAGTCTAAAAAAATTTATCAATATACCTTACATCGTATATTTTGAGATATACTTTATGTTAATTCAATAAACTATTTTATTTCTTTATTAAAAAATCTTGAAAAAACGTACGTTTACATGACTTTCCCCCGTTAAATTCTCCTCGAATAACACAGACACAAGAAATATTTTTAACTCAATTTAAACTCTATAAAATTTAAAATGATTTTTATGAAAGACGGAAATAGCCCAGGACTTTCATTCATCAAAAACTTTCGGAATTTCGGCATATTCTGAAAACAAATATTTTTTCAATCATTTTTACGTTTTCTAGCATTTTTTAGCATTCGTTTAAAAAAAATCGAGATTTACTATTTTGGTGAATTAACTGACTATAAATTTTACATTCATCAATGCGGAGTTTGATGTCCAATTTATCTCTTCGTAGATTTTCCTAATAGTAGGGTTCAAAAAAATTTAACAGATTTGCATACGGTTTTACAAGATGATACAGTACTTCGAAACGATACGAGATTTTGTCTGAAGATCGAAAGAAACACTAAATTATTCAATTATCGATCGAGTCAGTTTGGCGGGAAAAGCCTCGTAAAACCTGTCTGCTATCTTGACGGATTGGGCTCCGTAAGACCGGAAGAGAATCATGGGTATTCCGATACAATTTGACTGAAACTCCGGAGAGATAGTCGATTTGTAGACTTTCATCGGTGATAATAGATTTGATAATAGGACGCCATGGATGGCTTTCATTCATGGTTCACTGTTCATTCGATCATTCTATTAAGAAGTACGCTTTTCCAGATACACATCCGTTGGTTTTCAAATATAGAGTATCTGGGATAAATCACCGTTGAATATTGATTTTACTTGATTTTAAAGATTTTTATTTATGAATATATTTTTTGTTTTTTGAATATGTTTAAATACGTTCAGCTTTGGATTCTCAACTTCTGGCGACTTCGTTTACCAGGCATTGTGCAACCGACGCGATGTATATACAGATAGAAATTTTCTCCGCTAAGAGCGTAACGAGTAATTACGATTTAAATGGTCCCAAGTGGTTAAAACAGATGCTCGAATGGTTGGGAGAGATGGGAAGTTGGCGCAATTCAGTTGAGCAAGGTGTGCCAATGGTACTTACGACGGACAGTAGTTGCACACGTAGCTGAAATAAGGTCGGCCACGCGGTCCTCTGGTACCGTTGCACTTTGCCCAACCGCAACCAACGCGATGAGTCGACGCCCAAACCATTTGCGTATAATGGCCGACCTTGCTCAGATCGTTCTTTGCTCGTGGTCCATACTTGAAGAGCTGATTCTCCAGATACCACGCTTTTATGGCGAAGAACCTGAAACACGCGGAAAGGGAAAACACGCCCAGGCTAAGTTCCAGTTTCATTGAAGAGTACAATTGTAAATGTGGTAAATCACCACTCCAACTGGACTAGATGAGAATTGTTAGAAAAAAAATAATTTCTATCATTAAGGAGGCTCCGTCACGAACGTCTCACCAATGGAAAAAATAATTATTAAGTATATCATAGATAAAGTATCTACATTCACGTATGCAAAGTTTCAGGTAAGGTCAACGACTAAATAAGAGAGATAAAAATGGTAAAAGTTAGGATTTCTAACACAGTGCTTATGGAAAAGTCACCCTCAAAAGACTTGTATCAAGTGACATCTTCGCATTCACGCAACAGATACTGAACAAAATCTACAGTAACGTTGATTAGGTTATAAGGATTCCAAATACAATAAAAAAATTTTGCGTCAACGACTTATGTAAAAAGATATTTAATGTTAAAATGTCGAAATACTTGAAATTCCGACAGGTTTCGCGACCGTATGAAGATTCGGCAGCGTCGCAAAAATCAGGTGTTCTGTATAACGCAGAAGCGCATGCGCGAGAATTAAATCATCAGCTCCGTAACCTTAAAATCGTTTGTGATTGACGTATAGGTAGAAAAGTTGGTTTCGTCGTAATAAAATAAAATAATTTAATGGATTAATGAAACCTGTCATTTATTTCTAAAGAATAATGAAAATAAAGTTTTATTATAAAGTAAACAGATCTTAGAAATTTCATATCACATTTATTATTTATTTATTTTATTTTTTATATTTATTTATTTTTTTAAATTACATTTTTTTTATTTTTTGATTAATTTATTTTTTGTTTAATTTTTTATTTTAATTTAATATTAAATTTATATTTTGTTTAATTAAATTTTTTATTAATTACATTTATTAATTAAATAAATTAAAATTTAAAATTTTTATTACAAAAAAAATTAAATTAATTAAAATTAATTAAATAAATTTAATTAAAATTTAATATTAAATTAAAATTTAAAGCGTTTATTAAAAATGATAAATATCTTAATAAAATACTAAAGCAAAATATATGTATCAAATCAAGTATTTCTGAGTTGTTGAACTGTTCGATCAATGCATTTTTTCAATAAACAATACACTGTAAGCTCTTTTAAAAAATGAAAATTTTATACACAATAACACGTGACGATCCGTGGTCAGCTGGGTGTCAGGAGTACGACAAACTAATTAGAGGAGAGAGTGAGATGGAGAATTGCGATGTTGCCGTATTTCTCTATGCAGTACCGTAATATAAAATTGTATCAATTTTACGGTATTTATTTATCGATGTACAACTAATAATTTTTGTATAAAAATACCAATAATAAGTTTATAACCAATTGTATCATGACAAACATGCGAATTACTAAAAATAAAACAGGGCCCTGCTTATGCGCCCACGCAACCCGGCCCTACGTGACGGAGCTTTCTTAACAGTGTATGAATTTATGTATTATAAGGTTTGGCAACAAGCCTTTGAGTTAATTCAATTAGGCTGTTGGCCTGCTCAAAATCTTTTCATTGTGCACTTGAGTTCTTAAAAATGTTTCATATCAGTTGTATGCGATTTTAAAGCCAACCTACTACGAAATTGAACCTCCTACTTGATTGTTTCTAGCTACAAAATTTAGATGAACACATTATGAAGAAAAAGAAGAAAGCCCAAAAAACGTTGATTCGATATGGATAATGTGAAAACACGGGGATTGTCGATTTGGATGGAGCCAACAGGTGGCTCATCTGGCGAGTGGTGTGCGCGCTAGGAACGACAAAAGCTGTGGTTGAAACTGTTGCGGAGATTTCGATATACATTGAGCACAGTTGAGCGTATATAGTAGGGGTGGGTTTGAGGTTGAATGATTCTTGCGGGACACGAGAACGAAAGGATGAGGCGAGTTGCATATTCATGAAGATACATAAACGTTGAAACGGAGGGAAAGTTTTTGAGCAGGCCAGTTCGGGGAGTTTTTGGTGGACGAAAAATGCTGACGCGTACGCAATGTGGAACGGGAAAGATTTCTCTAGACTCTCCTCGCGAATTCCAACCGTTTGTCCGTCCGCTTTGCCATGGCTATAAAATTAAATGAGCCTCAATAGAGCGTGTGCATTCGAAAGCGTGTTCCAAGCGATACGGTTCTGCCAAATCGCGGAACGCTGGTACGCGGTCTCGAGAAGATATTCTCTAGCTTCTCGGTTTTACTTGTGAGAATCTCTCAGAGATTGGATCGAGCAGAAAATCGTAGGACACGGGTCGAGCGTGGGCGTTCCAGTAGCACGATTTTGCAATTTCCTGCAACGCTCCTATACCAACCAAGACCAGGATAGGAGACCGCGTTCGCTACACGATCCTTATATATACGAGATGTATATAACGAACTGGGCCACTTTCCTAAACTGTCGTCTCCTTTCCGAGGAATATAATATCTTCGATTCGATTCGACCGCCTGCGTGTTCTTTCGCTTCTGCTGTCATTCGTGATTCGACATTTTTCGGATGAAACCGAAGGAAAAATCAGGTGACCGTTGCTGAATTTTTGTAGCATGTTTATTTATGAGTAAAGCATATCGAACTCGGGAAACTTTCGATATTTTCTAACGCCTTTACTTCTTCATAAAGTATATTCCGAATGATGCGAATTGTGCAATATTTTGCGTGCTTAGTGGTTGGGACCATCACAATTTTCGTCCTGGCACTGATAAGATGATTAAAATATCAAATGGTTGGCTTAATATTGAATGGTAAAACGCCACTAAATCAATAGATGTTCTAATAATTAAGCAGTAAGCATTTCGAGACTTTCGAGAAATTCAAGTACTTTTCGTACTTTTCGTGGGCAATCTTTTGCACTTGAAAATGTGGTTTACTCAATTCTGCTGCCATACGAAATGAAACGAACGAACGGAAGAGGATTAAGAGAATAAGGCAAGGCGAGTGCAGTGGAACAAAAAAGACTGCGGAGAGTTAGAGCTTGAGAAGATGGGCGAGTTACGTCTTTATGAATTTTTTACAGCGCACCTTGCTCATCCATTTCGTGTTGCTAAGTGGTTCAGTAACTCAACGGTGGCGTGAAAATCGTAGCTTCGAGATTTATAACGATTCTTAGGAAAAAATAGCCCTGGGAAATGTCAGAAACAGCGAGAAGATTAAGACGGAAAAAAAGTTGCAAGTGCTTCGAAAATACCGCCAACGAAACGGCAGCAGGGTGAAAGGATGAGGTGATAATCAAACCGAAGCGGTAGCTGCAGAAGCGGAATAATGAATGAAGTTCATTGTGTACTTTATTTTAAAAGTTTCTATCTGCTTATATTACGATGAGGTTCAAAGCCGAAAAAGTGAGCATCCTATGAATTGAGCTTAAATATTGGAATCTGAATTCCAACTTCGGCTATTTTTTTGCATCAGCAAAAAAATAATTGTATCATTTACAATCAACATTACATTTTTAATTGTACAGTTTAATATAAAGGAATGAACTATTGTTAAAAATAATGTTATGAAACGAAGAATTACAATTTAAAACGCCAGACACAGTCAACTGATTTTTGTTTGACAGTTTTTGGTTATTCATTCACGTAATTTCCGAAATTTATTCTTGATTTTTCGAGATTCTGTTTCTAAATCGTATACTAGGAATTTGTTCCAAGATTTTTATCTCAATATACAGAATATAAATAATACAAATATGAAACAAAACTCAAGACAGTTACGATTATAAACAGACAAACTAAGCAGTATATTCGCAACGTTAACTTACTCGCAAAAATGATCCGTAACGTAATTGATTTTTTTATTTATAGATACACACACTAGTTCAAAGCATATTGATTCGAAAATTGAGTTATTTCCAGTCAACAGTCTGTGATTAATTTACCTTAATTAATTCCTTTATCTCATAATTGTTTAGCAGTAACATTTTGAGATTCGTATGTTTCGTGTTTATTTTATTACATTGAATTTGTTGACTTACCAGGGAACTTGAGCGGTTGATATGAAAATATTTTGGCCACAACTTCCGAATGCATCGATGTGTCGTCCAGTGGCATTGTCATGGGTCAGAGCGTAGCAAGCCTCGGCCCATCGTTGGGCTGCCTTAGCAGCTCCATTGTGCCACTTCTGTAACATGAAACATGACAAATCGTTGGATCTCGAATTCCAAGTCGTTTCAGGTATAAGATTCGATGGTAGAACATGGCATCGTAAAATTTTCGATTCGAGTGAATGAAGAGCTAGTAAAACATGGTATATGAGCTTTATAGACCTCATCGCCGTCTCTCGATAGACCTCTTTTGTTCTACTCCTGATTTTCTCGATCTTACATCGGATATTTCCGTGCGCAAAGTACTAATAAAATCTAGATTACTCTTTTCGAGCTCAAAGTACGATAATAATCTAGATTGAGCTTTTCGATCTTTGATCACCTTGTCGGGAGTACCGAAGTAGCTTTACCTAATGAAAATCTGCATAAAAGGTTCACTGAACTATTTATAATCGTCAACCTTAATATTCGAACGATGCCATCAAATAATATACAACAAAAGGTAGGTTACAGTATGAAAATAGTAACGTTCAAGTTTCTGCACTGAGGAAAAAAAATTTGTTCATCGAAATAATTCCATTTTGTTGGACGAAAAATTGGTGGATGCAATAATTTTTTTGTTGAATGGCAAATGATTTAGTTTATTCAACTAAATCATGAGAATTTCTTGTAGATGAATCAACTAAATCACCGGAGTCAAATGATTTTGTTCGAACAACTGGTACCATTTATTTGCTTACGCATACTTTTTAGTTGCTTTAATAAAATATTTGTCTGAATCTCAATTATTAAATTGACTAAACGGTAATCGTTAGGACGAATAAATGAATTAGTTTATTTGGATGATATTTTGTTGCATTAACATTAATTTGTTTGGCTGTACCAAAGTTTTGTTGGTTCGGCCAATAACTTGTTTCAGCATTCACAAATTATTTTGTCTTATCTCAAAAAATATTTTGTTGCCCGTATCGAACTAGATATTTTGGTTGAGAGAAACGAAATTTGTTTCGGTCAACAACATTTTTTTCTCAGTGTGCATCTTCAATAAATCCCTATTATCCTTCTCAAATTCAATAGCAATTTTCCTTATCTCTTTGCTTATTCATGTAGAAAATATCGGCTCAATAGCTCGTAATCTACGGGCGTTTTAGCCAACACTAGCTTTTTTCCAATATATTAAAAATCGATAGGATATGAAGGAATTCTTTTTACTCGATTTGAATGACCCAAAAAGTGTCACAATTACATTTCGCTATACAGTACGGATATGAATATCCCCGAGTAATTCGATTTCGTATATATCGAAACGAAAAGAAACTCGAACTCCGCTTATATCACTACTCGAACTTTTTTTTCATCTCTCGCGATCGCAAAAGGTGGCTACGAAACGGGTATACGAAATTCAAAATAAAATTCGCTTGACTTATGACAGAAATCTCTTGCTTACCGGAAAAGGAGTGGCGGGAGGCAGAGAGCAGGAAGCAAGGAAGATGAGGTATATAACTCTGGAGCATTGGGCGAATACGATATTACGAATGAATGCTCTTTGGAATGTTGGATTTCCATATTGTACGAACCGAGAATCGAGAACAGAATGTACGATAGGAAAATGACGGAGAGCATTAGATGATAGGGTCTATTTATACGAGATTTCGCACTTTTCGATTCGGCAAGCCCATCAATATGAGCTTGCTTTTTTCATCACTTTTCTCGTAAGTTACCAAAAAAAAAAAAAAATTCAAAATAAGCAAGGACCATTTAGTATCAAATTTAGACTAATTGAATATATTTTATTATTAAATGTTAAAATGCTTTATACATAAATGCTCTTAAATATTGATATAATGGTCGACGGATCTTTAAATGCATAAAAAAATAATTTTTTTTATTCACAAGCGTAAAATAATAAATACTTAATATAACGGTGAAAAATGGTAACCTAATTATCGCTGAAATTTATAAATGTATACAATTTATATATGTATTCAATCATAATTATGCATAAAAGTATTTTTTTCAATAAGCGAGTTTTGCTCGTTCGAAAATGTCATTCGTTAAAATTTAAATAACAAATTTTAAATTTCGTGGGGATCGTTTAGAGAATAATGTAATATTTTTTTTTTTTTTCATGTACCAAAGATCGCGTAAAATATATACAAGTAATTTATTTCGTAACCTTGTTAATTATGTCGAAAATAATGAAATAAATTATTTGCCGTGATCGTGATTATGCGCTCAAGTAAATACTTCCTTCCTAAACTCACCGCACTGAGCATTACGTTATAGGAACGCGAGAAGTTGACCGATATTTTTCCGGTCGTTTATCCGTAAAAGTAATGGAGCTGTTAGTCAGCTCCTGGCAATAACGATGCACTATAGCTCATGTACTAACGACCCTCCAGGCTACACGAAGAGCAAGAGGAAATTCTCTGCGGGGAGCTGAGTTTGCGAAATCCTCACAATCACTCGATCAATTCAACGGGGTCATCGACGAAATCGATCAATTTATACAGTAATCCATTCATTTATAAATTTTTTTTGTTGTGTGTCGATTGAAGATTTTTTGTTCCTTCCAGAAACCATCTTATAAATATTTATGAGATGGAAATAAAGTGCATTACGTGTACTTTATTGAATGCGAATTCATCTTTCATACGATAATTATATGAACGAAAAATTTCTCATAAAAAACAGTATTTCTTTGAATTTAACATGCTTTTTCTCGGTTTTTTTTTCCAATTAAGATTGCTCAAAATAAAATAAAATTATAGGCGAAGAATTGATTTTTGCCTGTTTGCACGTTTAGCTGCTACTCGTTTTGGCCATCTCTCAGAGCGACCTTTCGAGCGTAAACGATTAAGATATAAGGAGATATATTTCTGCAAACTCATGAAAAACATTTTTCGCTGATAACTCGTTATCTGTTCGAGCGAGCCAGCTCAATTTACATAAAATAACGTGAAACAGCTTTCGAGAACTGACGAAGCACCGTCTTTTACTCGAAAAATGTTCTCCATGTGTGTGAGATCACTTGAATTGGCTTGGATTTCCTTAAGTTGGTGATTTTTAACACCCCCGCATTTCCTGAATTGAGGACTATCGCCTTATACCATCGCCGAATGGTCAATGCCGCAGAAAACCGCGAAATGAAAATTTTCAAAACGTCATATCGCTGGTTTTCAAATGATCAATTTATTTGTAGGGTTTTTAGCAGAACTTTGATACAGTTTTTCACGCAATTATGATATAAACGAAAAACGGATTTGAAAATTCGTGAAAATGCATACCAAAACGTTCGTTTTGATGAATATTTACTTTTTGCCTATAATTCATCGTTATCTATGCAAAAAAAAACCGGTATACACAAAATCACGAAAAAGATCATTTGACGATCATCAAAAATGCGCATGCCATTTGCATTCCTTGTAACAATACCTCAAATATATAAGTTGAAAAAAAAACAGCCATTTTCTTGTACTTATCAAAAATATCCGAGAAATCAGAGAAAAAATATCTGACGACCTGGTATAATTACGATATTTCGGACATATGCATTAGAAAAAAAGTATTGAAAAAAAATTCATGATCAGTTTGGAAGCCCTCTAGAAGAATACGTTTTATGAAAAACATCTTCACCCCATATAAATTTTATGTAAAATAAAATAAATGTAAGATGCAAAGATTCTTTCGATATTTTTAGTTGGGGGGTTTTTTTTTTTGGTGGGGCAATAAAAGCAAGCCCAGAGGTTTGAAAACATGAAAAAGCGTGTTCATCGAAGCTAAGAGCGCGCGTATCGACTTTACATTCTCGCTTAGAAAATGAAAGGGGCAAGAGAGAATAAAATGAAAATAAAAGGAAAGCTAGGATAGTGGACGGAGTGAGAAGCAAGAGAAGAAAGATCGCGTATAGAGAGAAATCGAGTAGGAGAGAGAGAAAACGAGATCACCGCAAAAGCTTCGACCGACAAGCGAACCCTCTTAATTGCTCATCCTGGTGAGGGTGGTCTAGCGACTGGCTGGGTTTGAACTTGCACCGGGACGCGACTGAACCGAACAACTCTCTCCGCCCTTCGTTTCTCTTAGACAGTGAACGTACGAGAGGTGAAACGATTACGTGGTCAGCCGCTGATGCTTTTCTCCCAGAGAAGTTTTGGCCTCTCGTACATTCAACCTCCTCCTCCCGTCCTTCTTACAAAGAATGCTTTGAAAACATTCTTCAAACATATTCAGTGTCGAAAAAAGGAAGACCATGAAAGAAATATTTTCTCGTGCTTAAAAAAGAGGAGAGTCTCGAGAAAAGAATTTTTCTGTGTTAAAAAAAAAACAAAAGAAACAAGAACGTTGCTGGCAGGAATTTTTTATTCGCACGAAAGACGTCGAAATGAAGCTTTACAAAAATATAAACAAGTATGATGGGAAATTCGATCGATAAACTTATTTTTGTGAATAGAAATAGCCATTTCGAAAGTCACTTACAAATTTTCACACAAAATTTCTTAACGTGTTAATTTATGTCGTAATGTTTTTTTTTTTCCTTTTTTGTATTATTATTTCCATATTTTCTATCCAAATCCTCAGAATGTTTAAGCCCTTTTATTTTTATTGATAAGAAAAAGAAATGAGTTGAACAAGAAACGAACTTACCATAACGAGCATGTTGGCTGCCGTTGGAGTGACCCGAGTTCGAAAAAAGTTGTGGTAAATAACGATCTTTCTCTGAACTTTTTTGTTACTCGGCGTTAATACTCTTGTGGGAATTCTGTCGCCGTACAGACGCGGCACTGTGAACATATAAAAATTCACATTCTAGCTTTTCTGCTTTTGTACAAATTCCATCATTCCCTTTTCCATTAGGTATAGTTTTTTCTCCATTTGAACATTGATCATCGTTATTACCTACACGTTTCCTTTTGAAGCTATTGTTATTATTATAACTAATATTTCTCCGAACGAATTTTACTCCAGCGATAATCATATTGCGATTTTTATAAAAATATAATTAGTATTGTTAATATTTACACGCCATATTTATTGAATATTTTATGAAATGAAAATTGAACTTTCAAACATTCGTTCAACCCCCTTGTTAATGCCCGGGTAACCTTATTCCCGGGTATTGAACAAAGTCGCCAATTTCGGCTGTTAACAGGAGGATCGAAGCCGATTTAAAGTTTTAGTTGTGTTCAGGTACACTGAAAAAAAAGCATAGTGTTGAGAACGACGGCGTAGTTGGCTTAACTACGCCCTGAGGTTGGATACGGCGAAACCAATGACGTAGTTGACGCATATTCAATAGAATCAAAACATTTTTTAAATAAAGTTCAATAAATATTCGAAATAGTATCATCTCATTGTTCGGGAAATGCGGAGAATTATTTCAGTCAATTGTGTCAATCATGTTTGGATTGAATGAATTGCATTGTGTAATTAAAACGTATAGTGATTGTACCGAACAATTATAATTTTGAAATGACTGCAAGAAATATTTGAAATTTTCTTTTAAATATACATATTTTTTGGAATATTTTTTTGTTGATATTTTTGATTTTGTATTTTGAGACTTTCAATAGTAAATACGACTGATCGATTTTTTACTCTAGTAGGAGCGCCCAGCATACTTTAATTGTACGATAAACTTTAGACCTTTTTTCGTAAAATAAGGGTACGAGTTTTCTTGATAACCATCGGTCGGAGTGATCGATATTTGACGATTCAATGTCGGAGCTTTATGGGCACACGGGCGGTGCGACGCTTACGCGAGAGCGCTCCGCCCGTGACCCTCTAGCGAATTTCTGCCACACCAGAAATCCAGCCAGGGAATAAGGCTGTCCGGTTACAATATATATAATTCATGTTAAACAAAACTTATTGTTTGCGCAACGAAATTTTAGTAGCTTTAACAAAAGGTTTATTTGTTTGAATAGTAACAAAATATTTCATCCCAATTACTACTAGGTAATTAGTTTAATCACAAATTATATTCCGTTGATGTATGGTGTCATTGAATTCAATTCTCGCAGAGAAGTTTTTTCGATGTTATTATTTTATGAAGTCACGGACAAACCGTATACAACTCAACCTCCGTGTGATTATTTCAAATTCAATCGATTCTGTGTCTCAAGTTTTATTTTTTTTCAATGGAACTATTTATTGCGGTTGTATCACATGAAATACACTCAATTCAAATAAATTAAAATAATAATAAAAATAAATAAAATAAAATAATAAACGTAATATGACTATTCGTGCAACGAAATACGTCCAACCTCATCGCGTAGTTGGCAATACTTTAATCTTTTTTTCAATGTAATTACGACCGATTGATCAACGTTTAGAAAATTCCGAACTAATCAATTTTTGTTTGAAAATCTATTTTTAAAGTTGATAACATTATTCTGTAACCTATCACTCGTCCGCTCTTTGGGTGATGGGATTTTGTGCCAAATCCATGTTCACACGTGAATACACAAATATATATATGTCTATATTATCGCGTTTGAAAACGGAATCCTCGTTCCGGTGAGACACGAGATTCGCGAAAAGGTATCATGCGGGTCGGATCTCTCACGTCGTCGTCTCGTCTTCGACCTCGTCACGATGGTTTTCTTCGACGAAAAGCGAGAAAAGAAGTTTCGAAGCTTTTCTTCAGTGGGTTCAGCGTCGTCTACCGCGAAACTCGGAGTCGTATTCGATACTTTCACCGTCGCATTTATAGTATACGATAAGACCTTCTGTACCACGAGATATCGGTATCTCATCCTTCTTTCGTGCCTTTACGAAGCGTCGCGCTAGGAAAGTCTATTTTGTACCCTTTATGTCAAAGGCGTTGATATCGCACCAAATTTTATCATTTGATCTGTTCGGCACGAAAAAAAAATATATAAACGAAGAAAAAGACATTACGCGGTAACGATCGCTTTGACAACAGAACGAATTTCGTTTCGTATTTACATTTTTACCGTCATTCAAAGTTACGATAATTTTTACTTTTACTAGAAGATTTTTAAATCTTTGAAAATTATCCATTGATTTCGCATTTTTTTATTTATATTCTAAATGTATCGTATATTTTATACTAGGTTGTTAATTGTGTTAGTAAAAGATACTCTACTGGGCTTACTGCGATCCGCCTGCCATGGAACTGCTGCTGGCAGAACGGTGGCGAAAACGATCCATATCCATAGGCACCTCATCATTATTATTATTCGCTTTACGTCAACTGTAACACAAGAAAATGACAATGATTAAAATTCTCTATTTTCGTGCCGGAAATTCCCATGAAAATTTATAGAGAATGAATTTTATTTTTGTGAAATGCAATTCAATAGATGGAACTGTGTCGACTCGAACATTTCGTAGATTTGAATGTTTTGTCGATAATACCCCAAGCTTCGAACAAAAATAGTTAAGCTTAGCTCACATTTTTTGCCCTTTTCTTCTGGGTCTTTTGCTCTGGAAAATATTAATTTTATTTTCTTCGTATTGTGCTGCTCCAGCCAATTAGAAATTGCAATAATCAACGTAATTAATACAATCCTTCGGTCTATATAAAAATCCAATTTTTGATAAATCGTGCGTTACCGTGTTATCGCTAAATCCTAAGCTACAAGTGTATCCAAGAATAATGTATGGAGTTCGGACGGAAATAAATTTGTATATCCTTTTCCAGAGCGCCCATTTTCCCCTCTCTTTCTCTATCTATTTCTCCTTTCGAGAAAACTTGTACGATGCATACGTATCTCACGAAGCGCCTTTTCAAAGCGTCCATGCGAAACTTTATATCCCTGAATTTAATGCACTTGGAAAAAGTTTAGAATGAAAAACGACAAATTTGAAAGGCAGACAGATGAAGAAAGAAGGAAGAGAGAGAGGAGAACGAGAGAAAGAAAGAAGAAATGAAGTTCGATTGGCAAAGAAAATCTCTTCCTTCGCGACAAAGCTTTCCCTCGACCCTTGCAGTTTGAGAAATAATAAATTGCTCCAATCCAGAAGGGTGACATGCAGAGATAAGTTTGTAGTAGAACTTTACAGTAGCTGGGCAAAAGCTCAGCTTTCTATGTCAATGAAAACTGTCACGAATCGGGAGAAAAGGCATGAAGAAGATTATGACAAGAAAAGACCAAGACTAATGCGTAAGTTTGTTTGTAACATAATTATATTAGGACATGAAGCAGCAAACAAAATCCGAACTTCGAAAGAACCATCAGTTTTTTAATAAAGATCTTAGTAGATTTTTTTTATCTCTTCATCGTCAAAACTTCGCAATTTTCTAAAATCTGGTATAACTTCCGAAAGTACCGACCACATTTTTCTCTCTCATAAAAAAAGGTCCAGAGGGTTCCTAAAGTCGTGCCTTTTTTCAAATAAGGACTGTTCAAACGTTTCAATGTAGCCTGAAAGATTTGAGAGACTACAGCAACAGCCGGTGCCGTGTCTTCCCCTTCAGAAGTACGTTTTTTCTCTTCACGACTGACTTTGTCGTACCAGTTTGGGGGTGAGCCGTATCCACAGAGCGTTTTCCAATATACATCAGCAAGAGAGCGAAAACGTCTGTCGCCGAACCGATACGAATTGTGAGGATGTCTTTCGCCATATTGTAACACGGTTCTTCAACCGCAATAATGGACACCGTTATTCATATGTGTGCAACCCATTTCCTTCAATTTTTTTCTAGTTTGGCTCAAAATCTCCTATCCGCTTTCATTACGAAAGTTAAAACTGTTTTCCATTACTGGATCTGAAATAATGTAATTTGCACAGTTTATAAACAGGAACAGTAAGTTTGCCAACTGTGATATTTGTAATGGAAATAATAGAGAAACAATTAATTTTTTCTCTGAGGAACTTGTTGAGAAATGTGCGAAGAATTCTCCGGAGTCGCTGATAGATTTCCTTTGAAAATGTTATGCTTTCGGTAAAACTTTCTATTGAAATTTCGAAATCTGGTACTTGAGCGATTCGCGGAGTACGATTGTTGAAAATTCATTCTATATTTGTTTTTAATGGGAAGGAAAAAGACGAGAAGGCAATTGACGAAAGTTTTGGGACGATAAACGAACGTTTGCATTGATAAAGCGAAATCAGAATTTATTCGGTCTTGGCTATGGATCCGTAATGTTTGGGCAACTTTTCGCAAGTTATTATAACCACTGTTGGTGGATATTGCTGGACGAGGTATAATACCCCGAGAGTCGTGCTACCGGAAAATTATATTCGAAAGATTAATGCTCGGTGTTCCGTCGAGTAACGAGTTTAATCTCTGTTCCGAGTCGACTCGAATGGGAAATGAATATCCTCGGCTTTGCTGTTGGGCCATACATATGTAAACGAGAAAGTGAGAATAGGAATGGGCGAAAGCGAAACAAAAAGAGGAAAATAAGAGCAATTGAGGGAATAGTCCTTGGAAAGTAAGATAAATTCGACAGTGATTCTCTCTTGACTTTTCTGTCTTTATGCCAATCTCTGTATGCCAACGAGATTTTGTGTTCTGAAGAAAATGCCAATGTACGAAGTCGAATGAGCACCTTCGTCGTTCAATTTGAAACTCATTTAAATTAGCGAGAAAGACGATGTAAAGATTTTAATCCTTCACAAAGTGTTCTTTGTCAAAAGAGGGAGCTTTGGAAAATTGCGTTAAAAATAATTAACGTAAAATATACAGGCAGAAGCTTTTTCTTATTCTCATCGAGATTATATTTGTCAGTTATTCATAAAATTAATTAATATTACTGTACATCGACGAAGCGTATGACGAGAACAAAAGATTTGATATAAAATAACAGCCAACTAAGAATTCTCACGAAAATGTTCACAGTTTGACTTTTCTTAATTAATTTTAATCGGAATATTTCTTTTCTTCTTCTTTTATACGTCTGCTTGGCAAACTTTTCTTCCAACGTTTGAAGAAGCCACGAATAAATGCGCGTAACACGTATAATCTCTTATATAGAGTTTTGCTAAAGGGTCACCGTGCTCCAACGCTACACTTTAATCCATTTAACTCAGTTTGCACTTGGGGAATATCGTACAGCCACGATGGGACGAGCACGGCGACTTTGCTATGAGTAAAATTTTCATACGACCCTCTCAAGCCACGAAAGTAGAGGGCTCTTGCAAACGACGAGCACTGGATAATACCATAGTTCTTACGTAACCGTCTAATTATCGATAATTACTTCCTGCTAATAACCGTTAGCGGCGGCGCGATAACGATTTTTCTCTAAGCACTCAACCTTGTGCTTTTGGTCCTTCTCTCGACTGTTTTTTCTCTATTAACGCTACAGTTTTACCTAAGGAGGACACGAGACTTTAATTTCGCCAAGGATATTCGAGAATTTTTGTTACAACGATGTACAAAAAATATATACCGTTACGTCCGGATAGCACTAATGTGTTTGCCCTTTTTTTGACCTTATGTAAAGTTAAGAGGCCAGTCCACTTTGAAAATTTCAAAAAATCGATTTTTTTACTGTTTTCGAAAGTACATACATTCAGAAATATTGTGTCAAAATTTTATGAAAATTCGAGCTCTCTAAGAATTTTTTTTTTTACCTGAACGTCAGGACCTCATTTCGTCTACCTGAGCGTTTAAACTTCAAACGCGTTTTTCTCGAAACAACGTTTTCAAAATCTAGCTCCATCGTATTTCTAAAACTAATAAACCGATTCTCTTGAAATTTGAACCACATATTGTAAACATGATTCGCAACAAGATGAACCTCGATGGTTTTAAAATTTTGATTTTTACTCTTTTTTTTTGGTGAGAAATTGCGAAAAAACGCGTTTTTTTTACTTTTTTCGTTTTTCATCTGCCATTTTTTTATTTTTTGTTAAAACTTTATATCCGAGGGTCATTTTGTAGCTGGTATCATACTGAATCTAATGGACTTTGATTTTTTTGTTTCAGACAAGCCGTTGCCGAGTTGTGATGGAGCTACCTAGCCCACCTATTTTTGAGACGTTACGTTAAACTATAGTTTTTGTATTTAAAAATGAATAAAAAGAATTAAATTTTTTTTTTTATGTATTTCAAGACTTTATTTATCAAGTCCAACAACTTTTATATTCATATCTTTTATAAAATCCTCAAAAAAAAATCGCGAAAATAGCCTTTTTTTCGTGGCTCCAAAGTGGACTGGCCCCTTAATTAGTGAGGGGATCGCGCTCGAAGGGTTGGTAAAAAATAATATAAAATAAATAAAATTTTCGTGCTTTAAGAAAGTTTGTAAATGTGATATTAATTGTGAATGTTAAGAAAGAAACGGATAAATTCGAGGTGCTCCACGCCTTTCCCCGGCAGGAATCAAAATCAAAGTGTGTAATGTAACAATACCTGAATTTATATGAACGACGTTATTGTCTCGATTGTATCGCATTATTGCGCTTTCGCGCACGATGGAAAATCAATCGGGGCAACATTCAGCGTATGCTAGTCACCCCGTCCACACCCATCTCATAAAAATTTAATTAAAAGTCTTTAGAGATTATTGCATGATAATTATTTAGTGAAAAAAATCTGTTGCACATCAAAGACGTGCAAACAGTTTAAGTGATTTTTCTCGAAGTTCCATCGTCGCATTTTTTACAAAGTATTAAATTGACATTACTATAAAATAAAACGAAAGATCTGGTTAAAGCTTACTGAAATTTCAGCAACAATCGTGAAACATTATGAAAAATGGGCCCGCGAAGGTTATCGAAAATATATGAGAAAGTCACAAAGTAATCAAACCGTATTTGGATTTTTTCATACATTTTACCTTCTTCTTCTTCTTCTTTTCTTCTTTCAAAGAAACGAACAAGAAATTACTCACGTTATAATTAATATAGTCAACATGGTCTATTGTAAAATTATAATCCTTGGACAGTGTTGATGGTCGTTTTTTCAACTAGGTTAATTATACTTCGAGCAAACACATAACAAATGGGAAAACATTTTTTGCCGAACTTTCACGACCTCTCATGCACGTTAATCAAAGGTGAGAGATCGGAGCAGGGCGACGCGTCAATGATGAATTAGAACAGGCTCATATCTCTCAGTCTCTCTCGCACGCTCCCTCGCTCTTTGAATTCGATTGCACCTGGACAGCTCGTAGTGACGCCCTCGTATTTCAATCGTACAGCATGTATCGCGAGTAAACTCAATGCGGAGATTTGCACAACTGTGAATCCGGAGGTAGGTTTACATATTGGTGAGAATGTCACCCAAGTGAATAGTACAAATGAAGACAGATTACGTTAACGCCCAGTTCGCGATTTGCCTTTCAATTTATCGAACGAGTCTCTATGCTGCATCACTGTTCTATTTTCGTACTCGAGTATATACACGTAAAAGCCTTTCAATTTGTATAAACTGAAAGATCGATGAATTTACACACATTCCCTCGATGTCCAGAAATATATTGACGATGCGATAAACTTTTTTGATCGAGAATAATGTGAAAATAAACTCGGAGAAAAATTAACAGAAATTTCCTCGCATATCAGTGTCATTAAAAAATGCTTAACTAATCACATGAAAAAATGATCACTGCCAAGTTTTTTTCAAATAGAAAAATTCGGATTGACGTTTGATATTAATCAGTCGCTCAACTTTTTTTATCATAGAAAAGTGGAAATTTTACAGTAGTAGGGTTTTTATTCTATGACAACAGAATCTAGGGAAGAAATTAATTTGGAAATCCAGGGATTGTTAAATGATGGCTATACTTAATTTGCAGCTCCACCATTCGCAGTATTTTTCTTTTCTCATTCTTCTTATAAATTCTTTTGTCGTAAAAGTTTTCATGCATTTATTTGTATTCATGGCATCGTTTTCGTACGTCCCAGTTTCTTGTCACGAATCGTGCAAGCATTAACTATTCACAAATATCCACGTATATATGTATATATATTTACATATAACAAGCATATAATGGACCACAATACCGCAGTTGGAGATATACGTATCCCCGTTTTTGAAAGGGCACATTGGAAGAACTTTCTCGACGTTTTTGTATATTTACATATACTCAACTTTCGGCTTGAACGATTGCGGAGATTTTCTTCGTTTCGGATTTTCGTCGTGCTGTACAGACATAAAGGTATTTGCAGGAAGAACAGAATCGTCGATCAAAATTTTGTCTCGGTGGAATTATCATAGAACTGCTCGTAACTGCTGGTACATTTTCAAACAATGTTTTTCTCACACTCCAACAAAATGCAATTTTGGGATTTCATCTGAACAATTTGGAAAAATTCTACTGAGCAAATGACATAAATTAAGAATCAACTGTTTTTTTCTATAAATTGTTTTTATTTTTTGTAAATCAATCACTAATACACTTTTCATTTAATTGAATTTCGAAGGATGATAAAAGTACTTTACTAACCAATAAATTATTTATGTTTTAAAAACGAGTAAAGTACGTAGTCAATATTGCGGTAGCCCATAAAAGTTAGAGCGTGTCCGGGAATAGTAGATAAGCGATTTAATGGTCAGCCACCAGTAGAGAAAGTACGCGCCTTGTGTGACGAACCCGATAAAGATGTTTACGTAGCTTTTCGCCGCACGTGAAAATTAGTTCTCATGAAAACTGTAAACATTCGCGGATATTGTATGTTCTCCGATGCAATATCTGGTATATGAGAGGTGTTAAATTCAAGCTCATCGACTGAAAATTTTTCTATGTTCAAGGATGATTATTTTTTTATTTCGGGCCATTTATTTCTCTAAAAAAGTGTGGGTGGATCATTCATTTCTGCGTTTTTTCTTCATCGCGAAAGTTCTTCAATTTCAGTACTCAAAGTTCTTTAAAGCCACTAAAAAATAATTTTTTAAATTATTTATTGTTGTCTTTTGTTCCAACTGATTACTCCAAATTCTTTGCGCTTCGATTGGATTGGTTTAACATTGAGCGTAAAGATTCAAGAACGAAGATCATGGAGAAACGTTCGAAGTTGCACGAAGCAGAAGAAATTCATAATATCCATGCAGAATTACTGTCTTTTTTGAAATATAACGATAAAAATCGTTTAGAAATATAACGATAAAATTTTTTTTTTTAATTTTATTTTTATCTTGTATTGCTTTGTCTTGTTTTTGTTAATGGAAAGTTTTTTTTTTTAATTAGATCAATATGAGTTGGAATACCAAACTTTTTCATCGCATTTTTTATACAGCAAAATTTCGATCCATTTATTTAATGAAGTAGCAGTTCATAAGTGATGCTCATTTTCAATATTCATTCCGAATATTTTCTATTACTTAATTCTATAGCTCTGCATCCCTTTTTGACCATATTTTCTATGTCTGTCTTTCCAGCATGACAACGAAGACATCTGATCGAATATGCACCCCTGATTTCAAGCTGGCCATATCCAGCAACGAAGCTCAATATTCCGTGAGACCATGAACCATTGCTGACCCTCTCTGACGTTCGAACATTCCGAAACTCCCGAATAACATGAAACTGTGGAGCTAGAATTGATATTGACGCGTAGCGTTGATTATCCTGTTGCAATTTTACCATGTGGAAGCCTTTCTTTCCCTCTCGTAAAAGCTTTCCTTCTCCACTCTATCGACGTATATTTTTCGACTAGGTTACCCTCTATTCGTGAACACAAATTGAAAACATCCATCAGAGCCAGCGACGATGGCTGTGGATTTGGTTTGCCTCGTTTCGATTCTTCTCGAAGTCTGGGTTACCAGTGAATCGGGGGAAGAAGCTTTCCTCTTATATAAATCAACCTGGGATTGAAGGTAAAAATTGGGAAGTTAATGAATCTCGTTTGTTTTCGACAGTCGGTGAAAAAAGAGATTAATCAATTTTGTCTCATGTCTTGAATGTGGAGCCAGACGGTTGAAGTCTCTATGGAACTTGACTGTACGCCATTTTAAACTAGATTGACAATGTGGAATATGCAACCGATGGTGCAGCAAACATCTCTTTTATTTTCAGTAGTAAAAGTAATTATATGAACAAAAATGATTGCAGTCGAAAACTTCACCCAAAATGCCAATTGCTCATAATTTGCCTAAAAAAATAATAATGACGATTTTACAGTGTAATTTTCTTAAATTACGCAACTTCGCATGATTTGCAATTATAAAATAATGAAACATTGCTAACGCAGTGTAACGCAATGATGCTATGATATTGATTGACATATACGAAGCATTAGTTATTTTTTCACCGTATAATAACCGAGTTTACCGATGGGAATATCCCCAGCAGCGATTTCCATACGATTGGTCCATACGAGTTAAACTTCATTGGGTACACGATAGGCTACGTGTTTATAAACAAACCCATTTCATCGAGAACCGAAATCTTTCTATTGAGCACGCAAATATTCCATTATTTTATTGATCCTTCCACTGTGCAGTGACATTTGTGAGCTGTTTGCCGATACATCGAAAATACATACGATATTAATCCTCGGCTATCAGGTTACGTTCTGTTGGCGCACACACACACACACACATAACTGTCACTTTAAGGGGGGCAATACCTTCAGAACTTTCAAAAATACGGAAATTTTCTTGCTTCATAAAATATTTATAATACATGTCAAGAATATGCTTACAATTTTTTTAAGTGAAATTCGAAATATTTTTAACGTCATAAGGTCCGTAAAAGTGACCTATATGCTCTTAGTGCACACTTTATTTTAATCAGTACAAAACTGTATTTTAAAAATTGGCATAACCGATATCTCCAAAAATATTTGATCGATCTAGTTCAAATTTTGCTCACACCTGAATAACAATGTCCCATCCTAAATAAACCTATGAGTTTACAAAAATCGATGTAAAAAAGTATTTTTTTATTGCAAAATATTGAAAAGAATTTTTGTAAAAATCAACCTTTTTTTTCAAGGCGTCCCATTTATGGAATTGTCAATTCTTTTTTCATTTTTCGAGGTTCATTGACAATGTATGAATGTTAACAATAATAAAAAAAATTAGATTTTCTGTCAGGTCAATACAACAGAGGCTGGAAGTTACGCCATTTTTGAACTCGCGTCTTGCCTTTCCGAGTAAACGGCGTCATCGCGGCACTATTATGTAAAAAATTGTAAAAAAAAAATATGTCGTAGTAGTCAAGACTCCTCATCATTTATACTCAAAAGTCCAAAACCATTAAATGAACCGTTTGCTTTTTAAAAAATCATAAAAATTGACTTTTTTTGATCGGTTTAAAGGTATTGCCCCTCTTAATTGTTGAAAATCTTAATTTTTCATTTTTATCCTCCTATTCATTTTCGCATAACTAGGATATATTAGAAATTGTTGAATTAATTTTCCTTGCAACTCAACGGTACAACTTTTAATATAATTAAAAAAAGGGGTGGTCAAGTTGGATCCCAGTTTGTTTTCCCCTTTTTTACTGATAGTAGCGGACCTTGACAAGTGACAGAGTCGCATTGAAATCCCATATGATTTGTTTATTTAGGATTGAACCAAGTAAAACAATAAAAACTAATGTAATTTGGTTTCTTCAAAAAATAATGAATATTCACAATGTGGAGGTATGATGTGGGGAATTTGGAACACAAATTCTATATTTGGACAATAGTCGCAGGGTAGTTTGAGAACTAGAAAAGAAGCTTCATTGCTTCATCAAGATCCATTTTTATCTCACGCTTTCTCCGCTTTAACCATTTTATGCCTATTCCAAGTTTTTCTTTTTCACTCTATCCTCGATAACACTTGCAGATCGAAACACTAATTATACCAGCCGCAGAATCCAAGTTACGATCCCTTTGTTTTATTTTTTATTTATGGACCAAAGAAAACGAGAGGGAAAGAAAGGAGGTTACAAAAAGATGACACATTCGTATAGCCAAACTTTTGTAACCAAACTGTAAAATATTGGCCATGGCGTTCAAAATAGCGACCAATTCGTGGAAATGGAAGTCCTCTATTTTATTCGGTATATTTTATTCAACTGCTCCAATTTTTCAATACCCCTGAGCGGTATAAATAGTCTCGGGGTTCGTGGTGATACTGTCCAGTAAAGGATATAAATATTTGCTAACGACGCAACGAGAACTGCCTACTTTCTCGAAGCTTTTGATGGTACGCAGAACTACCATAGGGAAGAAAAGTCCAGAGTTCCTCATGCTGAAGTTTTCCATCATCGTTACTCCGATAACCTTGTATTTACAGTCTGCGGTTATGTCGATTACCCGCAAGAAACTTTATTGCTCTGTGACCGCTTTGATAAAGTTTCAATGGTTATAGTTACGATTAAGCACGACTCAACCGATATAAAGACCAATAGATTAAAGCTGTATGAAAAGTTATACTATCTGATGGAGCAGAAGTGGTTAACTAGGAAATGGATACGTTCAAATGTATATAAATGAATGAAAACTGGAAAGACCATTCTCTGTATGACATCCTGCTAAAGTAACGACCAAACATTGTGCAATTTCACTCTGTCGTTCCTCTGGATATTTGGGAGTGTAATTTAACGAGTTATATCTAGTTGTGCTTGGGAAAATTAAGAGATTTTCATGATTTTTTTTAGCAATGTTAACATCATTTTGTTAAAATACACTATACAGTATCAATTACTACATATTTTGAAGTACTTATATAAATTTTTTTATGAAAAAATTTTCACTGAAATTGAAATTCAAAAACCAAAAAGATTTCGTTAGTATAATACTATACGCTATTCGTGAACGAAGGATTTGGTGAAATATTGATTTTAAAAAAATGTAGATTTTTCCGAAAAGTTCGATTTTTGAGATGTCAAAAATTAGATTTTTTGACCCAAAAAAATATAAATTTTGGTCCAAATAAAAATTCCTTCGTTCACGAATAAGCCATTACAATTAGAAATAAGCTCGTGAAAGATTCAAATTGATTGGTTAAATTACTTTCGAGAAATCGTTCTTATCGCAACAGCACTTTTTAAAAAACATGATTCCGAGATAATCGCGTTTAAAATCGTCGATCACTGTGCTCGGAGAGACGCACTCTCAGGTAGCGCGCGTAAATATATTCGTTCTAGTGCTCAGATCCTTATAATATTTTGGGGAAACGTTCTTAAGATGTTGTACAGTGAGAAAATTCAAAAAAAAAATTCCATTTTTTGAACTCAAACAACTAGATATAACGCCTTAATTAATCGTTCGTGCCAATTATCGTTCGATAAATGTTGTTGTTTTTATACTCCTGGCGATAATACAATTATCGAAAAATTGTCTCAAGTCATCACCATTTCGATTCCATATATGAAAAAAAGAACAAAATGACGCCTGCCACCAGTCATCAAGCCGTTTAATCGCGAACGAGAGAAACCAGTTTAGGAGACCGAAATTTTGGTGTTTTTCGTCAATTTTTTTAACAGGGAAGGATTAATCAGAATTTGTTTAAACTTGTAGGATATTTTATTCATGTTTTGAAGTATACTTTGTAATTTTTTCAAGTCATTTCCGCCGGAAATAGTGGAGTTAGAAGCTGCTGTCCATGGACGATCGCCATCCGAGTTTTTTGCTGGTGGGCATTCCTGAAGTCACAATTTTTATCTGTAATCATTACAATTTTCTTTTTTCGTTAATAACATATTTCCTAAGAATATGAATCTAATTGTGATCAAAAAAGTTGAAAATTGCATGTTTTTGAGGTGTTTGGACACAATGTCATGTTTTTATATCATGTTTTTTCACCTTTTTTGCATTAAAAAAAATAATTTTAATAATAGTATCATCCCAGAGTTAGGTTCATATAGATTGTAATTGAATAAAGAATATTCACACAAATTTTCAGAACGATTGGTCAATAACTTTTTGAGCTAGGATGCCCACCGGTTGAAAAAAAGTCGTCCATGGACAGCAGCTTCTAACTCCACTATTTCCGGCGGAAATGCCTTTAAAAAATTACAAAGTGTATTTCAAAACATGAATAAAATATCCTTCAAGTTTAAACAAATTCTGATTATTCCTTCCCTGTTAAAAAAAATTCACGAAAAACACCAAAATTTCGGCCTCCTAAACTGGTTTCTTCCGTTAAAACGTTTTCATCACGAAATAACCTTATAACATATTTAAATTTTTATTTATAGACGACCACAAGATAACTTACAAATCTTTTGAATCCTAATAAGCATCTTCTCAATGTACCTGATCTTCGAAAATGAATAATAAGGTAGTGGTAAGGGACTTTAACCATATTTTCTTCTCTGCTAGTCTGTTTCCAATAATGCTACGAGTAAAGCATCGACTTTGCATAGCAAATTGCTCGCTGCTCTACCATCATCCCCATGAACTTTCCAACTACGATTTTCGCTCATAAACTTTTGACTTACCATATTCCACGTGTATATGTATGTGTCTAAACCAACGACTTAAAGTCGGAGAGAGCCATTCGCCTTCCTTCCGTTCCATTTTACGAAATTCGATTCCTTCTCTGTTCTATTCCACATATTCGTATATATGTAGATGTTTCGTTGTGAAGAAATCCAACCTTCTACCTCTATGTATACTATCGATATCGAGTATCGAAAACCTCTCGTCCAACTGTATATCCAAATGGATACCTAATACCTACGACACCAAAACCACCCCTGGGACGCGATACGCCCACGTCTCAATGAATATGCATGAGAGAGGTTCTAGGCCGGGGTAACGCCTTGCAGAACTCCAACCACCACCAAATACCGATACTCGCAAGTTACGCGTGATGTTTCACCGTTGAGGCTATTGTTACGGTCGTTTCGCATATACCTTCGAAATTTACAGCTCCGGTAGAGATCGCCTATATATGCATGTTAGGTCTGGACACTACCCGAGAATAATTGTCGGTATTCATAGCATAGGGGTGTCGTTTTGTTATTATCCGGATACATCGATCTGTTATATTAAAGTTTCGAGGATAAACGACCTTTTTTGTTTTTAGGGGAGCTATTAAATCTCGATGAGCAATGTGATATAAGTGGTTTTCGATTTATTGAACGGATTCATGGAAATAAATTTAATTTTCAATTAATGCTAGTGCTGTTTAGATAACTGATGAATACACTTTATCTAATCGGAAAATATATCGAGACAACTGAATTATTCAACAAGGTATCGACGATTCCAACAACTACAATAGAACTTCTGTAGGTAATCGTTGAAAGAACATTTTCTTTTAGCATTCAAATGAATAATCGATCTATAGAGGATTTCGAGCTATTATTGCTATTATCAAACAGAACAGGTAGTTTCTTCGACTTCTATTTAGGATTTCGACTTGACGAGGTTTAGTAATAAAGTTTCTACTGTATTCAATGGTCTGGAATGACTGGCACAATGGGCGTATTTCGCTGTGCCATCAATTGGGTCGACTTAATTTTGATTAACTCAGCTGAATTGTTTTCTCAGTGTAGCTTTAGAAGTTATTCAGCTACGCATAATTTTCACGTAAATGATAAATAAAGTTGAATGAAAAAGAACGTTGAGCGAAAATATATGCTGCCTGAACGAAGCTTTAAACCGTTTTTCGGATTCATAACTTATGGGAACTGAAGTTCAGATGAATGAAGCTGTGAATAAGCGAACAAAGTAGAACAAAAAAATGAGCTAATTTCGGTGGATTCGAGATTTGAAATCTTCTGGGATTTGTATGTACTGATCATAAAATCGGTACTACCCGAGTCTATGGTATCCATAAATTTTGCTCTTGTAGAAAAGTGGTGTGAGATGTATATAGGAATGTAGGGAAAAGCGAAAAAAAACTATGCTCGTATTCCAGGTACAAAGTTGCTGCCTCTCAACCGAGCACGCGTCTCTTAACGAGTTCCTATGAATCACCATTACAGTACAGACTGCACGAGCTCTACGTGTAAATTGCGCTTTTATGAATGTGTATTTATATATATTTCAGAAGATTGGAGGATGTGGTCGGAAAATACACTTTTATATGGGTGGCAAATATATATACGATCCAACACTTTTCTCCGCACGATATGCAACATTTTTTCATAAAAATGTACTAGTTGTAAAACGAGTCGATGGAAAAGAGGCTTAAATAATTTGCGCATGTAAACTGAATCTTTGTAAATAATAAAAAATGGAAGAGAATTTTTTTTCGTTTTACCGAACGAGGATAATTATTATTTAATTCATCAAATTCTATATTGACCACGACTTTTAAATGTTCTATTCAAGATGCGGATTTATACGTGCAGTGTCCAGATTAATGAAACAAAAATGCAATCAATTTATGGCAATCACTCAATTTGATCAAAAGTATAATTAGTTACGTTTTTTTAGTGGAACACTGAATATATCGCATGTAATTTCGTTACTTTCTTGAAGGAATCAAGAGCCGTGGCAGCAACTCGACGCCAAGTATTTAAAAAAAAGTCAGCTAGCCAGCGCAAGCCCTGCCGCACTCTTACATACTCGAATATGACGTTTCTCATATTTTGATACGCTTGAAACTTCCGAAAATACTCGAAGGTATAGGTACGAAAGTTAATTAAATAAAATAGAAACAGACATATCGATTTCTCAGTATTTTTGTATTTCCCTTGCTGTTTCCTATGTTGTTTCTCGTTTAAAATAAACTACCATAGATATAACGTTTATGTTCTTGTCGTTGGTATTATTGAAACTATTATTATTATCATTATTATTTTCTATCATGTGACGAGTGCAAACAGGAAATATCGGATTTTTTGACATACAGAATTGGAATATGTACTCAAGTATCACTGAATATAACTATGTGGCAATATTTTCGAGCACATGAGGGCGAAGGAAATTCAACGCTTCACACTCGTTTCCCCACATATTCAGTGAGTTCTTCGACCTCAAGTGTGGAATAGAATCGCGTGAGAAAGTTTATACTCGTATATTTGTAAGGATACAGAAACGGAGATGCATTCTCAATCATCCAGTAAAATCCATACTCTTGTGCCACGTTTTCATACCAATCTTACAACAATATATTACAGTATCCACATAGCATGTATGCAGCATCCGTTCACGCCTTATACAGCATGGAATGGAATAACGTACGACATGATATATGCAGTCAGAAATAGTGTATAAAGAAAACGTGTGGAAGTTTCTAAAAATGTCATGCTCGACTAAGTATTTGAATTATATTGACAATTATTGATTCATTCAATTTACACACCGAAGGTTCAAGCTGTTCCGTTTATCCAGTTTATGACGTTCCTAATTAACAACCTTTTAATCAATCGATCCAGTTGAATTTTGTCTGCATTCTATGAATTTATTCAGAACATGATTTTCCAGTGTGTTACTAAGCTAAAAAGTAATAGACAGATATAAATAGTTTGAAATAAAAGTTGAATAAAAAAAAAAAATCGATCGTATAAACATTCTAGTTATTTTGGAGACACGTAGGTCAGATTTACTACGTTACTATTGATTGGACAAACTACGTATATACATCTTCGAAACGAAGGAATTAACGTATCGAGTGATAACAAACATGGCAGAGCCATAATTTTACGTGCGACAGGAGGTAACATGTTCACGTAACCAGGATCGTCCTGATACGTATCTACGTATATTATGGAAGCATTGGATGTGTGTACGAGAGCCTTCCCATGGTGATATTGCTTTGAACGGCTGTCGATGCTGTTACAAATAGCTCGTCCCAATACGGTAATTTCTCCAATTCGTACTCGATGTAGGGTCAATATCGATGTGAAAATGCACAGTTCGAAATTGCGATAGATGCATCGATTCGTTTCAGGGACAACCGCGATATTTGGTTTGCATATGCTGGATGGGCTGGTGAAACAAACTCGAGAATAGCTCATAAATCTCTCGGAAATAATTACTAGAGAGTGAAAGGAAAATTCCTCAAAATAAATAATGAGGTAAAAACTGGAATGTTCGGAACGTTTGGAGAATTTACGTATTAATAGAGAAAAATGAAAACAGTAATAGGAACAAAAAGAAATACAACGAGGTAAACATAATGGCTGAAAATGCAAAACTCAATGCCATAACAAGCAGTGGTTAACGAGCAGCGTGTTACCACTCGCGGAGATTTCATGTCAGGTCCAGAAAGTGATTACCGTGAACGACTGCAAAAAAGGTGCTTTCCAGCAGCGAGTAATAGCAAGAAAGAGAATAAGGAAACAAAGGAGGAATGCAAGGGTTGCCAAATAGATAAGTGCAAAAGTGGCAGGGAAAAATATATCTCTCGTTGCTGCGCACGTTTATCACAAGCACACTTTCCATGCTTGAGCGTAGGGCTGAAGGATTTTCTACCTCGGTCTTAATCCCAGATGCAATCAGTCTCCTTATATCTGCGTTTATCTTGGCTCTGCTGTTGCAGTTCACAGCTATTTAACAATTTCGGGCGCTTACACGAACTGGAAAATAGCACAATTACTCGATGTCTGGAGTATCGAAAAATTGTTCATCAAATCAACTATATGAATTCCTGAATTAAAAGCAATAACTGAAAATCTATTTTTATTTGTAGAAATGAAGCATGTATAAATATCGATAACGTTGGCGGATTAAAAATAGAATCACAGAATCAATGGTGATCAATGTAATTATTACCATTATCATCGATTCATTAAACTTCATTTTCTCGGTATAACTAATGAGAAGAGAAATCCGAAAAATTAGGACAAAAGAACAATGAGAAGTAAATTATACCAGAATACAAAAATTCTGTCACGTTCATAGCATTCCCTTCCTAGGTTGAAATTAACAATAGGGGCTGGATGGCAGGTAACTAGGTATAGCCTCGATTTCAATAACCCTAATTTTTCGGTTCATCAGAACGTGCCATCGTTCGGAATCGTGCTCGGAAACAATAGACATGGCACGAACAACTAAACAAAATAAAGTAAAAAAAATGAACCTGTTGATAGCAGGGTAGGGCTTATAGTGCACTTGTACATAATTTCACACGTTCTTGTCTCCATTTGTATGTGTATAGAAAGCCCTGTCTTGTACACATACAAACAGCTTTGTACATGTAGCACGATATTGTGTTACGAGGTTCCACGCTGTCTCACATAAATGAACTTATATGCAATACATAATAGAAACAGAAATGTGGTGAAAATGAACTATTCAATTCGTCGAGATAGTCGCACCATTAATTTGTTGGTATCGAGTCACAGGATTTCGTGCTTCGCAAAATGGTGTTAACGGAAAGGTACGTGTGGAAAGCGAATAGCTTCGATATAGGAAATGGGTCGAAGGAGAACTGGGAACGCCCGTTATACGATGGCAGCGTGGTGTTTGAGCGATTTTAGGGGGACCTACACGAGCGCAACCAAGCAAACAGGACCTTCGAAGGAAACCTGACGTCCTCATCTAGAATCTAGAGGACTCTCGCCCACATTGCTTGGGATAAGGGTAGCGTGTACCGAGGGTGTTATACGGTCACATAACGGCTTGGGGTTAATAGGATTTGTATTACCACCCCCTGTAACTCGTGTCGCTATCAAGGGCATTTTCATGCAACATACGATATACGTATATATACACAAAGCCGTGAAAACCCATGAACTAAGCGTATTCTGCGGGATTCTATACTTCGGAATCCTGAAGGATATTGTCCATGGTAAGTGACCCTCTACATGCTCAACCGCTCATGTAGATCCACCATATCCCAAACAACATTCCACACAAACTTATTCCCCAATTGCACGGTTCACTGCTGCTGCGGTCCTTTGAGTACCGCAGTCTATTTCGAAGACAGGTGAAAATGATATGCAAAACGATAGAGGGTTTTCGTCTATCTTTTAGCAATGATTTTAATTTCACGATTATTATTTGTTATTAATTTTATTTTTTTATCTCGATGTAGAATTTTTTGGGACAGAAACTTTGGCTAATTTAGTCTTCTCAAGTGAGGATTCTTGTGATTGGGTAAAACCTTTACTGATCATTTTGAACATTGATGGATTCCCAAGTGTTAATTGCAGGAAAATATGTGGAAGAAGCGGCTGCGAAATGATAACTTTGCTCAATCAATTCTCAAGTTTATAAAAGACTTTGATTTGCTTTAGCATCCACCATCAGCATTCAATTGCAATTCTTCAATTATATTCTTTCAATTATATTATATTCTTAGATTTTATGCTAAAACTTTATTATATAATGCACAATGGTTGTTAGTACGCTGTGGACTTCATAGTTGCGTAAATGATGCATGAAGCAGTTATCGCACAATACGTATACAGGTATATAAGCTGGGCTTCCATTGGATTCTCGATGGTTTACACGCCTGAGGATGTTTTAGCATACGAACCCATCTGCTCCCCCTATACAGCACGAGTACGCGGAGTTTTGCTGCAGCATCTCACTCTACACTTGACCTAGCTCGCCATTATTCCGCTTCTAGCTTCTCGAAAGATATGGAGCAAGAGAGATGAAGGAAGAGGAAGGGTGGGAGAGGGAGGGAGGGAGGGAGGGAGAGAGAGAGAGAGAGAGAGAGAGAGAGAGAGAGAGAACAAAAGACTTTCGAGGTATCGAGAAAGTACCGAGAAACCGCGGTAAATCTTGAATGTAACAAAAGATCCGACATCTCGTGTAGGCTTCGCTCGAAACATTTCGCTATGGGTATTATGTTTTCAACCGGATATATCTACGGGATGTTGGAAGACGTTATATCTCAGTCTTATTAAAATAAAATGGTAACAGCGAAAAAAAAATAATTGGTGGTTTGCAGCAAAAGGATGTTCATATTTTTTTAAATTTGTTGAGCAAGCTTAGGAACTGAGAAAAATGTATTGTTAGATATCGGTGGAACAAAAATAATTTATGCCTTAAATAGAACAGAATTTTTTTGAATGAATTTTTCAAGTAAACGATGAAAACGTTTGGCTTATTAACGGATGTAGGAATTTAAATACATGATTTAATTATAATAGATATTCTCGAAAATAAGTCTTGAGGAGAAAACTTGAGATTATGCAAAATGGGTTCAAAATTTATCTGAACCATGTATCAATTGCATTCGAGTACTTCTTGCATAATCAAAGACCCAAACAAATATATAAAAATCGATATTCAACAGAAGCAACTCAGAATTTAACTCAGGTTGACCCAAACCAGATCGGGCAGGTTCACTTTCGCAAATTGTCGAATGAGCTTGCACAGAGGTTATTGAATGTCCCAGTACAGGATCCCATTCGATCTCTCAGTCTGTGTGCCAATGAAGAGATTACACGTTGTTGGACATCAAAGAGACAAGGCGCTCTTTATAGAGGCAGATCTATAGATTATGATCTTGATTTGATCTATTCTACAATGTATTATTACATGAGCATAATACTGATGACAACGATGCAGCGATGTTGAATGGTTAGGTTGTTCACTTAATAGGTAGAGAAAGAAGCCTTCGCTGAATATAGGAAAGATCTGGAAGTAAACAAGCAGGAAAGGCAAATCATAGTGTTAAAAAATGTGATCAATTCGTGAATGACAACCACAAAACCAGATTAACAGTACCGCAGTATTAACCAGCAATGGCTGGCATAATATAATCGAAACAGTCGATAGTCTCTGGGAGCCACGAGATAGAACACTGTACATTCCTCGTTCCCCACAAGCCCAATTTCATAGTGAACCGCTAATTAACCACACTCCGGATTTCAAGTGATTCCCCGATACAATGGATCTCAGGATATTTCATTCGTGGATCTTGCATGAACTTCTGCGAATTACTGTGCGATAAAGTAGACAATGGAGATAGTTATGCCAACATCATTGGTGGATCATAAGCTTATGATATGATCAATGAGATTTGTACATCTGCAACAGGTCATCTGGTTAATCCCCAGTTAATGTTAATTAGAGACGATATTTGTCAATAAACGTACGGGATTATGCGCAGGAATGGTATGGCTGTTTATTGCGTCGAGGTAAGTAGATTTTCTTAGGAAACCACAGAGGATTAAGCACAATATAATAAAATATGAAACCAGATAAATTACACTATTTATTGATTATAAAAAAGAACGTCGCCAATACTAAAAAATGTACTATTCATTTTACTATACATTAAATTGGCTAGCATCGAATACTTCAGCTAATGAAAACTGTTCCAACCCGTACGAACATGAAAACCACCACAAACTATTTATCCTCCGGCCGAGGGACGTCTCTCATCGTCAAGTGCCTCACGTACCAACAATGCCGCCAACTACACTAACCCGTGGGTTATTTGCATGTGTGCAGTGTGTGATGCGTTAGTCCGTAGGAAGACCAAGAGAGACATAACACCAAGATTGTTTGAGGCACAGTAAACATAGTATGTTGAGAACAGAACATTCTCGTATCATGCTGTAACAGGCGAGGTACTGAGAAAGCCAGCGACGACCGCAGAGATACCAGAGAGGCAAAGCTCAGTCCGATAATCTTGCATCGACATCTAGGTTATCCTGCATCAATTCAATCCCCAAACATGTACTACGATATCTCGTGAGGTTATCCTGTTCAGGGTAGGGAGGTCTTATACGATTTCAATGAATTCCTTCTACCCTATTCGCAGCTTTACAGGCCCTCGATCCCATTGATATCTATATCTCTTGTTTGTGCTACAACCACATTTATATTCCATAGCTCTTCGTCTGAAATCTACACGCGTCTGACTACATCCTCTATATCTGCGCCACAAACAGCGCACATTCACATTATGCAACTAACACTTGTCCTACTTGGCCCACAAAGTAACTGCGGCGCATTTGCTACTGGAGTAGTGCAAAAGATACCGACTAAAGTGGGAAATCCGAGGATGCAGATCTTATGGAATTTCCAGAGCCTTGCGACTCTCGAATTCAAAGATATTTGTTTGTTCGAAACGGTAGTTTAAGTACACTATCCAGAATGATGGAAGTGAATGGAAATAGCTGCGCGTAAAACGAAAAATCATTCAAATTTTCATTCAACTCTTTTTCACAAACGTGCCTTACAAAGAGTCGTTTGAAACAAAGTTTTACAGTTACGCCAAACAACGATACAACAATTAAAGCCCTGAAAAATTTTAGACGATAATAAGTTTTCTTCCTGTCTCTAATCAAGGGAAAGGATTTGGCAGGGGTTAAAGAACAATATGGCGAACACTTGAAAATTCTACTGTTTTCACACCTTTAGGAAAGACCAAGCTTCCGATAATCTTGGTTTGTAGCCATGTAGTTACCGCAATACTCCGTACATTTGGACAAGAAACTTGTAGCTTCACTACCAATAGCCCGAAGCGACAATGAGCGAAAATCCGTAGTTGGTTTCGTCCTCTGTTCGCACCACCACGAACAAGCTAACGTAGTATGTACCACGATAACTTGCAAATACCAGACACAATTTCAATTCGCAGCGACATCTGTGAGACCCAAATTGAGAACCCGTCTTGGACACAATATTGAGGGAAACTATACACATATATACGCGGTGAGGGACGTAACATATGGTCGGGTTAACCGGAGCCGCAGTCAATATTGGAGGGTCAAACAAGTGGTGTTGAAATAAATCAAAAAGGGGCACCTTTTGATATAATTCTTTGTAAAAACCATGATTAATCATTCGTTTAAACAATAATAACAATGACTATGAAAATGCGGTTTTAGTCCAAAGCTATTTAGCTACTAAACTTACTATTTAGCTATTTACAACTCGTAATCTGCGATGGCATAAAATGGTAGTGTTCTTGAACACAACGCAATTCATTTTTTCAACGATTCTTTTTTCAAAGCGCTTACAAAATAGAGAAAAGTAAGTATCAAGGTAACAAAAAGATTTAGAAATATATCGTAAGTTAACATGACGAAAAAACAACCCCCAGCGCTGTTTAATATAGACGAAGCATACATGGACTTCTACTCCCTGGAACAGTGAACTCGATTATACTGATAATGAAGGATGTACCGCGTTCTTAAACAAGTACATCTGACTCCACTGGCAAACTATTCGAGTATTGTAAGGAGAAGAGAAAAGCTGAAGGGTAAGAAGATGGTTCTTGTACTAGCTCTCTCACGTATGCACTGAAAACAACGTAGAATGAAAAGCCAGTAGCGAAGGAGAACAAGAATTAGAAGATAACAGGCGTAGAAAGCAAAGTGAAAATAAACGACAAGGAGCTTCGCCAGTTTCAGATAGATACCATCAGCAGTTTAGAGGAAATGCAGCAGCATAATCGCTTTGCAATTCGATTCCACTCAACAATTGCGCGCTACACCAATAGCATTAACAGTGATGATATTCTATTGAATTAAAATGGCTATTTCGATCCGAAATACCGAAGAAGAGGAAATAAAAATTGAAACCAAACTCACCATTTGATTAAATCCATCAATTATTCCGTACATGGATGAAAAAGTATCCTTGGCTCTTATCTGCAACAATAAATGATTAAAAAAAATTGGTTGCAAAAATTATTGCTTTTGTTTGTCACAGTAGAATTTTGAGATGCATAAATATCGAGTCTTTTAATACCCTTTAATTACCGTATCGCATAAACTACCATTTATGTACTTTGAAAGAAATTTGTGACCTAAATCCTCATCATAATAAATGAATGGAGGTCGCGGTGTATAAAACACTGCGGAATAGTCCAGTAGTAATTATCGTCGAAATTGAGTTCATCGTTAAAGGTCGCCGGAGCAAAAGCATGTGGCCCTGTGCGACGAAATTGAAGTAGAAGGAGAAAAAGAAGAAAAAAAAACGATGACCAAGTTGGAATGAAAGGTAACGAAGTCGGTTAATGAAGCTCACAGTCAAAGGAATTTCAACCGGCAAGGGTGAATCGTATTTTCATGCAACATTTTCAATCTCTTATCCTTTTTCTGTAAATCCTCCTTTCCTCATTTTCTCTCGTTTTTCCTTATCAAAATTTTCCTTCAGCTGCCTCTTTTCGTGCTCTTTAAACCTTTCTATTCACAGCGAGCAATTTCAATTGGAATTATATTCGGGAAGCAAGACAAACGCGCTTTTTTATCCGTTGAAACACGAATATGTACTTATATATATTTGCTTAACCCCGCTGTGCTGTGAGCCACAGACGAAAGATTGAATCCAAAAAAACTTTATTGGATTCCGAGTTGGCGGGCCTTTTCGCCCGCAACACAGACAAATGCTTTTCGAGACTTGTCGAGATATATATTCAAAGCGCGTTTTCGTCCATTCCACGAGGCATACACAAACCGAGGCTTTATCTGTCCTCGATCCTCTTCCTTTTTCTTCCATAATATCGCTGACTTTTAATAGCAAAAAAATCACAGAGAACCACGAGAGATATATGAACGAGGCTCTTCAAAACTCTCCAAGTTCTTATCGCATAACTCTTCGTATGGTTTCACGGCATAGTGACCAACAAAAAATAGTAAATCAACGTCGACGGAAATAGATTACGCGATAATACACTTTTTTAAATTATATACCGCCATTTATGGCTCCAATTCTTTTGATCAATGAATACGTTCCATAAAAATATAGAATTCAAAGTACCCTTCAGAATGTTGTGATTGCATCAGTTGAAAATAGATTGAAAATGATTCGGTGGGGCCATAAAATTAAACTTTGTCAATACATTCGTCGCTCTTCAACTATATTTCGAACAAGATTTACTTCTCCGTTAGCTCGTTGTAACAATCCCAGAGGAACTAATCCTTGCGGTAAAACAGAATTCGAAATGTGTGTGATATCAAATATACACAGCGTTTTGGTTGTTGTTCGCTAAACGATAATTCACGTCAACGCTCAAATACCTCGCTTATTGTAGTGATTTCAAAGAGAAAGCAATGCAAGTATCCCAACCGGGACCGAATAATTTGATACTTTGTTTACTGTCGATATTTTTCATTCACGGAATTTACCATTATTACATTTTGAGATGATGACCATCGTATGAACTGCTTGTTTATGATATTATCGTTATCTGCTATTTCGTTTCTAAAACAATCACTACTAAATTTCAATGATTCAACGCTATAGCTGTATAATGGAAGGATTTTTCATCAAGGACATAAAATATTTTGCTGAGATGTAAACCCAATTGCGTAAAAAAAATGTTTGCATTAGTCTAGGAATGTAAATTGAGGTGAAAGAACGTTTAAAATTCAATAAAAAGAAAATTCAGGTTATCGCTTTCTCATATATTCCGATTCACCCGCAAAATTTTTAATAATAATAATAAAATAAATGCGCTCTCGTCTCGAGGAACTGCTTTCAATGAGTTGGAAATCACCCGCTTCTTTTTCTACACAACCATATTAAAATTTCCGGTTAAAATGCCATGATTTTTATACGTTGAGGAACTTTGAATTCACTTTCACAAATTGTATTTTAAATAAAATTGATTCACTACCAAAAATAGTTTAATAATCGTCAGGGATTAGTGATGTAAAATCATATTTCTGCGTCGTCGAAATGGCTCTAATCTAAACCTGAAAGTAAGCATCCAAGTAACAAATAAAAATGCTTCGTATGCATTTTTATAAGCATATTAACTTATTCTACTTACTCTGAAAATAACGTGGTATCTATGTTTTGTTATACGTTGCAAAACAAAAATTAATATGCTCGGTTATAAGTCGAAAAAGTATGTGGCAACAGTGCTGAGAGAAATGAAGAGAGAACGAATTGTACTATTCCGCCAGGTGGCGCGCGGAGCGTCAGCTCGCCAAAGAAAATTACAGTTGCCGTACAAAAGCTTTCTTGAGGTTAAAAACTCGGTATCAAGTTCAAAGCAACTCTAGTATTACTGTCCTATCCGTGTGGACGTATTATAGATGTAATTGGACCCGGTACATTTCATATTTAACACACATATGTTTAAGTATACGTACGAAAGATGCAATATGCAGCGAAGGACGTAGTGTACATCGGATCATTTGCTAAAATATAAACGTTACGCCCTTCTATTTTTTATTAACTGATACGTAGCGTGCAGAGGAAAATAGTATCTCGAACTACGACTGAAGATACGCAGATATTCGCCGTGTGTGCATGGACGTAGAAAAGTGAAACAGGAGGTATCACAGACGCGAGAAGTTGAAGGAAGTTGGACGGACGGAGGTGTGACGAAACGGAGGAAACTCGGGTGCTTAAAGCTTAATTGGAAGCATTAATATGGATAAACTGAACCTTCTCTCCGGTCTCTCCTTTCTAACTTACTGTCTCTGTTTCGCTTATACGACGCACTCTCTTTGGCCTTACACTTTGTTTCTCTCTCTCTCTCTCTCTCTCTCTCTCTCTCTTTCTCTGTATTCTATCTCTTTCTCTTTCAAGTTGTATCCAGCATTTCTAACCCATGCGACTGTCACTGCTCTCGTATAAGGATTTGCAAGTTGGCCAAGAGACGAAGGTTTCCGAGATGTCTGCACATCGGATTTCCACCCGGTTGCACTTGTCTTGTATCACCACGACCGGCTTCAAGCAGACGACCTTTCGTCATATACCCATAGCCTCAGTATACTATACATGGCCTTACTTCAGCCTGCAGTCAAGAGGAAACGCTCCGTTACGAACTAAGACGAAGATTCCTTCAGGCATTTGAATCCAATGCCTTGTAAATGATGTGTAACTGTTTAATTCACACGCTTCTGTAACACGCGAAAAATTCGTTTCAAACCAGTTTCTCAATCGTGGTTAATTCGTTGATCAATAAGGACCGAATGATTTAACTCAATCAGATAATCGGAATATGCGTCTGAATAGTGAAATAAATTAATCAATTATTTTTGTTACGCTATAACAAGTTAGTCGGTTTTTCTTTTGGATATGTTTTTTTCTGTGTACAATCAAGACAATGCCTATCACCCAACCAAATAAAATGATCAACGTTTCGGTTCACTAGTTCTCGAGAATCGTCGCCACTTCCTATGGACGCTGCAATCTCGACATCGACCACTTGGGACATCCGCAAATTCGTTGAAACCCCACACAGTGGCCTTACTTGGACCCTCGTATCTAAGCCCGTCAGACAAATCCCCGTCGCACCTACTTACTCGGATTCAACGTGCCAAAACTTTTGAGCACTCTCGCTCCATCGTGGATTCTCGTTCGAACCGAATCGCTCGTCTGGAAGTTTTCGTGACACTCTTTCGAAAATACGATAGAAAAAAATGGAAACTCTACAGGATATGTATACACATATCGGGCGGAGGATTGTAGCGAATTTTTTGTACCGAATAAGTAATCAATCATCATATCGAAGCAAATAATCCTACAACTTTCTTACAAGCTTTAACATTTTTTTGCTGACTCTTCTCACGATCCTGTAGTTAAGAGAAATAAATTTTCCAAACACGTGAAAACCGTAACGACAATCTACTAAATAGTAGATTGTCGTTACGGTTTTCACGTGTTTGGGAAATTTATGTCTCTTAACTACAGGATCGTGTTACTAAAAAAATGTTACTAGTAAATACTAGTAACATTTTTATTGCACCCACATCCAGATCGAATAAAATCTTCAAGTTTTCACAATTTCGCTTTCAATTATTTTTCCAGTCGCATCTTTTTATATCAAAGTTGAAGAGGAGAAAACCTTATTATTTGAAAAATATGTTGTATATAAATATTTGACCTATCACATTATGGCTTTCACATGAATACTCTCTGAAGCTCACTCCTCCTCGAGTACCTCGTGTCCAATTACAGCTTTTCCAGGACAACTCCCGTACCAAGTTGCACGGCTAGATTTTTCTCTCATAAAATCCAGTTCGCAGAGATTCCGGCATGTAATCAAGCAGTTTTTTTCAAGAGATTGCAAAAATAATAACTATTCAATCACTACGTTCAGTTCAAGCTTCGGACCTGACAAATTTCGACTTTATTTACAATTATCCTTACTCGAGCTAAGCTAATTGTGCAACATTGACGAATGTTACATTTACTTTTCATCGATCTTCAAGTTTTAACGGTAGTAGGTCTTCAAGGTAGGATAATAAATATCCGGGGGATGCTGAAGATCTTCGAAAAATTTCTAAACAACTGTACTGACGGTAAAATGTAAAAAAAAGCTATCAAATTATTCAATTATTGTAAGCTATGCTTTTTTTACTTCGTTCATATGATGCTCACTTATCAGACGGTTATCAGTCTGAAAAAAAGTTGTTCAATAATGAAGATGGCATTTGCCATCGATAAAAGATATGACGGCGGAAGCTGCGGATAAATAGATAAAAAGTTGTTTATAGAAGAAGCTGTGTGAACCCCTTGCTTTTTACCTTGTCAATCAGGACTAGTGCGATTCTTATCGCGAGAAATGTAATGCCGCTCAACGTGTTTACTCATTCCCGGCGACCTCGTCGAGCGAGTCGTTCTATAGCCGGGTCGTGGATACACACGAAATATACTTATATGGAGGAATAGGTGGTAATTTGGGCCTCTTCAATATTTCATAGAGATGATCTACTATCTCTTTAAACACTATATAATCGCGCAGAATTCAAGTAAACAAAGATACATAGTTCTGTGGCTACATTTTTACAACGAATATCTTTGTGGCATTTGTCGTCGTTTTTTGTGATTTAATTTTGAAGCTATTATTAGTTATTTCAGATAAATATTGCTGTTATTCGTGTTAATGGCAGTTCTGAGCCGTGGTTACTAATTCTCACAGAGTATTTTCAAATTCCTATCAATTTGACTTAGTTCTGTTCATTATTTTACAGCATGACTAGCTTCCAATTTGGAACTCTATACATGAGACTATGATTAACCAATCAGAATGTATCTGCTTTATTGTAACTATGTCTCGTTCGTACACTAGAAAAAAAATGTTGTTGACTGAATCGAAACAGCTTTCGATTCTTCCAACCAAAATATTTGGTTCGATTCGAGCAACAAAATATTTTTGTAATAAGACAAAATAATTTGTGAATGCTAAAACAATTTATTGGCCGAACCAAATAAAACTTCGGGGCAGCCAAACAAATTAATGTTAATCCAACAAAATATCATTAAAATAAACTAATTCACTTATTCATCCTAACGATTACCGATTAGTCAATTTGATAATTGAGATTCAAACAAATATTTCATTAACGGAACTAAAAAGTATTGTAAGCAAATAAATGGCACCAGTTATTCAAACAAAATCATTTGGCTCCGGTGTTTTAGTTGATTCAGCTGCAAGAAATTTTCATGCTTTAGTTGAATAAACTCAATCATTTGTCATTGAAAAAAAAAAATTGTTGGATCCACCATTTTTCATCAAACAAAATCAAATTTCGTTCGATGAACGAATTTTTTTCACAGTGTAGCTTTCATCCAGGATGAAGTAAAAAGGAGAACTGTGGAATGGGAATGCAATGATTGAAGTTGTAAAAGAGTGTGAGAAAACAAAATCGGTCTTAAAAAAGCAATCAAGGTTTATTCTGTTTCCAAAACTTCACTATGCACTTTTGTGAACCATGAAAAGCTGAAGTAGTTGATACTGCTATAGATAAAAAACCGAAAGAATGATTCAAATATATCTATACTTGGAATTTGAAAGCTGGGGTCCAAATTACCAGCACCATAAGTTCCATTACTGAAGTTGATTTTTAAAATGTGGACATATTACATAAACATTAATTGCTTTTTTGGGTCATTAATTATCACAAAAATAGAGAATGTAATATTCCAATTAGATTTGTTACTTGTCAAGATTATCGATCTGTTATTGTTGGTAAAATCGAGAGAAAAAAAAACAAGCTGAGAGTCCAAATTACCACCCCTTCATATATGTCTGTCGTAAAACAGACACAGCCTCTGCTGAAACAATGGAAAGGCATTAAAATTTTTATAAAAGCCTACTTTATGATGAAAAATAAAATACGTTTGGGTTCGTACCGAATTCTGAATATTTCAAGACAAATCCTTTTGATAGTAAAAGCAACGGCATATACGAGACTACGTGAGAAAAGTTTGTTTACCTCGACGAGTCTTGGGAGATGAGAAAAAGTAGTGGAACAAGTGGAAATAAAAATATTAAAAGAAGAAAGGAACACAAGCTTCATGCCCTGTCGAGTACAGAAGGGTTTGAATGCACATGCAACCCGTTTCATGTCGACGTTCAATATTTCAGTATTTCTACCCTGAAGTCAAGATCACACGGTACTTTTGTTATGCAAAGGACGAGATTGATAAAGGAAAACTACAGGCGTATTTTTCAGGCTTCGAAGAGTTATATGCAAGAAAAAGAAAAAAAAGTCTTAAAAAAAAACGTTTATCTATATGTGTTTTTTCTACAACTGGAATTTAGATGTTCTCGCGGAGATAATTCGAGCTAGCGAATCACTTACCAGTTGTTCGATGCTTTTGAATATTCATAACGATTCCCAAACCTCAAATCAAGACAGTAATTTGTGTTATTATTTTTGTTTCCCTTTCATTTAACCCTTTGGGACATACATTTTTCCTTACCTATGATTTCCTTGAAAGTTTGCATGCACAGGTTTTTGGGGTCATTGATTACGAATCTAAACTAAAAATTTGAAAATACGCGAAAGTTTTCAGTCCAATATTGTCGTTAATTTGGATCTAGTACAAAAACGATTGTATCTTTATTTTTTTTTTTTACAAAAATCACGAACCGGAAAATTTGGAAAAAAAATCTGAATAATCTTCGGAGTGTATTGATGTTGTGAAAAAATCGCCATCACAATTTTCATAGTATATTAGTGTTAGTAGAAAATGCATTTTTTCATGGAAAATTACGAATTGTGACTATTTTTTTTATACACGATATTTATGCAATTAACAAATAATGAATGTACATATTTTTTATACATTCATGAATATCCTACGAACCATGCACAAACGAAAAATCCGGTATTTGTGGTAGCAAAAACTGTTAAATAATCAAAAAACTGCACAGAAAAATGTGGGACAAGGAAGTCCCTCCATGGCTCAAAGAGTTAAATATCTTAGCGACTAAAAAAATATTGTAAAGGAAAGAAAACTACTGATGTAGCAATATTCAAAACACTTTATTTTTATTTAATAACAATTTTGCTGATATTGAAGCGCTTTGTTTCTCGGGGAACGTGATATCATTAGAGTGAAAATACGGTAGAATATTCACGTTACATTGTATACGGACTGGGATAATATAATGGTGTAAGTAATTGAGATAACAGATATTTATCTTTCGAAGCTGTAGGAAGTTTGCACTCGGCTTTACCCTCCAAAAACTCGGGAAATAAACACATAAACAAAGGGCGAATCTCCATCGTGAAAAGATTTGATAAGATCTGTCTGTAAGGTAAGCAAAAGATTCCCTTTGAGGATAACTCCGAAGAGAAATATCCAGACTTTATTCCACTGTGGTTCCCAAAGACGATTTGATAAAAGTTTTGCTCACGCTTATCACGATGGACATACTGCCCTGGCACTCACCGGCGACAGAGCGCGAAAATAAAGACCAACTTTGAAAAACATTGCTATAGATTTTTAAGTTTACGATTAAATTTTATTCCCCAAGAAACAAATTGATAATCAAACTTCTTACCATCTTCGATCAACTTCAAAAAGAAGCAATAAAAAATGTTGTGATAAAGAATTCTCTGATAATTCCAATGCCAAATCAAATAAATTGAAATGATAACTTTGTACACTATATTTTCGGTTACATTTTTGAATATTAAATTTAAAATATGTTCTTTGCTTTCGTTGTTTTCCAAATTATTGTAATAATTATTAAAATTAACTTAAGGGGGGACAACCATTTAGAACCTTCAAAAAATCGATTTTTTTTTTGCTTTAAAAGTTACTTTAATATTTGTAGAATACGAAAAACTTCATGACTTAGGCCAATAGCAGATTAGTTCGTTATAATCGTAATAATCGTAATAATAGTAATAATAATAATCGTAATAATAGTTCGTAATAATCGTAATAATAGTAATAATAATTGGTTCGTAATAATAATAAAAATAGTAATAATAGTAGATTAGGCGGCATAGCAGATTAGTTCGTAAGTGGCTTTATCAAACACTTTTCCATTGCCAAAACTTTAAACGCATTTTTCTCGAAACTTTTTTTTTCACTATGTGTTTTTTTGGTGCCAAAGATTGTTCAGAGACTATTGAACCGATCGGGCTAAAATTTTGCACACGTTTTCGTAACATATAAGACCACTTGGTGAACCTAAACATATTTTTAATTTCTCAAAATAAACTAGTTTTTTTGATCAGCGAAGAAGAAAAAAATTATCGAAAATATCGATTTTTTTTATTTTATGTCCGCCATTTCTCCAATTCTTAACTTATTATTAAAAGATTAGGTTTATCAAGTGAACACAGGCATATACTGACCACATCCTTTTGCCCTTCTGTTTCAGATCATTTTTCACGGCGCTACAATTGGCACCGTAAAAAAAATGCCTAATGCGTAAAAATGCTATATCTCCGTCAATTTTCAATCTTTTCTAATGATTAAAAATGGAAAATACTCGTTGAAATATTTATAATAAACTGTCAAAATTTCAAAGAGATCCATTTATTTCTTCCCCATCAAAAAAATTCTTAAAAATCTGCTCAATTTCGGCGTTCTAAATGGTTGTCCCCCCTTAATTTTTATGTTTTTCTTGCCTTTTTCCAACACGCAACTATTTGTTCGGGGTAAATTTTGTTCATACATTTAGAACGTTAACAAGAGATTCGAGATCTATGATATTGTAAGACAGAGTGTAGATATTAAAAAAAAAATACATATATATATATTGAACGACTTATCTCTTCCTGTATTCGATGCATTTAAAGTAGAATTTGTCGCGGAGGAATACAGATCGAAATTAAGCCAACAAAAAGTAGAATAATAACTCTTTGTGCATCTAGCGCACTATTATAGATAAACGTATTAGCTTCAGAAGCGGTACTTCTTTAGTTGCGAAAAAAGTTTTACTTTGAATGCAAGAGAACTTCGAGAGATACATATATACGTATATATTTAAGGTTAGTAAAAATGAGAGTCTCAAAAAGTTTCGAATCCCGTCGTCGCGGTGTAATAAAAACCGTCGTTCCCTATGGACCAACTCCTGAATACAAATTAACATCTCGATGCAAATTCTACGACGATATTATTAAAATGAGTCGAGAAAAAGTGTGAAAAGAACGCTCCATTTTTTTACAGTTTTTCTCCCGTCCCATCAACCTAGTATTTTTTAATTTAGTCTCTGCGTCTAATCATCGTAAGCGGCAGGAAGTTCGTACTTTTTTTTCTCTCCAATACGCACGATAATTTGTAATACCTTCCGTTACTCAACTCCTTCGTGCTCCATTTTTAAAAGGAAATGACGCGAGTTCTTCGGAATAGTAAGTTAAAAGCGTGAATCAATAATTGAACTACGTAAACTTGGAAAAAAGTATTGCAATTTTCCTCTCGAAGCAGCCTTATAGAGTTGTTGGTATAAATTTTCTATATGAACCCAGAGCGTATAAAACATTTCCAAAGATGACGAAGTTTCGAAGTAATTAAATGAGAAAATAAACAATGTCTGGTACACTCTGCTGTCCATGCAATAAGTTCGCTCAATAATCTTAACCTCTGGTAGGTTCCCAATGGAGAGCATCAGCGACAGATCGAAAATAGACATTACTTCTATATCGTACTGCTATATTTATTGTTCGAATGTATTTGATGTCATATATATTCACAAATGTGTGGTTATCCGGTACGGGAAGAGTCTGACACGTTTAATGTCACAACAAAGCGTGAGAGAACAGGAGACGGAAGTTGGAAGTTTCCTGGCACGTTGGATGCTACAATTTCCATTATGGATGATGTTCAGAATTATATCAAGATGAGTTTCAAAGAGCACTCTCCCTGTCAGGTTCATATATACCAAACAATGGACAGTTTTGGCTGACTTAACGTAAATATTGTTTAAGTGTTTGGTTACCTTTGGAAAATATGATTTTCTATGGTTCACTTTGTGAACTTGCTCTCAAGTTTTGGGAATTAAAAAATTTCGTGATAAAGGCTATTGTACTATCCGCACTTTAAAAAAAATTACATAAACAATGAGGCCAACTTTTGAAGTTACTCTCGTGACATGAGTATAATGAATATAATGGATCTCGTAATCTGCATAATAAAAAATTCATGAATTGTTCATTATTTAAAAAGCTCACGGGGTCAATACACTTCGACAGAATCTATATCGTGTACGTCACAATGAAGCAAGAAAAATATGATTTTCTGTATCGACTCAAATCGTGAAAATCTTTCCATACAGTTTCTCATAAATATCCAACGTCCAATTTGACTGCATAACTTATTATGACCCTCGGATAATAAGCCAATATTTATAAGTGGAACGATAATTTTTGGCTCTAAAGCAAAATGGAGGAGTCATTAAAAATGGATAAATAATATTCTCGTAGTAACTACCATCCAAATCGAGGCCGGCAACGACAGTCCAGACTTTTTAAACGATGGAAAACTCATGGATTTTTTATTATGCAGCGAGGATTTGTACATAAGAAAAGATTCTACTCTGTCTCTGTATTTTTATTCGAAACAGGGCAAGCCTGGGATTCTTATTTAATCTTTGGGACTCATCGGTAAGCCAATTGAAAAAATGGCAACTTCGAAAAAATGGAAATACGCAATTGCTATTTAAATAACTGATATAAATATGGACATATTCTCAAAGATAAATATTTAAAAGTTAGCCAACTTTCGTATCTCCCTTAATCACAAAATAATTATTAAGTCCATCGTCGTCATTTTATTTCCGACACCCCGATGAATGTTGAGGCGGGTGGAAAACATTAATTCAAGAGGTACTTTGAAAACCTCTTTTAAAGATTCGCGAATCCTCCCGAACTCGCTTTCCAACATAATAAGTTATGAATATTAATTATTTACGATAGAGTTGTGAGAGATATAAATTTTAAAGTACGAGAGAACCATCGAGGAAATGCATGTTAAAAGAGGCGCTCAAATATCTGGAGTAGTTTTGAAGAAAATTGATTCTCGGGAAAAATTTAGAATTTTTTAAATGAATTAATCAATAAAAAATGTAAAAAAAGTCTTTGAAGACAGTTCTGAATCCAGTGTCAAAATGTATTTAGTGAAAAGTCGAGGAGTCGCTGGTACTTTTAATTTCGAACAGCTATACACATGTCAATTAAAAAAAAAAAGCGGGAAAATGAGAGCAACGACGTTGGCCACGTTTTTGACGTTTTCTTTGTCTACATGTTCGTAATTGTGCAAAACTTGAAGTGTCCGGAAATACCCGCCGTCATTTTATGAGATCATAAGACATCTTTCCTCCCCCAATTACTGAAAGAATCCACATTTTTATTTATTCCTCTTCTAATCTAAAATCTTAATAGACAAATAATGAAATAATGTTGAAGTAAGTTAACTGCATTTCAAGAGTCCACAAAATAACGAGAAAAGTTTAAAAGGCGAATAAAAATAGAAAAAACGGTCTATTATCATTCTACTATCTGCGTTGATGCAAACCCGGAAAAATCTAGAACAGTCAATAGTGCAGTCTCGTCGGTAGACGAAAAAAAAACAGACAAAATACGTTTCTAGTCAAAACGAAAGTTGATAATGTCCGATTTAATGCTACATAGAATTATAAAATCGTCAATAGTTGTTATTTTTCAAAGCAGCGAAAAAAGATCGGCGAAGTTAAACTAGTAAACGAGTCATTGAAAAAAGAAAATAGATAATCTCACAAAAATAACGATGAATTGTCGTAAATTGGTATTTTTTGTTTTAGACAAGACAAAAAACATGTCAAATGAACTTATCTATTTGCGCTTATATGCGCTTATCTATTTTTTCCAAAATCACTGATTTTTTTAAAAGGAAAAGAACTGTTGTACGCGATTAATTGAACGATTGGCCAACAGCAGCCGTGTCATCGTCCAAAACAACATTCATTTCGGACGAAATGGAGAAACAAATTTTCAGCTGTTTCGCACATCTTTCACTTTTCGTTCCTACATAAAATGTTTACGATTGAATTGAGTACGTCGTAACTGAAATATTGTTGCGGTCTATATTGTATACTACGTAGAAGATAGATCGATGGTAACGTCGATTACGTGGTCTGTATCATGTCTACTTCAGAGTTATGTGTTCTGGGATCGTTTCAAAATAATAAAAAAAAAAAACATTCATAGAGCTACGTATCCTTATCGGTCCGTTAGTAATAGAAAAACGACATTTTTCTCATTGAAAGTTCACGAGGAGACGAAAGATCATAAAGAGGCTCGAAAAAGTCAAGATGATTTGACGTATTCTCGCTCACAGCTGAAATATAAGCCAGCATCTCTGTCTAGCGATTCAATAAAATTTTCCCGTGCCAAAATTCCCATTGAATATAAACTCTGTACAAAAACAGTAAAAAGAAATCCATTGAGAATATGGTATGAAAGTCACAAGTATATAAAGTTCTTCGTACCAAATAAAAAAGAGTGCACGAGGAAACGGGGTACTTTTTGCTGCACAAAAAAAGCGAGAGAAGCACAGAGGAGGAAAGAATAGAGAGAGAGAGAGAGAGAGAGAGAGAGAGAGAGAGAGAGAACGAGGCGGAAGATAGAAGAGCTTGAAGAGGAGCGCGTTACAATTTCATTTCCCCATGAGGATACCCTACGGTTCGGAGGATAGTCGATGCAGGTAGGCTGCAGCAGAGAGATGGCTTCGATACGGGAAAAATCAGGACGCAATTCGGTCGGGTGCTCGCGAACATACGATAGAAAAGAAGGGCGCGTAGGGAAGAGGAGGGGGCGAGGAAGGGAAAGAGAAAAAAAAGATACGGAATAGCACCGAGTTACTTTTGTCCATATGGGATAACGTAGTAGATAATACTATATCGTCCAGGAAAAAGCGAAGGATGGGCGCACAATGTTGCTCCGTTCGTGGCAATCGCTGGATCCAATGCTCGCAGTGAGGTAGCTTATATGAAACGAAAGAGGGATGTACTCTCGCAACGAAAGCGAGACACGTTTCTGGATAACGAACCGACGGACCAGAATTTAATTCCAGCTAGCGAAGATCGGACGCTCAAGCCGACGAGCCTCTGAGCCATAGAAGGAAGCCTTTCGCAGCTATATATGTCTTACTAGCTAGACTGCAGATTGCAGTATATAGCGCTGTATGAAACGAACGTAGGGATGCTTTTGCGAGAAGCTTTTCCTCAGACTGTCTACCAAAGCTTTTGCTTTACTACCGATGCTTCACGAGTGTAAAATTTCGTGATCTACGCTCGTTACAAACGTAGGATAGTTTTTGAACGAGTGAAATAGTCTACCGGCAGCAGTGAGTGTCTTAATAACTAAGAGGAATCGAGCACCAGGGGAAATCCCACGATGTACGTCGAGAACAAACTCTTCGATATGATCAAAAATACACAGATATCTTTATAGTTACTGTGAGAATTGGATCGAGTAAAATTTAACCCGCAAAAAAACGGCATAAATGCTGTAAAAAAAGTTGAGACAAGTACATTTACTCCCCCCAAATAGTTTGTCCAGTAACAAATCTCAGTTTCGATACAAAACCTTCACTAAAACTTATAAAAGAGATTTTCTCCCAAGAAAACCAACCTTGCAAAAGTGCTCTGATTCACATCGAATCTCTCAAAAAATGATAGGAGAACCCCACAAAAATTTTCTCAATAAATTAGAAACTCACAAAAAGCTATAAGAGCCTCTCAAAAATTTATGAATCAAATCATAATTTCACAAAAGATGCCAATTCAAACCTGCCCAAAAATTAAGTCTAAACTTCACAAAAAGTTATTAAATAAATAAAAATGATAAAAGCATTAATAGTCAAATACATTAAAACCTATTAAAATTCAATAAAAACACTTTCAACGAATTGAAAATACAGTTGTTCTACACAATAAGAATTAAGAATAAAAAATAATTATGAGAACAAATTTTGATACAAAAAAGATTTCAAACGCAAAAAATTAGATTGAAAAAAAAATTTTGGCCGAAGTATTTGGCGAGTTTGTAACTATAAGTGATATATTATGTAAAATAAGCGAAAAAACTCACCAAGTACTTCTGCCGAAATTTTTTTTTCAATCTATTTTTTTGCGTTTGAAATCTTTTTTATATCAAAATTTTTTCTCATAATTATTTTTTATTCTTATTCTTGTTGTGTAGAACAACTGTATTTTCAATTCGTTGAAAGTGTTTTTATTGGATTTTAATAGGTTTTAATGTATTTGACTATTAATGCTTTTATCATTTTTATTTATTTAATAACTTTTTGTGAAGTTTAGACTTAATTTTTGGGCAGGTTTGAATTGGCATCTTTTGTGAAATTATGATTTGATTCATAAATTTTTGAGAGGCTCTTATAGCTTTTTGTGAGTTTCTAATTTATTGAGAAAATTTTTGTGGGGTTCTCCTATCATTTTTTGAGAGATTTAATGTGAATCAGAGAATTTGTGCAAGGTTGGTTTTCTTAGGAGAAAATCTCTTTTATAACTTTTAGTGAAGGTTTTGTATCGAAACTGAGATTTGTTACCGGACAAACTATTTGAGGGGAGTAAATGCACTTGTCTCAACTTTTTTTACAGCATTTATGCTGTTTTTTGCGGGGATTTGTTGACTTTTTATATGGAATTCATACCTTGACAATTAAATATGTCTATATTGTGTACGTACTTGGGGGATACAAAAAAATCAGCATTTTTTTTCGGTGTTGCAGCAAAATATAATAATATTTGATCAAAAAGTGATTCTATCAAGAATTCGATCCTTAATAAAAATTTTAAAGGCCGCTCTAGCGATTTTTTTCTGATTTCGGCTAAAAATGGATACATGATCGAATTTCAAGCTACTGTATCGCTACTATATCGGGACTAGAAATGCATTGTGAAATAGTTCTCTAAGAAGTGTTCAAGTGAATTCAAACTTCGTAATTAACCGTCAGAACTTATAAAATTATTAGATTACTTAAAAACTTGTAGTAGTGCTGAAAAGATACGACGTATAAAAGAACCACGAACAAATAAGAACTCATTTTTTTTAATTTTATTAAAAAAATTGTACAAAAAATATTAGACCGAAATATACATACCAACAGAAATAAAATGCACTAAAAGTTTTCGAATTTAATAAAAAATCTAAATAAAACAAAATTCTCAGAGCAAAATAAAGTATGTAAATTATATGTCGAATTAAAAAAAAAATTGTCAGGAAAAAAAATTCCGTATCGAAAAATATTCCATAAATAATTACACCGAAAAAATACTTCAATAGCATCAAAATGCACTTAAAGTTTTTGAATAAAAGAAATCAAGACGAAACGATATTTTGAAACAAAAAGGTATGTGCACAGAATAGCGAGAGCAAACGTTCGAGTAGAAAAAAGAATTTCGGCAGAAGTACTACACCAGTTTTTTTATAACGTTTATTGATTACGAATTTTATATCATCAGCAATTGGTAAAAAAAAAGAAATTGTTGAAGTACTTATGAAATTCTATTCTTTTAGCTCAAAATAGTTTCGTATCACTTGCTTCCGTTTTGAGTTGGTTTCATTTTGATTGTTTTTTTCATTTCAAAACTTCAGGGGCATTTTATTTCTATTAGAATATTTCTTCATATACTTAATTAATCTCTTTTTGAATTTGTGAAACAACCAAATTTATGCTGACAAAGTTACCGACTAAAAAAATTTGGATGGAAAAAAAAAGTTTCGACGGAAGTACATAGCGAGGTTATGACAACGTTTATCAATTATGCATAGTACATTATGTACATACATTTAGCAATAAAAAATGAGCGAACTACTTTAAGCCAATTTTTTTCCAATAAAAATTATTTTTTTTATTTAAAAATTATTATTTATTTTTTTTTATTATAATTGATACAACGTGCTTAATTTAATTCAATTTACTTAATTGATTCATGGTTATAAACTCGCCAAGTACTTCGGCCGAATTTTTTTTTTCAATTTAATTTTGTTATTTTGAAATTTTTTGTTGTATCCGAATTTTTTTTCATTATAATTTTTTATTCTTGTTCTTTTTGCGTAGAACAACTATACTGTAGCACATCCATATTTTTAATTAATTGGAAGATTTTTTATTAGAGGTTAATAGGCTTTAATGTTTTTTACTATTAATGCTTTTATAGTTTTAATTTATTTTTGTAAAGTTTAGACTTCATTTTTGGTCGAATTTGAATTAGCATCTTTTGTGAGATTATGATTTGATCGGTAAATTTTTGTGAGGCTGTCTTATAACTTTTTGTAAGTTTCTAATTTATTGAGAACATTTTTGTGGGGTTCTCCTATAATTTTTTGAGAGATTTGATGTGAATGAGAGAATTTTTGCAAGGTTAGTTTTTTTGGGAGGATATCTCTTTTATAACTTTTTGTTAGGGTCCACGTTCAGAAGGAGATTTTTTACCAGAACAACTATTTGGGGGGAGTAAATGTACTTGTCTCAACTTTTTTTACAGCATACATGCTGTTTTTTTGCGAGGATTTGTTGGCTTTTTTGTATGAAATTCATAGCTTGCCAATTAAACATGTCTATATTGTGTACGTATCTGAATGATGTAAAAGAATTAATATTTTTTTCGGTATTGCAGTAAAATATGGTAACATTTTATCAAAAAGTGATTCTCTCAAGAATTGGATCCTGAATAAAAATTTTAAAGGTCGCTCAAGCGATTTTTTAATTGTTTCTGTTAAAAATGGATACATGATCGAATTTCGAGTTGGTGTATCGCGACTATATTGGAACTAGAAATGCAGTGTGAAATATTGATCTAAGAAGTGTTCAAATGAATTCAATCTTCATAATTAACCGTCAATACCTATAAAATTATTAAATTACTTAATACGTACAGTAGTTCTGAGAAGATACGACGTATAAAAAAACAACGAACAAGTAAAAACTTGATTTTTTTTAATTTTGTAAAAAAAAAAATTCAAAAGATATTACACCGAAACATGCGTGCCAACAGATCAACGGATCGGAAAATATTCCATAAAAAATGATACCGAAGAAATACTCCAATAGCATCAGAATGCACCGAAAGTTTTTAAATAAAAGTACTCATAATGAAACGAGATTTTGAAACAAAAAAGTATGCGCGCGAAATTTCGAGAGCAAAAGTTTGATTGGAAAAAAGAATTTTGGCCGAACTACTACGCAAGTTTTTCTTTTATAACGTTTATTGATCACGAATTATATCTTATGAGCAATATGTAAAAAAAAATTGGTGAAGTACTTATGAATTTTTTTTTTCTCAAATCAAATTTCTTTTCGCTCAAAATTATTTCACATCACCTGATTCCGTTTTGGGTTGCAAGTGCAAATAGTATTTTCATATATTTAAGGTCTCTACCACTTTAGGGTGATTCAAAACCATATATAATTCAAACCTAGGATGGTATCATACACCATTCTCTCAGTTATATAAAAACGAAGAGAGTGGTTTCCAAATAAACGTTATTATTGCATGCAAGGGACATTTTATGGTAAAAGAGAAGAGGGAAGGAGGCATGGTTTTCGACTCCGTTCTATAGTTTACGTTCAGAAAAATGGATTGTTGGAGCTAAGGTTAATAAAAAAAATTATTTATTTAGGCACTGTGCAAAAGTTTATTTATTGCATTACACTTTATTTTTGCATTATCACTCTTCTATCTCTATATATATAAATGTCACTTTAACCAAAAGTTGTAACTGACCGCGATCTTTATAACCTCACGACAAAGATATTAAATAATCATCGAATACGAGTTTATCCTACACCATTCTCTTAGTTATAAAAAAAAAAACGGAGAATGGTTTCTAAATAAACCTTATTATTGCATTCGAGAAACATTTTATGGTAAAAGAGAAAAGGCATCGTTTTCGACTCCGTTGTAGAGTTAGATGTGAAAAATAAAAATTACAGGCTTAACAATAATAAAAAATACATATTTGTTCAAGCACTGTTCGAAAGATGATTGAAATGAATTGCACTTTATTATTTTCGCACTATCACTTTCTTATTATAATAAAAGTCACTGTAACCAAAAGTCGATCGAAACTAACCGCGATCTTTATAACCTCATGACTGTTCAAAAATATAGTACGGTTGTCGTTTAGCTGTCATATCCAACGATCGTTTGAATATTACCAGAGTTTTACCAATATCACTAATGGCACTAGACAGCGACTGCGAAAAAGACAGTTGCGCATCAAAATGTGTGCGAAAAAATGCTCAATTTTTCGGCACAACGAAAAAAAAACATTAATATTTTTAATACTATTTAAGCTACGAGGTTCTAATTAGTGGCGATCGAAAGAGAAAAAAAAATAAAAAATATGTGAATTTAAATGAACCTCCAAAATGCTGTAATTTAATTTATATTAAAGAAACAATTTTCGAGAACAAGTAGAATCACGGTCCTTCTGGTAAAAGTGTCTTGTGCGACTCGCTTCATAAATGTACTTGTCTCGAGTCGCTACCGCGACTCTTAATGACAAAACGAAATTTATAAATAACTTAAACCCAACAAAGTTGCGTTACAATGGTGGCAACAAATATTCGACAGTAATAACATGGATTTGGAAATTAAAGAGATTGAAATCCCTGAATTATATACTTCCTTTCTAGGAGATTAAACTAGGAAATCATGCTTTTTCTTAAATCCGCACTCATTCGCTTTTCTCTTGTTTTTCTCAAACATTTTCACACTGCCAAGCCACGTTTCTCTTTTTTAAGGTCCATTGTCTAGTTCGGATTGAACGTGACAGCGCACGTCTTGATGGGTACGAAAAACGTGCGTTCCAAAGAATTCTGCAGACGGCACTTGAAGACAATGAACATTAACGTCAAGACCTACGATTCGCTAGTTCCGTTTTTCTTAAAGAAATCAGACATTCATTGTTCTCCGAAAAAGCTGCCGGATGTCAGCTATATTGAAAATTCTCCCTGTCAGAACTGTTGACAACCAGTAACATCATTTTATTGACGTATCAATTTTAGCTATCCGCAATAGACTTTTTTTATTTCGGAAAATTTCATTTTGAAGCATGACTTTTCAGAATTTTGATCGATCGCGTTCCAACATCTTTCGTACCATTCTTTTCACATTTTTTATTCATGTTTCTAGTTCAAACACGTTAATTATATAAGAGGAAAAATTCAAATCGAATTAGGGCAATGCATAATGCGGTCGATGAATCGAATTTAAAAAACTGTGATAAAATGATGGTCAGAAAAATAGGAAATTTAAATGCGACCATTACATTCGAAAATGAAAAAGATTCGATCGTTATTCTTTTTCAGTTCGAGGTTGAATCTAAAAATCGCGATTCACTTTATGACTGATTTTTTTTCTTTTTCGATAAAGTCAATTTTTTTGCAACGCTGTTCCATATTTTTATATTCTTGAATATTTTTCGAAGTCGTTATTATATTTCGCTTTTAATTGCTTTAAAAAAAAAACTATTTTCATTTATTTTCGTAGTTCGCGAACGCCGGCTCGAACGGTTCTAATGCTGCGAAATATCACTCGGGCGAGGGATGGGCTTCCTGGTAGAAAAGAGCCGAATCCGCGTATATAGAATTTTATATAAAAAAAAAAACGAAGAGACGGACAAGAGAAAGCGAGAAACAAAACGCTGCGGTAGGGGCGTTTGCAAGCGAAGCTGGCCGACGGTTGTGGCAGGTCAGGGAATTCTCGACCGCACCGGATTTCAGGGGTTTGGCCTTGTGCCAAGATCCCTGAATTGCCGTAAAAATACTGTACATCACGTTCTAATTTTTCTATAGATTCATATATTCATAAAAAATCTGAGCCAATGTACCTGTGACAAGATCACGATGGCAGTTCTCATCATCTCCTTTTAATTTCAACGAGTATCCTCGTCGTGAAAAAAAGATGAATAAACATTTTTTGAGCTACTCTCGTATTAATAAGCTGTCTGTATTAAAAAAATCCGATGCCAATGAACAAAAAACAAAACATTACCCAATTATTTGACAAAGCAAGGACGGATTATATACTTGATTATATTATCAGTACGATTAACCGAAAATCCGCACAGTGCAGCTGTAGAAAAGCTACGTAAGAGAAGATAATAAAATCGTTAATATATTTGACGCCGAACAAAGCAATAATCAAAATTGAACAGAGAAAATAAAAATTCAATTAAACGGACAACACCACTGTGACGGCTTCAAAAAATCGATTTTTTGAAAACCATTTTAAAAAATCTAAAATACTTTTAAAATTGAAATGCCGTTGGACCCAGGTCGAAAAAATAATTATTTTCGTAGATATTGAATATTTTGTGGAGCGGTGCAGCGGTCCGCGACGCTCGGGGTCCCAACTTTGAACGCGTTTTTCTCAAAACCACTTTTTTGAGTGCGGCACGCAGCAGAACTTGAGAAATTTTTAACCGATAGACTTCAAATTTTTACTGTATCAATAAAAGTAGATTATCTAGAGAAGTACATAAGATTTTTTCGATATCTCAATAATTATAAAAGTTATAGCCTATTTTCGACGAGCAATTTTGCTCAAAAATCATTCTTTAATTTCAAAGGCGTGCCTATTTTTTAAAAATGAATATTTTTCCAAATGCCTATGTACTTCTCTTCAAAATATCATATTATTAACGAAAACACTCGGTATTTTTTTTCAGATCGACGTTGAAGAGAGTTCTGCTGCGTGCCGCGAACCACTGCGGAGATGACGCGAGAGCTTCCCCAGCGCCACCATGCGGCGTGAAAAATGTGAAAAAAACGTTTTTTGATACATTAATAAACAAGGAACAAAACCCAAAAAAAAATTTTCAAATATCTCTTTTTTTCCCACAAAAAAAAATTCTTGAAAAATGTGAAAAAAATAGGATATTCGTCCGTTAAACGGATGAATATCAGCGGTGGGAAATCGCCGCTGAGAATGGTGTAAATACATAGTATCGAATCCATGGGGTTTATTATATGGATATGTGCAGACATCTAATACCGCAGGTATTTACACAAAATTATTTTTAAATGTAACTATGATGAGCTCCACTTTTTTCTACATTGAATTTATTCTAGCGTATAAACTTTTTGGATTTTTACGACTCCATCCCATCACTTTACGACCACTAGCTCAACTTAACTCGGGTGCTTCGTTTATCAGACTTGCGCAGGGTTTATATCGTGCTACTGTTTTTTTTTCTTTCGAATACTAATAATTCCAGATCGAATATTTCTTATCGTTAAATACGTCATTACATGGAGCTCATGTGCAAAGGGGCTGAATAGGCGATGCGTAGTTCTCTTTTCATAAAATCCGATGAAACTCAATTCAAGACCACTCGACTCTTCAACCTACTCGAGGGATATTAATCGAGAGCTCTTGTTAGTAATCGGACCAAGAGCTTGTAAGATAACTCTGTTCTCTATTAGTTATACTTGACGAGCCATTTTCACTTGTCATGCATGATAAATTCTAATTAATAAGGTTAATGACGTTTTGACGATAATTGAAAACGTTTGATTTATTGAGTTTACTTCGTAGCGCTCTATTTTTTCGATCTATCTCGTTTCGCACGAGATAGAAAAACAAAATGATTGTACAATAAAAACCTCCGCTTCTTTCTTTATTTTATAACGAACGCGGAGTGACATTTTCCACTTCAAAGATTCGTATAAATTGGAACAGTCACTTCAGAGGGTCAAAGATCGTTACGAAGCGATTTTAGCAACTTCTTCGTCACATTTCCAATTAAACTCATTGATTCGCTCTTTTCAAGGTCTGTCGCGGCAAATTGTTTCAGATCTCGAGAAGAAGACACAATTGCATTTTTTTACACTCTTCTGATTGTCACTTCTAGATGGAATGAATTAAAGTTGCAACGAATTAGCGCCGGGTTATGCGTCTCATGAAATGATTGCAGCAAATGCAAATTTTTTGTAGCATATCGATCAACGTAAAAAAATTAAGACAAACATGTATTTATTGCATAATCTCTAAATAAAACATTGAAAAGGTTATCCAAATTCATTATATTTACCTATTTTTTAATCTTAATTCCCTTGTGCATAACAGAATAAAATTAAGCTGTTTTTTGCGACATTCTTAAGGGGCCACATCTACGTAAAGGGTTTAAAAAACGAGCCGAAATTCGGAATTTTTTTTAGTAAACTATCGGAGAAAATGTAACGACTTTGTTCACTTAAAACTACATATGAAATGTAATCAGAGGTCGTTGACGTTCGTATTTTTTTTATCATTGTTCATTTTTTTTAAATTGCGTAATAATGACGATTTTGCTTCACGCACATTGCTATTTTGTATTTTTATTTGTCGCTGTTTTGTATTAAATTTTTTTCTTTTAATTCGGCGATCGTAAACGACCTCTGATTACTTTTCACTTGAATAATCCATTTGGTTTTTTGTCTCAGATGAACCATTTTCACTGGAGCAGAGTGTCCGCCGCCAAATATCTCGAAACAAAAATTTTGGATTTTCCAGCTGCCATATTTTTTTTCTTCTTCATGTTCTTTGACAATATTTTTTGTAAGCTTCTAAATATACGTACTTTTGAGTGAAAAAATATCATTATGTTTCCTAAGATAGTTTACTAGAAGAACCATTTGGAACTTCGGCTCGTTTTTCAAACCCTCCAGGTAGATGTAGCCCCTTAAATAAGGTACAATTAACATGTTTAATGTCGTCGGGATCATTAATTTCTTTTTTTGTATTGTTCTTGTAATATTCTCGTATATTCTCTCTGTTCTCGTCATCGCGAACGTCTCGTCGTCAGAGATTCGACGATGAGAAGACCTAATTAACGGAACCACGGAAGGAAGTATATCCTTCCTTTCTTTCATCGTTATCTCTCCTGAGAGCACTTTTTCCCAAAGGTGTCGCATGTCATTTACATTTTGCATCGTTGAACAAAGATCTCCAACCCTCGTATTTTTTTTTTCCTCTGTTTCTTCCTTCCGGCGTCATTTGCAAGTTCGTTTCTACCTTTCTTTGGCTTCTCATCACTCGTCAATTGCATTTTGTTTAAAAATAATTATAATATTTCTTTACAATTTGTTTTCATTACGTGAAACTATTTTCTTCGAATGAGAGCTCAATTAGATGGATGATTTGCATAACTTAACATAAAAGTTTTCAATCGAATTTTGTACTGTTCTATTATTGAGACATTTCAGATTGTAAAGTTCCATAAAATACTTCGAGTTACGAGAAATAACACACCGATATCGTCTGTAAAAATTTAGAGTCTTTTTTCAACACTGCTACGATGTTGGCAAGTGAAATAACGAAGTGTAAATTGTGCCAGACATAGTCATATGTGCCAGATTTTCCAGTATCGTCCAAGTAGGTTTAATGCTTCCGAAACCTACTTTCGAGGTTGGATTCGACGAAGAAACCCATTTACAACCCTCCAGTGAGCAACTGTACCAGAAAACAACCCCCTCGGAACAATCGTCGTGAAAAACTGTACTCTACAAAGCAATAACTTTCTACGAATAGTATACTGACGCATATAGTAATAACTCGTCCACAGGACATACAACCTTAGGGAAAAACTGTAGAATAGTAACAGTTTCGAGCAACAACCATCAAGAATTACAATTACATGAATGTTTGCTATTGACATTGGATGTCAAATTTTTTCAAAATCTTTAACATTAAATAAACATATGAGACCAACAGAATAGTTATTAAGAAAGATTGTCAAATAATTTAATAACAAAAAGCATTCCAAAATAATCCAATCAAGTTTGCGAGAAATGCAAATACGAGAAAAAAAAAAAAGAAAAAAAAAATAAAATAAAATAGTAACAGCCAAGGTAAATGGCTGTTACTTCGTCAGAGGATATAATCATTTTGTCGAGTATGGGGTACCTAACCCGACATTTATTTATTTTACCAATTTTACATACAGTACTCTGGCGAAATAATATCCTTTGATGACGTTATAACCATTTGTCTTCAATTTTTGCATATCGATCTGTAAAAAGATGTAATTACGTTTCTTAACCCTTTGAGGCATACATTTTTCCTTAGATACGATTTACTTGAAAATTTGCTTACAAAGGTTTTTGGGATCGTTGATTACAAATCTGAACTAAAAATTCGAAAACAAGCGAACGTTTTCAGTCAATACTATTGTTAGTTTGCATCTCGTACAGAAACGATTGGGTCTTTATTTTTTTAACAAAAACTACACAACGCAAAATTTAAAAAAAATTCTGAGCAATTCTTTGGAGTGTATTAAGCTTGTGAAAAAATTACCAATGCGATTTTCGTAGTTGATTAGGAGAAAATGCATTTTTTCATGAAAAAGTACGAATTTTGATTATTTATTTATATATGGTATTTATGCAATTAACAGATAATGAATGTACATATTTTTTGTACATTCATGAATGTCTCACGGACCATGTAAAAACAGAACATCCGGTATTTGTTGCGGCCAAAGCAATTAAATAATCTAAAAACTGCAAAAAAAAGGTGGGACATCGTATGTCCCACCATGACTAGAAGGGTTAAGGTAATATGGCTGCTTCACACTAGTCAAATGAGTGCTAAATTTTCAAAATACATTTATGCAAAAATTAAACTAAAAAAATTGAATAACAATGGTTTTGCGAAATCATCAACTGATAACTGCAAAATTTCATGATGTCATATTTTCATTAAGATTTTTCTAAGAATAATCCGTATTTTTCAACCGATTTTAATGCACCACGTTTTATTATGTTCCTCAAGAAATCCTCTGCGAATTCACCACATAGGTTTTTTTCTAAACTTGTTAATATGAAAATTACAGCAATTGGTTTATAACATTTTTTTTAGCCAATTAAGTAATTGGCTGCAACAGTAAAACGATGAAACTCAGAAAAAAATCCACACGGTGAATTCGTAAAGGATCTCTTGAGGAACAAAATAAGACGTGGTGCATTAAAATTGGTTGAGAAATATGGATTATTCTTTGAAAAATTTCCATGAAAATATGGCATCGTGGAATTTATTTATCAGTTGAAGATTTTGCAAATATATTGTTATTAATATTTTTTTACATTAATAAGACATGCTGTGATACAAATCAATCGTCGATTCATTTAATTAGTGCATTAAACTTTGCATGAATGTATTTTGAAAATTTAACACTTATTTGACTAGTCTGCATCAGCTATTTTAACTTAATAAATATTCCAATGTGTTAAAGATGCGAAAAAATGTTGATGATGCATCTGGTTTAATGGATCCATGCTTTTACGCTTCTGAACATAGAATAAATCGAATTGGTAAGGGTTTCCATCGAAAAAGGTATGGCTGCTTTTGCAGCACAATGTACTGAGACTCATTGGTAGGGCTGTTACAATTAATTTCAGATTTTGATCATACTCGACAAGTGAACTAGATCAAGTGGAACGTATGACTTCCTCTGAGGCACCATCGTCCTTTACTTTTATTTGATGATTCAATCAAATTTAATTACATCATGAATCTATATAGCAGTTTCTTTCGCCAACTATTCCATCGACAATTTGTAGCATCAAAGAGAAATCCTGCTATTGAACTCACGTTCTATATAATTTTCCGCGTTCTCGTTCTATTACGCTTTTCTCCCATATATAGCCGTCTGCCGCTTTTTGCACCTATTTCTCTCTTCCTCTCTTTCCTTCCTCGTTCGTGGATTCATGCAACTGTCACGAGTCAGCAGACAGATCTAAAGCTCTTTTTTTCGCATTTCGCTCTTGCTCAGTACTGCATGGTTCTGAATAGAAATATTCAAAACAGACAGAAACAGAGAGAGAGAGAGAGAGAGAGAGAGAGAGAGAGAGAGAGAGAAACGTGTAGAATGGTTTGTTACTTTCACGGATATGCTGCCAGTATTATGAAAAGTGACAATAAAAAAAAGGCTCAGGGGTGGCAAACAAAATGTCTTCTTTAGTATCAAGCGGAAAAGTATTTCTGTATTTTTTTTTTAGTAAAAATTCCACATATAAATATGTGTACTTCTATTTTAGCATCACGTTCTCCATGAAAATATGTTTTTCTCATTTCTCGTACTCGTGACGATTTTTATTCCTCTGAACGTAAATATCCCGTTGGATGATTGTACCCTTAGCAAAACATTTAACATCGTAAATCATGCTTTATTCCTGATACTTTAAGTTTACTACTACACACCTTCTCCTAAGCCCGTGGGATGTCCATAGGATCAATTGAACTTGCGTCAAATCAAAGAGTATGAAGTAAAATCTAAATAAAGTGAAATAGTTTCAATATAAAAAATTATTTTTGAATATTTCCGAAGCTATGCACTGTGCTTTATCAAACAATGTAGATGATCCAATTAAAAAAAATTAATGAACCTAATTCTCTGGCAGAAGGACACGTTTATGAAAAAAAAAGTGTTAAAAGTAAAGGTGCATCAAAAAACATTTTTTTTGTGGCCAAAAGTGTACACAAAAGGTGAACGGTATCTTAAAAAAATTTCTGCGTACAAAGCGTAAGAACCGTTTTTTTATAAGTTTTTTTTCTAAAAATATACAAGGGATGTTTTCACACCGTGCCCATGCTGATAAGAATATGATTTTGTCTCATGTACCTAAGCGATGCAGCCTATTCGATCGAGACGATAGAACACTTTGCGTCAGATATGTCCGCAGAAGCAACGACAAGAGAGGGAAAGGCTGAATGAGGGTGGAAAAGGGTGACGATCCTCTCGTGTTACTGGAAACTGACGAGGCTCGATAGAGGCTGTAAAAAAAGTAGGAGTTTCAACGGCAGGTTAAGACTCACGAGGGAGTCCATAATGTGCAAAAGAGGGTGAAATGTATGAATGAAAAAAAAGCTCACATATAAAAGAGTGTCAGGGGAAAAAGAGGTAAGGGTGCGAAATGGCTTTAAATAAGACAACCCTGCTTTTACAGCACTCTGTACGAACGTCAAGAATATTGCGGAGTCACACTGTATAAATACATATATAAAATGTGCGTGTACAACGGGTCGCAGCGAGACCATAAAGTGACAAATTTACGATGCTCGAATGACGTTCTCTCCCTTCGACGTCATTCACTCGCATGCGCTTTTTTCCTCTTAGGGTTTGTCTCAATTTTTTTTGTTTATTTTTCTTTTAGATACCCGACTTCCATTTTTCTTTATCTTTTCATGCACCTGTATGCATACAGAATCAAAGCGCACCGAGTTTCTTGCGCGTCTATTATCCTGCGTTTGTTATTATGCATCTATATTGTTAAACTTTTATCTTTTTTGCAGTAATAAAAAATAGAGCTGTCTTCTGAAACATCGATGCATGGAGTTAGAGCTTGAAAGATATTTTTATGGGATGTAATGATGTTTTACGATAAGGTACCTAACATTCATTCCAGTTAACGTTTTCGGAATTTAGTATCGTTTTTTTTAATTATTTACGACAGTTATACAAATGTTTGTTCCAAATCCCAGTGATTTGGAGGTGTGGGGAAGTTCGTTCTTAAACAGAAATGTCTGAGCTTTCTACAGCTTCTCGATCATTCGAATATACATTCTCCCAAATGAAGAGAAGTTTGTGTTGGTCCCGTAAGACTTGGATCGAATCGAGAGACGATTAATTGCACTCGCAAACCGATTCCCAAGGTGATTAATGATTGCGCCCCTCTTCCGTTAGGCGTTACTGGACACCGGTCAACGGAGCTTCCGGTCCCCAATGACTGGTTATGTGCATATATGTTATATATGCAAACACACTGAGAATCTTATCCGATCGAAATGCTAAATGAGAGAGAACTGGTTCGCTCGACAACCCATTTCGACCGGTACGTCGATAAATTCCACTGTGAAATCGAATATATACTATAAAAGACGGCTCTATTTGCAAGCAATACGAACGATCAACCAACATAAGTCCGATGAACCTTAAACCCTTTAACGGATACGAAACCAAACGTCTCAAGTTGACAATTTTCTTTTCACAACTGCGTTGAAAATATTAAAATACAATTTAGTACTAACAAGTAAATAAAGGCACTTTTCGTCACACGAAATAAAGTTCTGTTTGTGTATCGAATCATGTTACCGGCTTGACATGACTTCGTTTTCATATGCTCGCTGCATTCTGAAGATAACAAATATATTTTGAATTTTAGTAGCGCTTGAAGCTAGTAAAAGCTACGTAAAAAAATGACAAAACATATAAGAATATTATGATCGATTTTCATGAGGATATTTTGACTTTATAACTGTGACATTGCATATCTCACGTTAGTGATGTTTTTTCAGAAGCTTAACATGGTAACTTCGGCACATTACAGGGAAACTAATTTCGAAAAACGTTTCCGTAAATATTTACAATCGCGGCTTTCGCTCAAATCTGCTCCAAATTTTTTTTTAAATCATTTATAACATTTTTTTAATCATTTTTTTATTCGTAAGAATGGTTAAAAAAAATTTGGAGCAGTTTTGAGCGGAAGCTGTGATTGTAAATATTTACCGCAAATGATAATATTTAGGCATAATCATTTCATACACTTGTGTATTAATTTTAATATTAAAATTTTTTACGGTGAATACATTTGCATATCAATTTTAATACATGGATTTGTTTTAACAGAGCAGGGTATATGAATTATTATTTCCATTTTAGCTTCGTATTTTTGAGAGATGGCTTTGTGGTAAGAAATTACATGTATCGTATTGTTAACATTCATGTGTATCTTATTTTTTGGTCAACTGTCAAGAAAATTCAAAGTCATATTGTATTTTCAGTACCCTGTTCATGATGTATGAATTCATATACATATGTATTAATTATCAACCAAAAATATGGTTTATTTCAATACATGTTCACAAAATTCTAAAATTTCATTTGAATATTCAATGTTGTGTATATTAAATTCCACATCAGTGACATGAAATTTATATTCATGTTTTAATTTTGGTATACGAGTGCAATAATTTCTATTTTATATACCTAGTTTATAAATTTCATTTGCTGTTGTATGGTAAATCTATTGTAAATTTCATATATTTTTTTAACAGTGATATACATAATGAGAAGACGTTCAAAATTGGTGTATCATTGTATTAAATATCACTAATTATTCAACAGTTTTAAAAACTTAGGCATCTCATGTCATAAAAATAATGGACGACTATATTCAAAAGGGTGAATAAATGCATGGAACTGATGTAAAAAAAATTATTGGATATAAAAAATAATTCTGTTCAGTCCGTTTTTAATCACTAATAATCTCGTTAGGCGATTAATACTCTGGTGTTGTTTCGGTGATTACATTATTTCTGTAAAGACGAGTTCGATAGAGCAGAATTTAGCTCATTAGCTGGATCGATGCAAGATTAAGGATCTCATCTAAGGTATTCTCGAGTTTACAGAAGGTTCGAAGATGTGGGTCATGACTATAAATAATTCTTTACCGTACGAAGTATTTATGCACGACTTTGATCGAAGTAAACCGTTTACCGACCGAAGTTTATCCGTTATTCATTGATGAGTTAATTGGAGTGGATGTAATTCAATAAAAAATTGATGAATTCAAAAGAAAAAGGTTTTTGATCAGTGTAACTTTGCAATCAATTGCACGTTTGATAAAATCGAAACACGTGCCTTATTGTAGACAAATCGTGATAAGAGTTTCATATGTTCAAAAAGAATGCATGCAAAAGGAAGATCTGCCGGAGCCAAAATTATTACCTTTCACCGTAGCATCGAAAATATAGTGGTAACATTTTCGAAGAAGTCAAGAAAGGAAACCACAAAGTTTTCCAAATATATATATATACACACACATGATAACTTAGGCAAACGGAAAGGGTGGAGAATGCCTTGGCCGTCTTTCAACACGAAACCGCACTTTGCAAGATCTCCGAACGTTTCACCGTTGGGAGTCTTGTTTTATTTCTTTTAAATCGCAAAGAGTACCGCATATACAGTGAGAATGGAAGTGAAACATTGCGGGGTTTAAGATATAACGAATTCGGATTTTGGTGCATGCATATCTACTTCAGAAAATGGCGTGAAAAATAAGCCCTCGAGAGCTTACCAACTTTAAGTCTACTTTAGTCTCCAGCGTATGTGCAGCATTAAAATGTCTAAAAATCTTTTGAACAATGCTGCTCAGACGTTCCCAAACTGCAAAAGAACGAAGAAGTTTCAATGAAACAAAATTCCATGTGCAATTGAGTTACATAAATAAATTTCCCTCGCGAGCTGTGCATTTTCAAATGAAAATCGTATTTCAAATAAATCAATTAGCGTGTCAGAAAAACAGTGCGAAAAACGCGAAACCAACATTGCGTTTTACATCATTCAAGATACATTATTGAAACATAAAGTGTAAAATTGATAAGAACGGAATACCAGAATTGCACCACTTTGTACGAGCTTAGCTTCTATTCAGTCGAAATGAGGGTAATCCAAGGGAAGTGAGTAATAACTCATAGCAGTGAGTCGCTAGACTCCGCTGGCAGAGCGCGAGGGCGTTTAACCCTCCCGTATGCATATGCCTAAAAACTGCACATGGAGACACATAGACGAGAAGCGTGAAATTTAACGAATACTCGCTGATAAAGTAAATGGACCAAGTACTATCGCCATTAGCAACAGCCTGTGGCGCCTAAAGGTAATAGAGAAATCTTTAACGATTGCAAAAGTGTTCATCTCGTCGTATCAGGCGGCATATAAGTTGAACAGTTATTTTTATTACACCGATAATGCGACCGATTATCTTTTCTCTCACTATTATTAATATCGTATTTAAAATTTTATCACTTTTCAAATCTTTATTGTATAATTGTTAGAAATTTTTTCCGAAATCCATCCTGTTCGCTGCTTCTCTTCGGAAACTCGCGATCTAATTTTTGTCTACGTCTTTAAGGAGGGTGGGGACCCGTGGCAAAATGTAACCATTTACATCAAATTTACACAGTGTATTCTTCGACGTGTACTGGATGTTCCATCCAAATTTTAAATCGATCGTCTACTCCGTTTTTGTGAAACTAAATATCAAAAAAACACTTTTTAACATGGCAAGATGCTTACGGTCATTGGTGAACAACGTATTACGCCTGAAATAGTGACAAAAAATGTAAAAAACTTGTTCAAAAACCAGCATACCACAAATTACATGATTGCAATTACGGTTCCTAATAATTAAATAATTCGTCTGCATCGTTTATTAATTATTCACTTATTCATCAACGAAAACGGTGAGTTTTCGCCGATCAACCGAAAGAACAGGCTCTTTTTCGTTTGTTTTTGACGAAATACTACTATGTGAAGTTGGCGGTTTGCTTGGAAACAATGGAAGTGTCCCTACCCTCCTTAATACGATGTTGGTAATAGGCTATATAAAAAATAGTTGTAAAAAAATAGTTAACATCAAAATATACATGGATATTACACGATCCATTAATTTTGACTTTCTATTTCATCTGCTATTATTGTTTTGCCTTTTTTTACTCCACCTGCATTTTTGTATGTCTGTTCCTCGTAAATTTGGTTATATATACATATATTCATCTCATACCGCCATGCCTAGTAGTGTTATGTCGTTACGACGACAACGTTTATGTTTGCATTTACGGTTACGAGTCAGAAAGGCAAGCAAACAAGTTCGCCTGATGAGCGTGGGCACCGAGCCACACACCGAAGTATTTCGATGTTGCACTTGCCCTGTGTAATGGGGTTGCACATTCGGCTTCTCCAGTTTACCACACACCAAGACGAACATTTTACCCGATGTTTCTCTCAATTCGCAACTCTCTCGTACCATATTAGCTACCCGCAACTGAAGCCTCTTCCTATTTATTTTATCAAACGGATTCCTAAAATTTACCTTACCTCTACTTATTTATTTTATCAAACAAATTTACAAAATTTTACTTTTCCTCGTACATTTATTATTTACTTTGTGCTAAAGTTTATACAGCTTTTCTCCCCATCGACGTTAATATTTTTTTATGATTTCAATCTGCTTTCTTAAATATTTGCATCTTGTAATCTTTCATCTTGAATATTCTCTTATTTTCGTACGAAAAATTGTTTTACCAACGAAACCTTCGTATTTATGAAACTGTATAAAAGTAAATTTTCCCTCTTACTAATATTTTCACCCAGTGTACTGAGAAATTCGTTTAACAAATTCATGAATTTTGATTGGAAAATCCAATGTCATTATTCCTGTCATGACTTAATCAACTCCTTTTAATGAGAAAAATTCATTCATTTGGAATGCGATTTTCATTCTTGCTTGTATTTTAGTTGCTTTTTAATTAAAATCGAAAATTTATTTCAGGAACTCTATTCAAAAGCCGCTGGACAGAAAATTAATTCGAATTCGGCGTTATTTGAATGGCTTCATTCGCAAAAGTATTTTATTCTTTGACCAGTCTCGTAAAGAGTGAAGGAATTGAAGGACTTTTGAGAACGGTTATTCTCCTTCCCTCATATCGATTCTTTCGTAAAAACACTGCGAACACCACCTGGAGCAACGACAGCATCAGAATTCCAACCACGTTTGAGCTCCAATGCAGCACTACATCCTATCGAAAGTCGTTTCAATAATCCTGTCATGTTGCTGTTTTATTTCCTGTTTCTCATCCCTTCCTCCACGCTGTAAAATCCTCTCGTATATTTTCCACCTTTGTATAAAATCTCTCAAGAACACAGCTTTTTCCACGTGTGCGCGCGCGTAGTAAAAAAGGCCGCAAGCATGGAGTTTTACTATATATTCACAAAAAAAGAAATAATATTCCTAAATATTATGGTTTCAAACAAAAAATAGATTAAATGCAAACAAAAATCCAGACTTTTTTCCACATACTTTTTTATGTCGCATTTGTTTTCATAAATTTGTACAATGGATAATTTTTTTATTTCTGTAATTACTATTTGTACCTCTCAAATTTCTATCAAGTATTATTATTATATCGTTAATTAATTGTCGTAATTACAAAATTGTTTTTTTCTTTAGAATTAATAGATAACGCAGATATCTCAGTAACGATTAAAGCCCGAGGATGATATTTGTTTTTTCTTTTGTCAAAGGTTCAAAGGACTATTACGCAAAATTGCATCCAAAGGAAAATCGATCATTTGATGCTTGTTTGACTTATTTTATGGCTCAGCAAATGCAGAAAGCAGACAGAAAGAAGCACGAAAGTACAGAATAGATTGCAGTCCATATACACGTGCTGAAAGTCTCGATAGAAAGGCTTTTACGTTTTCCCACTGCATGGTAGTTTAAGAAAGCGTTGCCTTTAGACTGCATTCGTGTGAAACTTATGATCACATAACTTATACGTTCGTTAAGTTTTCTCGTTATTTATACCACCCTACGTACGACGACTACGTCTTTTCCATTCGCTGTTACACTCCAAAACGACGTACTCCAAAATGTCTATGTATTATTCGTTCGCAGGTGGAAATGACGACTCTGCGCTTCTTATTAGACTGTGATAAATTTGACTAAAGCTATTAAAAAATCGGGTTTTAATTACTCATCGTATTCGTGAAAATCTTGACTCGAAGATAACGATATTCATTCCCGTCAACAAAGTCAAATTTCCATTATAGTTGAAGATTAATAAATTCAAACAAAATGTCACAATTATCGTAATCCCTTTAACTTTTTTCATAATTAGTAATTATTTTTGAAATACATTCATGTTTCAAATAGATTTCACATGAAACCAATAATGAACTCGGCCAGGATGAATTTCGCACGTAATTATTGGTTTAAAAAATTGACGTTTCGATTTTATGTCGACCTCGATTGTTCTAATTTGTTTGCCAATAAAAATTTTCTACCGATTCAATTAAATCATATTTGTAAGCAAGTAATCAAAAAATCGATCTACATTTTAAGCTTATTACTTTTCGTGTAATCAGATTGACCGTCGCCTAATTTCATTATCCCAAAATAGAGAATTAAATATGACAAACAAGACAAAGTTTTGTGAATGTGCCATCTGTCAATCGTTTCTATCCAATTTAGGTCTTCATAATGCACTAAAATTTCATTTTGACAGAAAGGAGAACACCTACGAAAATTTTCGATCAAGAACTCTACTCATTGTCGAACTAGATTAAGGTAGTTGAAAATGAATCGATTTCGAAACTTCGGCATCAATAACATCGACCATAATATAAGCAGGTAATAAGTGATTGAATCAACCTACAATAGTTCAATAATGAACATGATTCATTACATGTATTTAACTCATTAATTAATTAATTTTCGATGTAATCAAGTTTCGGCTCCTATCAAATTCAGTAATCCAAACAAAATGTTACTACAGCTAATTTGTCTTTATTTGGCCATTGGATTGGAAAATTGAGTTACCAAATTCAGAGATAAATCTCGTTTCGAAAATTTTGAATGGAATCTCGAAGTCAAATGCAATTATCTGTAATTATTACACAATATAAACAAATAACAACAATGCATTTCAAAAGCATAATATCATATTGTACAATAAGAAATTGTAAATATTGTTTAAGGCGTCTTCTCACTTTGGAAATTTAAAAAAATCGATTTTTTTTTTTTTTTTAATTTTGAAAGTACATATCTTCAAAAATGTCATCTCGAAATTTCATAAAGATCGGACGAGTCTAACTACATTTTTTGGCGACCGTTAGGTGACTACCTGAGAGTACCCGGCGATCCCTTTCACGCCGCTCGGACGGTCCCTGTATATCTGACTCTATACAATTGAATAGCCGTGTTCTTTTGTTAATGTAGTACCCCTTGCTTAGGTATATTCTGTTTTCGGGTCTATACTCATGTAATAAGACCTTAACACGTGCATTTTTCAAAAGAAAATCACTCGGCAACGATGCTAAACTGTTATTTCATCAGTCTAATTTGAAACTTCGTAACGGCAACATCTCTGCGCTCAGGATTGTTATAATGGATACTATCATAAAATTTCAACCGACAGCAACCCACAGCATACGTATTGTTCAGACTCATGGTGCAAGTACAAGAAAGCAGTGAAAAACAATCAGATAGAAACTTTTAAACATCCTCCTGCTCTAGCTGATGATGTTCAAGAGGTTTTGAAACCGATCTATGAAGAACTGACGAAGGACGAGTTACTGGAACGATGCCTCGGAGGAAATACCCAAAATAACAACGAGTGTTTCAACAGCTGTGTCTGGGCAATGGCGCCGAAACACGTTTTTACGGGAAGAAAAACCGTGGAAATTGCTTGCCAAACAGCGGCATGCATTTATAACGAAGGGCTACAACCTGTTTTAAAAATTTTGGAGGTGATGGGTGTCAAACTAGGCCCTATCGCCGTTCAATACGCCGAGAAACGCGACAGTGATCGCGTACGCGTAGGGAACCGCCGCAGCTCTAACGCTTCAAAAGAGACTAGGTCGAGACGAAGGGAAGCTACTTTGGACGAACACACCTTCTACGAAGAATCGGAAGGTCCATTGTATGGAGCAGGCATCGCTGATTAACCCGAGGTAAGGTTTTTTCATGATTTTTCTGCAACCAAAACTTTAAACGCAGTTATCTCAAAACAAGGTTTTTCGGTGCTTTGTTGATGAAATTTCGGAAACTATCCGGCCGATTGTCATGAAATTTGAATGACATATGCTTCATAGTTATGGCTATAGCGCATATCATCAGATTTTTTAAATTTTGATTTTAAGAATTTTTTTTTTACAAAAAACTGCAAAAAAATCGTGGTTTTTTTTTACTTTTTCGAAAAACGTGCGCCATTTTGTTATTTTCGCGAATATCAAAAATCTGATGATATGCGCTATAGCCACTGACATACTGAATCTAAAACAGTTTTATTTTTTTGTTTCAGACGACCCGTCTCGGAGATACCATCAACAAGCCACGACCATAACATTTTTACACGGGTTTTTCAATGCTACTGATGTATTATAATAATTGTTTAAAAAAATAAAATAAAAATTTTTTCATGTACTTGAAAGATGTGTTTATTACATAGGATCCGTTTTATCCCATAATTTTAAGCAAAAATCCTCGAAAAAAAATCGCAAAAACAGCCTATTTTTGAGGCGTTTAAAGTGAGAAGATGCCTTAAAATATAGCCATTATTTTGATGTTTTTATTTAATACTTGGCGTGGATCCACTACCGCTCTTGATATATTAATGATGCAAGTAAACAATTGAGACAAAATGATTGGGTTTTATGCCAACAGTGTTATCAACTGTAAATAAATGATCGTACACTTTATATTTCACTTTTACGATCACGATCTCGCAGTAATGATTTTTTTCCACCACAATGAATTAATTTTTTTTCAGTTTTTATCGAATTATTTTATCTATGTTGAACGAGTGCGAAAAGTTCAAAAAAATAATAAACAGCGAATTAATTAATCAATAACCATACGTTAAACTCGACGAAACAATGTGCCAATATTACAGTCATATTTCTTGCTGTTATGTCGGTTGCTACGAACCCGATTTTTACGACGTATTAAAACAAAGTATTATATAAATGTACCCTCGAGTGAGAAAAAGGGGGAGAATTAGTGAACCGCGAGAACGTACTAATTAATTAGTGATAATGAAGTCTTCAATAGTAAACACAAGCGAGCAAACACGTAGAGTTCTTTTCAACGGTCACAACTCGCGATATTTTATGGTCTTCAAGTGTCCATAAGCCAGGGAAAAAAATCGACAAAATAATGCGTTACTAATGCGAATAATTTTTCAATACATAAAAAATAATGATCGGTTTTTTATATTGAAATTTGCGTTGATGAAGAAAATCTCTATTTCCACGAGATCTTAATTAAATTTTTTTATTCTATTCTTACTCAATTTTTCCAAAGATGATAAAAAGCTTCGGAAAGTTCGAAGCCAAGACTGGAGAATATGGTCTATACCAGTCTGGTGGTTCGCCAAGAAAAACATCGCTTTATTTGAAAGTTTCAAAAGAATTTCCGCAAAGTCAAACAATTTTCACTCCACAAACTATGCGAAATCATTTCTCTTTCAAATTCCGTCGAACTTATTAATCACGAACGGAAGGATAGAGTTTTTTTTTCGAATGATCCTGTTCATTACAACAGTGTTTAAGTTTAATTTTCTCATATTGTTCGTCATTTTCTATTTTGAGGTTTTAGAATCGCAAATTTCAAGACTTTTGATCGAGTGGCCAAACCTACCGAACAAACCTAATCGTTGATTCATCAACGACTCTCGATCACCAGACAAATCGTTACAGCTGTTTTCCATTCGAAAGTAATTGATCGGTGCTACGAGGGAGAAATAAGGAGAAAAAAATTAAAATAGATTGTGTGAAAGATCCCTTAGCGAAAACGAGGACTCCATTAGTTCTCTTAAAAAAATGCAATAATTAGGGCTTTTTGAATAGTTCAAATTGAAAAGTTACCTCAAGGTGAATCGTGTGAGTAATATTTGCCAATAATTATCGACGAACTAGCTTTATGATAATCCCGTACGATCAATTTTCAAATTATGCTTAATTATGTCCAACTATTCTCGATGAAGAATCTCGTTGTCGCACAAAATCGATTTTTCTTATCTTTTTCATTCAATCAAAATAAATGTAAACGTATCGTACTTACGTAAAGGCTCCAGACCGATTTGGATAAAAGTCTGCAGTTAAAATGTTCACCATTAGTTGTAACGTTCAAAATCATGTTTCAATTGGATAAGCCACTGCCTATGATCAATCATACGTTCAATTAAACTTTGATTTGCGAATATCACTTTTGAATTCCGCTGACAAAAAAATCAGGGTAAAATTGAACGAAAATAAAGCTATGAAAATTAGAGCCGAAGTTATTAAATTGTTCACTATAAAATGCGATGATCATTCGTTGTGTCTACGAACGTAAAAAATTCAATCCGATTTTTCCCGCCTTTAGAATTCGTGAGGAAAAAAAGGTTTAGCTTCGATCTCGAGAGCCTGACGATTTTTACGTCCTCGTGGGTCATTCACGTTCACCATCCACATTCACAAGAACACATACATCCATACACACGCACAAAGCGAAGGATAAAAGTCTCCAAAAGTTTCGTCCACCTCCGGGACAAACACTCCATAAAGTATATCTATAGATAAGCGTACTGCTCGTCCTTTCTTCTCGCGACTTTATCCCGGACACTATCCACTCGACCTGACTCTTTCTACTTCCTTCCTCAAACTGTCACTCGTGTACATAAGAAACGGGAACAAATTTCAACGAGCATGTTTTTTTTTTCCTACTGGTCGAATGTACAAGTCATTTCTCGAGGAGCTTCCGAATCCTCGAGACTTGAATTTCCACTTCGGGAAACTTTTTAACAGCGTGATTTGTCACATCAATTTCAGGAAATGGCACTTGTCACAACAATTCTTTATTGAATTTTGGTGATTGAAAATTATTCGATCTTCTTTAGAGGGTGTTTTTTGTTTTGTTGGTGGATTGCGTAAAAAATTAAACAAGAGATAATTAAATTACGTTTTTATTTGTCTTTCGTATCGAGATATTCTCGTCATCATTTTTGTTTCTATTCTGTTTGATCATCAATCGAAGACTTGACTGAAAGTTCAATACGACCGGACACTGCGGGTGCTTTTTCCGTTCTGATGACGGCAGAACGCGCGGGTTGCCGGCGCGTTACGTACTGTGTGTGTGTTAAACAGGAGAATGGAACCGCAGCACCGCGCAACTCTCACGACGCTCGAGCTTCTCCAGCGAGTGGCGCAAAAGCTCTCCTCCTCGTCTCGGATCCGCAAGAACGCGATCCCTCTCACTCTCTTTTTCTGTTATTCTGTATCTCTCTCTCTCTCTCTCTCTCTCTCTCTCTCTCTCTCTCTCTCTCTTTCTCTGCCTCGTTTTTCCCTCATGTACAAAGCTCCTTTACCATTAGAATTATAAATACATGTACTTGCAATAGCGTCCTCGGTCGGCTATGCTCTCGCTTTGCTTAACAATCCCTTAAGCTTTCAATTCGTTTCCCCTTATCTCTTTTGCCCCTACTTAACGATCGAAGCTCTCAGTGTAACTCGAATACTCTCGCATGTCAAAAATAAAAATTCAATTACAAATTGTCAGTACAATGTTTATTCACAAATCTGAGAGACGAAATGAGTTATATGCGCGATTTACACGGTAATAATCATTATCATTGTTTCAATGGCTTGTCACCTTTAGAAAACAGGTGATCAATGAAAGCCGCCAGTGTCACAGGGTTTGAATAGTGTCGTGACCAATATAATTTTGCCAAGGGCTACGATCCACACGCACAGCCATATAAAAAAACATTCCATCCAAGTTACCACACCTCATTTATACCGTAGAGCCAAAAGAACTTCGCGTGCATATCTAATCAGTCACGCGATAACGGTTACTTTTTTATTCGACGTTCCAAATCTACAAACTGCGCAAAAATCCACAAAGCTTGATTGTCGGAAAAAATATTGTAACAGCAAAATCAATTTTCATGGGAGTTTCATCCGCATAAAGAAGCGTTATGTTGAATTTCAATTGGAGAAAAGGGACGATCTCGATAATTCTACAAAAATATATAATCGAAGCACGAAGTTTTTGAAAATTTCACCCACCCGGATGTGAAATCGTGGAACTGCTGGAAACACGAGCAGAAAAAGTGGAAAAAATGTTTTGTTTCAGAATGTTCTCGTTGTTTGTGTACCAAGGAGATAATCACGGATACAAAAAATCCAAAAAGGATTGAAGAGTGCTTACAAAGAGGGTAGTTAATATTGTTTTCGAACAGCAAGTTTACCTAGTTGGGAAGAATAAGACAATACATTTTTTCGTTTTAAGGAATAAGGAGTAAACTAGGGAAACAAAGGAAACGTCTTTCCTGTTGAAAAATCGATGACTGCTTTCAGAGCTCGTGGATAAATGTGATTTAATTTGATGACATGAATTTTTTAAATTCTTTCTACGAGCTGAAAAATAAGAAACTTTCGGTGGCTATGTATCGAGCGTGATAAATTTGATTCGGCGACGCTGAAAGCAGCGTTATAGTAAAGTGTTTTTCGACGGAGAACAAAGGGTTCGGTGGAAATGAGAAGAGAGTGAGAGACAGAGCGAGAGAGAGAGAGAGAGAGAGAGAGAGAGAGAGAGAGAGCTCGAGTAGCTTATACAGAAGGGACGAAGAAAATTTTCCGAGACTTTCTATATGGGGTGTACATGGTCAAGTACCTCCATTAATATGATGAAAGGAAACAATTCTACCCCTTACACCCCCTTATTTTCACTCGAGTAAAATATAAATATACATGCACATCATCGTCGCACTGCACCGGAGCATTTTTCCCCAGACTTCCACTGCATTACGACAATGTAGGACTTCTTTTAAATAATTCAACAGACAGTTGTATCATTCTGCATCTCTCGTAGGATCTCGCAAATATTTCTCTCGTTACCACATATTTATTTGCACATTTCGTGAATACAGTTATATTCACCATATTACTCGTAAATTTTCATTACAAATATACGAAATCAACAAAAGTGTCGGGTTGAAATGTCGGATGAAAAATAACAAAAATACACGGGATCGTTTGTTTTCACTGTTTCGAGATCCGTCTGAGTGAATTATAACAAAAACCATATTGCATCCCTGGCGGATCCAGTAACGGGACCTTGTGAAAAATACAATGGGAAATTCCTTTGTCCTTTTTACAAGGTCAGGCCTCAAAGGCAACGCTTGCCTTACCTTTAACGTCTAAAGTAACGCTAATGAAAAAGACAACGGAAATTTCCGTTTCCTTAACGTCGCCGGATCCGCCAGGAATCAAATGGAAAATTTTATTACGATAATGTAAATTAGATTTTTGGATAAATTCTTCTGCCTTTAGCACCTCAATTCATTGATAAAAGTATCTGTTAGTTCGCTATTATTTCAAAGAATCATTAGTTTTTAGTATTCAAAGGACAAATGAAAACCAGTCCCATTACACTGAAAGATAGAACCATAAAGAAAAAAAAACTATACGTATTATTTACACCTTTATGTACAACACGATCAGAATGAATTATAATTAACCATTTTTAATCAATAAATTAGGGGGAATTTCGTATAACTTTTATAAAAATTCGAATTTAGTAGATAAACTTTATCTACCCTTGAATTCTGCGGCCCTCGAAATCTTGCTTGAAACGGAGCGTCAACAATAAAACAAAATGTATTCAGGCTATAAAGTGCCCAACTAAGGTCCAATTTTTTGACTCCGGCACGATTCAGTATCGCATACATAACCGACAATTTATTCGGATTATAAATCGTGAACCAAGTCCGGTATCGAAAATTTGTCGTTCGGTTTTTTTTCTTTTTTTTTTTTTACCAAATCCGCTCTAGCCTGGATCGAGAGATGAGTATAGTAAAATAGGAAGATGCACAGCTGCATAGGTCAGCATATAATATTTGATGCCCGCAAGGCTTTTGTGCCAATGAATCACACGATCGATTTTACGGTATCGACCATAAATCCCCAAACTTCTCGAGTTGCCGTATAGAAAATCCCTTAATCTTTTTGTCCAAACTCACTCGAGCGAAACTGCGGGTATGCACACCCTTTTTTCATTCGCTTTTTTCGCTCTTCCTACTCGCCTTGCCTTTTGTGCCGATCCAACACTCAAATCTTGGCTGCTTTTCACCAGTTTTTTTTTGTATTACCGCTGCGAGTCACGCTGTCGAAAAACAAAAGTGGATCCTGAGGAACACGGTTTTATAACGCTCAAAAATCCTACTCTACTCTACTCCAGATTTATCCCAAAAAACCTCGTTGAGAACAAACAATAACGCGATGACAATATTTTTGTCGAATATTTTTTAAATTATAGTTAAATAATTAGCACGCTTATTTATATTCAAAAGTTTTAAGTCAAAATCGCAGTTTATGGCTATTATCAAAATGATTCCTTTGATCAAACGTGAACAAAGTCGACGGCTTAGCAAGGTAAACAGATTCTGGAATTAATAGATCTGTGGTGTTGTAATATAATGATTAGAGGCTCTTCTATACGAAAGTATAAGTAAATCGAATCCGATAAAATCATAATAATTATATGATATAAATGTGAAAACTATAACGAGAGTATTGCTGAATTCCTACTCGAGTGTACGTCGATTGATTAATCCTCAAACTTCGTGTTAATAAATTATCTAAATATTCAATTTGCATCCGTGGCAAAGATACTATTATCGAAAATATTGAAAATTCTCTTCAATTATTAATAATTTAATATCGCCCTGGCCCAAGGGAACTAGATGTGAGTTCGGTAGAGATAATTACTCGAACGAACGTATATATGTATACAGGCAAATTATTAATAATTTATCTATAACGAATATTTCAATATCAGATTCTTCTCAAATATGGAGTCGCAACGGACGATACGGAAGTAATTGCAGTTAGTCTGTTTCAATAACACTGCTCAATTGTTGAATCGCGACAACTTTGCGCCAAGCACATTAATTTTGCTAGCAGATCTAAAGATTTTCTCTGGGCATTGTAGATGTAGGTCACTGAGCGTTCCGATGATACATTACTACAAATAGCTAACAATACTTCAAGTGGGATAGTGATATAATTCTTGCAATTAGAGTTTCTAGCTCGATGTTCTCCTTTTTCGCCCTCGATACAACGAAGCTTTATTCTAGTTCTCGAAAAATGAGCGAAAATGCCATATAATCAATAATATGAATGAAAATCCGATTAATTTAGGTAACAGCTTTACATTAATACTTCGAAAAACAAAGATAATTCACGCTTTGAATCAATAATTCATAAAAATTCTCCAACCTATTTTTTACCGTATCTTTATCTATGAAAAAAGCCTTCCATTAAAGGTTTCCAATAATGCATTAAACTTTCGGAACCGTATAATATTTTCAACTGGTTTAAATAATTATGGCACGCCATTTTGCTATTTATTGTTAAAAATTTTCGACCTCAAATGAAAATACAATATCTCATTAAAACTGATACTAATAATCTCCGAAACCATTATCTTTATCCATGAAAAAAACCTTCCATTAAAGGTTTCTAATAATCCATTAAACTTTCGGTACCGTATAACATTTTCAACTGGTTTAAATAATTATGGCACGCCGTTTTGCTATTTATTGTTAAAAATTTTCGACCTCAAATGAAAATACAATATCTCATTAAAACTGAAACTAATAATCTCCGAAACCATTTTAATTTAGTCAAGAGCAAAAACAATGAATTAATTTTATGTCTAGACATAAACTAATTCGAAATGCACAGGGAAGGATACAGAAAACGTTGAATTAATTTTTTGTCTAGACATAATTTTAATTCATTTTTATTATGTTATAAGAAAAAATTTATGCATTTTTATTCAGCTCAACAGTCATAAAAATTGTGAGACTAAAATTTAATGAGTCGCAAAATAATTCAGTAAATTAATATTATGGTACGACATCACACGAATTGACGATACAAGAATTTATTAAGGCCGAATAAAAATTCAGTGAATTAAAATTATACTTCGACAGAATGAATCTTCAAAGTCAAATTGAAATATCACAGTGATAATAATTCAATGAATTAAACTAAACTTTAAATCGCATGAAGTTTTCATTATGTCTAGATAAAAAATTTATTGACAATTTTCATTATGTACATAATTAAAATATTTAAATTAAAATTAAGTACATAATTTTAATTCCGTAAAATTTTATTCGGAAATTAAAATTATGCACAAAATTTTAATTCATTCGAATTTAAATTCGAGTCTCAAAATTGTGTACATAATTTCAATTCTCGAATTAAATTTTGGAGCCTAATTTAATTTTTCGATATTATTAAGGGGCTATTAGAGTTTGACACTTTTGAGAAATCGATTTTTTTTTTCATTTTTCAAAAGTACATACATGTAATATGGTTGTGTAAAAATTTCAAAACGATCGGAGAGGTCTAAGTATATTTTTCAGCGTCCTTTACATGAGTACCTCAGCACGCGTACCTGAGCGCCAAAAACTTTGAACGCGTTTTTCTCAAAACACCATTTTTGAAATTGGTCTCCACGAGATCTCAAAAACTACTTGACCGATCCTTATGAAATTTAAATCACATATTCTACATATATATTCCTAGAAATTAACGCTCTACGAAGTTAAAATTTTCATTTTACATTATATTTTTAATATCTTTTTTGTACAAAAAACAGTGAAAAAAACGTGTTTTCTATTTTTTTCTGTTTTCATCCGCCATTTTGTTATTTATCGACAAAAATTAATATCCAAGCGTCATTACCTACCTGACGTTATACTTAATCTAACGCACTTTGTTTTTTTGGTGTCAGACAAGGCGTTCCTGAGATATGATGGAGACCGTTTGCCTCCTACTTTTCGAGGCGCTTTGTTCAAGTGCAGTTTTTGCACATAAAAGTGTAGTAAAATGAATAAAAAACAAAATTTTGTATGTAAATAAAGACTAGATTTATCATCCCCAACAAGTTTTATTTCAATATTTTTAACAGCATGCCCAGAAAAAATTCCCAAAAATAGCCTTTTTTTTTTAGCGTTCAAACTCTAATAGCGCCTTAAGATTGTATACATAATATTTATTCTTCAATTAAAATTTAGATTAGTTACAATAGTCTACATAATTTTAATACGCTCAAATTTTAATTCATGCAAATTTTATTGCGTTCAAATTTTTATTTATTCAAATATTATTTCCTGAATAAAAATTTGAATGAATTAATATTTGCAAATTCAATTTCATTTATTTTTGAATTCCGGAATTAAAATTTGGATGAATTAACATTTTAATACGAGAATTAAAATTATGTACATAATTTTAATTACCCCAAAGTTTAATTCTTGAATTAAAATTATGTACATAATTTTAATTACCCCAAAGTTTAATTCTTGAATTAAAATTATGTAAATAATTTTAATTGTCCAAAATTTAAATTCTTGAATTAAAATTATATACATAATTTTAATTCAAGCTCTTACAGCTTTTAAAAGCTTTACAGCAAAATAGCATAGCTGCTGCTCTCTATAGCCCACGCACGGTTCCTATTTCCTAGGAGAGTTCATGAATTCTTCAACAATTATATTAATAACAACAATAAAATTATGTACATAATTTTAATTACCCTAAATTTTAATTCATGAATTAATATTATGTACATAATTTTAATCCTCGAATTAAAATTTGGGGTAATTAAAATTATGTACATAATTTTAATTACCCAAGTAATAATTTTAATTACCCAGTAATTAAAATTATGTACATTATTTTAATTCTTGAATTAAAATTATATGCATAATTTTAATTGCCCCAGATTTTAATTATGTACATAATAATAAAATTAATAAATTAATAAATAATAAAATAAAAAATAAAATAAAATGTACATAATAATAAAATTATGTACATAATTTTAATTACCCTAAATTTTAATTCGAACGAATTTAAAAATAAAATTTGGTACATCATTTGTGTTTAGGAATTAAAATTATGTACATAATTTTAATTCTCAAAAATTATTTCACCTCAGCGTAAAATTTAATTCGGAATTAAAATTATGTCCAGATTTAATATTAAATGGTATATCTAATTCAGTGGTAATTGAATATAAATTCGATGAATTAATATTATGTCTAGACATAATATTAAATTCTTTAAGGAATTTTCATTTAGTATATTTTTTATATGACTTCATTTTTATGACGCTAATAAATAGCAAAACGGCATGCCATAAATAATAATTATTTCAGTATAAAATAAACCCAGAAAAAACTTTGATTTTTCATCAAAGGCAGTTTGACACGATTAACCCAAATGAATTTCGATTGAGACTTTTGGTGTCAGTCAAATGGATTTCATTAAATTCCAACGATTTCAAATTTTATGAAGGATCCATGCGCACCTATGAATACACGGCATTTTGAGAAAATTTGTCAAACTAGCAAACTAAACGGATTAAATTGTTTTTTAATGAAATTAAATTAAAAAATGAAACTGAAAAGAGCCACAACGTAAACTGGAGTGTACAAAAAAGAACGTGACACCAAATCCCCATTAAGCCCGGCTCACGTAATTAGACGGAAATGAAGACAAAAAGATAAATCGACACAGGGGAGCGTAGATCCGGGAAAATTCTGCGGGTAAAGTAGTAAAAACCCTTTTCGCTTCAACGCCACGAGTCGCTACGTGGAGAATAAATATTTTATGTCGAGGGCCTCGAGAGTGTTCTCATGAGCGAAAATACCATCAAGAAAAATAAAGCAAAAGTGGTAAAACTGTTATGCAAACCACCGTTGCTACATCCATGTTTTTATGCTGCAATGTAATGTATTTATACGTTGCAATATATTTTCATTTCCTCCGAACAGAGTTTCGCGGATAATTTTGGAATATGGCCGATAATTGGCTTCCTATTCATTCTCAGATCCGGTTTCAATTCGCTACCTCGCTTTCGTGTGTATTGAAAAAGTGCAATCATCAATTGCAATTAATCCTCATTATTTTTTTATTAATGCAGTCGATGTGAATATTACTTGATTAAACATATTCACAAGAATACGTTCCATAAAGTGCTTCAAAATTGAAAACTAAAATTCGTATCAAATTCATTAAATATACAAACGATTTTTAATTTTTTAAGCAAAGTCACAAGACCTGTACTTTTGCTTCAAAATGATCTATAATCCATGTCGAGTAAGGATATATTGATGATAATAGAGGAACGAAATATATATTAATAAATAAATATATATTTCTATCAAAAAAATGCATTTAAGCTACAGTGAAAGGTGCACAATATATTGTGGGAAATTAAATATTTAATGCTGCGTAATACATCGCATTATGAAATATGGAACCACAATGCATCCAGTGTGATCAATATATTAACAAACTTCAAAGGACTGAAGGGAGCAGTCTGCCATTTTCAATGATTTTGTTAATAAATTTTTTTCTCATAGTAAACTTGATTTATTTATATCTACTTTTAATACATGAAAGTAGACATATGAAAGTAATACAACAAATTTTTTTTTTTTTTTTCACTGTAAATCTCGCTGGTACGGCAGCCTAAAGTTAGCCCTGCTAAAATCTGGTTGACACGATATCTTGACTTTGGATCATTTCAAACAAAAAAAGTGGCGAAATTAGTAAAATATAGACTTGTCGCTATCGTTCGGCCTAGAATAATTCACGTGTGATAACAAAAAATAAAATGGCGGACTTTTGAAATTTTGACCTTTTTTTTCAACTTTACTTGTTTAAACAATCGACTAAATATATATTAATAAAAATGTATAATTTTAGGTCAAACAAAGGCTATATATGTGTAAAATAAGTGTACCAAATTTCAGCTCGATAGATGCAAAACTTTTTTTTCTAGAATGTCAGCCAGGTCAAAAAACGTTGTTTCGAGAAAAACGCGTTTAAAGACGCGCCAAGCGCCTAGGCGCATCTGAGACTCTCGTCTTGCTATGCGTATTTCTACCTGTTCTCGGTCTTTCTGGCATAAATGACACTTTGTATAGTAATTCTATAAATATCTACTACACAAATCTGTACTTTTCAGAAAATCGATTTTTTGAAAAAAAAAATGGCAGACTATCCCCTTAATGATCTTTTCCTGCTGGCGGAGCAATGATTTTATTTAACGACAATATTTTTAGTTACTATTTACCCGTAAGTAATTCTTACTTTTTGTTGGACGGAGTATTTCAGCAAGAGCCCCCACGTTGTTCCATCACTTCTAAAACTTCGTTAAGGAGGTTGTATCGATATTTATATGACATGATACGAAAAATACATTATATTTGATTATTCCAAGTTAGTGTATTGAAATTTGGCGTGAATCTTCTTGAACAGCATTTAATTATGTGTGAAAAATTTGAAGAGGTTTCACCGCCTGGTAATCGAGATATTCATTGTTGAAAATGACAAGTTTAACATGGGCTCTTATGGAAGCTTTCAAAAAATTGCGAACTTCAACAATAAATATCTCAATTTTGAGACGGTGATTCATCGGCATATTCCGCACAGAATTTTAATACTGTCTTAAGCTTTCTATTTACAAAATTTTATTGTGTAAAGTTGGAAAATAATTTTTACATGAGAAACGATAGAACCTCCTTAATCCACGTAAAAACAAAAAAAAAACAGTAGAAAAATAAAGAAATAGCGAGTATTTTTGTAGTCGTGACGTGCGTCTCGGATGATGTTACGTTCGTTACCGACGAACGAGTCTAGAATACTAGCGCTCAAGTCTTGCACTTTTATTTTCATATAATTTTCGTCCTCGCGGTCCTTCGTCCTCGAGAATATATATTTTTTCTCTTATTTATAATTACCGAATACCGCTGGAAAATAACTATTTTTCCAGCAACACATGCACGCTGTATGAAAATCAATTAAGCCGAGGAACTCGGTGCAATTTTATTCGATGATCATTTAAAAACATTATCGTCTCTGTGGTAATTGCGAATGATTAATTTAATTACGTAATTTTCCAAATGATTGAAAAATGACTTTTTCCTTGACGCTTTGAAATTCCGGAAAAAAATTAGCACTTTAAAGTCAACGAGGCTATCAAATAATATAAAAGTTCAAAAAAATTACGATCGTTTTGGGATCAGGAGTCGTCGATGTCTGAATTAAGCCACATTTTTTGCCCCATTTCGAAGCACGATTTTCAGATGCAAATATTGTAATCTGTGTGAATATTATTATTCAAAATTTAGTATGGTAATGAAATACAAGCTTCGATGTTCATCTGACTTCGAACAAGGTTGAGAATTGCTCTATTTTCTCTCATATTTATTCAGTCATTGCAGCTTCGATCGTTTTATTATAATCAGTCATCGGTAATGTAATCCTTTAGTACAGAAATCCAGTGAAGAATACTTTATTCACACCTTGAAAGTGTGAAGATCGAGAGAAATTACATACGTGACACGTTCGTATCCACTCGCATAAGTACCTAATATATTTATACGAACCTCACGTACCACACAACCATCGGCCTGAACGAAGTAACGCGCGCTTTCGATCCTTTCATTTACATATATACTCACGAAATCGTGAGAATAATGCTCGCAGCATCTTCTCCCTTTTACTTCCACCATCGCAACCACTTGCTTTCTTCCCCTACTCAAGTGTACTCAAGTAAATACGCGATTTTTTACCAAACAAACTCTCCATGAACGATTTATTTACATAAATTTAAGGTGAAAAATAATGTTTATATTTTTTTCGTAAGATCATGAAAAAAAATGATACATTGTTTAATGTATAGAGCTACTAAGTGGAAAAAGCTGCAAGAGTTTCCGTGAAAAAATATATTTTGACTATACAGATAAATTTATTCCGGCTATATTCTATTTGATCAAAGTATTTCTGAAGCTTGAACACTTAGTAAAAGTTAACAAAAACATGTAATAGTTATTAAGCTGCAATCAATATTGGGTTCTGTAATGTTTTCTTTATCGCATACCTACACAAAAGCCGTTTACACGCCCCAACTGCGGTGAACTCTTTACCGATTCTCTTTATTGCTGAGCTTAGTTCAAAGTATTAAAATATAAATTTGTACAGTTAAATACATCTGTCGTCGAATAAAAAAATATTTCCTGTGCATTGGAGAACTTACCTGAAATATTCAAGGTTTTTGTTCAAAGTGGTATCTAAAGCTACGCAACATTATTGTAAGCACATGTAAGAATATCTCTGAATTTTACTGAAGATGTTTTGACTGTTATTTTTATGCAAGTTACATTCCTTTTTTATTTTTGGGTTCACTTTTAACCAAAAATTAAATATCTCTATTCCGGCTTAATGTGGTTAAAATAATTAAGGCCTTTTGTTTTTATTATTACGACTAAACGCCAAATAAAATATATTTATTACAACCGACAGTGATGGGTGCGCGGTCGGTGTGTGACTCATCCGACGATCTCTCAAGTTAAGCAGCCTCGGGCGAGGCAAATACTTGGTTAGGCGAGCGCTTGGCCATGCACCGGCTCGCGCATCAATCGCTGAGCGGGAGGCAGTTTTTCTGAGTTTCCGAGGGTGCTAACGAACTGGAACTCAGTATAAATATCGGCCGAGTTTTCCACAGTTTCCCTTGGCCCTCGTGCAAATGCGATACAGTAGTGGATTAGGAAAGAGTGGCTGTGGGCAACACTTTTGAGGGAGTCTCACAGGAACAAGGAAATTAGTGAAGTGAGAGGAAAGTGGGGTTAAAGTGAAGGGATGGGGTCGTAAAAACCTGCAAGGGTATACGCAGGAACAATAAAAAATAAAAAAAAATATATTTATTACAACTATATATAGTTTTCCGTATTGTTAAGGGGCTAAAACCACTGTAACGGCCTCAAAAAATGCCTTTTTTCGACAATTTTTTTCGGGTGGATGGAAAGGTAATAGAATAATAATATTCGGGGGAGTTATTAAGCATATATTTAACTGTACAACAAAAAATTATGATTGAAAAATATTTAAAAATGGCGACACCAGAGCCATTCCCGCGAGGCTTGTTGAATTCGAGGCGCCCTGCGTCACGCGGTGTAACTGGTGCAATTGTTGATCTGGAATAAAAAAAAAAAAGACACTTAATCTAGACACTCATAGCTAGTGAAGTACGTAGGGGATTTTGAAAATATTCATTTTTGTATTATTGGCGAATGTTTGAATGAAGAGGTTCAATTTTCGACAGAAAAAAGGGGTAATTATTTGTTGATAAAAAATGTTTAAATGAACTTATCGAAAATTCCATACGTATTTCACTTCGAAATGTTATTTTTAAGATATTGTCAAAAATTCAAATGAAAAGAATGAAAATTGTTGGAGTTATGCTGCGTGCCTTTTTGAAAAATCGCGTTTCGAGAAAAACGCGTTTAAAGTTTTGAAACGGTGGTACTGAAATGACCGACGCGCTCGGGGAAGAGCCCGAAATTTCAATGAAATTTTTTTTTTTCAGGTATAAACCTTTTTGCCTCATATTCAAGAGGGTTCAAAGTATATTTCAAGGCAATAAAAAAAAATCGATTTTTCGAAAATTTTACAGTCGTTTTACCCGTTAATAATTAACGCAGTAGACGGTTAATAAAATTGTAAGACGTGACGGCGGGAGTAGCAATTTAGATATTTTTCACTTGTTCAAGTATGTCGGCATTATAAGGGATAGAGGAAGAGGAAAAGCTCAAATGGAAAGAGTAGCTTAAAACAAAGCCACTCGAGGATAACAATGGTTGTGTGACCGAATAAAAAGAGATAAAGACAATGGTCTCGCTGTGGGCTACCGGAAGATGGTTTATCCGGACTAAGAGAAGCGAAATAAGAGTCCCGGAGTACAACAAACCGCCTGTAAGCCGGTTTTCCCGCGTTTCTATTCGCACGCTTTTTCGTGTATCAGCAAAAGAACGAACGGAGAAGGATACATCCCGAAAAAGTCCTTTATGAGGATGACCGTTGAAAAAGTAGACGTAAAAGAGCTAAAGGATTCTTCAAATATATATATATATGTGAAAAAATAACGTGAACTTTATATTCCGCGCGTCCTTGCAGCCTCGACTCTCACCGGGATTCCCCGGAAATGCAGTCTTCTCGAATAAACATGAGGGCGGAACAATTTCTCAGCTTAAATGCAAACTCCCTTTCGGCCAATTCTACTCTTGGTCATATCCATTCTTCATCGGGGTCAGGCTTAAAGGATAGCTTCATATTGATTTTGTATACGGTTAATTTAAATAAAATTTAGGAGGAAAAAACTACAAATGAGAAATATACATATCCTTCTTTCTATTTTTTCTCATTAACGTAGCCTCTATGTTAATTAATTCATTTTATTCAATATAAGGGAAAGAAATAGCTCTGGACTCATCCCCATATGTCCTTTTTTGTCACTTGAGTTGAAATAGAATTACCAGTCTAGAAAATTACAATTTTTAAGTCTGAATATAATTTTAAATTGGATGAATCTAACACCATGTGAAACTATATTTCAGCCGAGTGTAATTGGCCGATCATTTTGACGTCTAAACCACTCTTTCAATTGGTTCGGTCAAAATAAATCCTAATGTGAAGGAATTTACGAAAAATTAGCAAAAAGGTTAGATCGATGAAACTAATACTATTTAAAAGATCGTAATCACCAAAATAACAGGGGAAACAAAAGAGAAATATGTTATTTGTAGGAATGGCAAACTCGAGCAGAGGTTGAAGTATTTCTTCGTTCGATATTTTAGGATCTACAACGATTGAACCATAATTGGATAGTTAATCTCTTTCAATAAAAAAAAAAAAAATACAACAAGAACAATAACCATGAGATTTTAGTTAATCTTTGTATTTATCATGCACGATTTGCGCGAGACATTTTCAAGAGTGTTTTCAAGAGAGATGAAATACTCGGCATAGATTCGTACGGAAGGTGGGTACATATGTGGGTTACGTGATGAATAATAGGGAACCGACAAGGCGAGAGAGAGAGAGAGCGAGAGAGAGAGAGAGAGAGAGAGAGAGAGAGAGAGAGAGAGGAGGAGGAGGAGGAGGAGGAAGAGGTCGAACCTTAACCAAGAGAGCTAGTTGCAGCAGAGGAAGGGGCAGTATATTATTAAAGGGCGAGTACAGGATCTACCAGCATGAACGTCCACACATGTACGTACTATATGCGCATATAAACTGACTGAGCTATACATTCATGAATAGCGACAGAGGAACCCCTGCAGTATCACAAAGGAAGTCAAGGCACGCGGGAAAATAATAAAATTAATAACTCAAAGAATAAACACAGTTTCCTAAACTTGTGCCAGGATTTTATAATAAAATTTTCAACACGTTTGAAATACCTTCCTACATGCCTGCCTCAACCTCGTAGCCACCGTCCCTGCCTACTAGCATAGAAAAATAACAATCTTCTACATGCTGTTCATAATTTATTTGCAAAATTGTTACTCATTTCCAGATAACAATAATAATATTGGTAATATTTCAAAAAAGTTCCTTATTCGCTCTTAATTATTGCCTGATTAAACGCGGGGTAAAATTTAGGAACTGTAAAGTGCAACAAATGGGGTAAAAAAAATCGTTATTATCTCTCGTTCGACACCTGATTAATTCGTAATTTATCAAACGTGTCAAGAAGGCGAAAGTAATTTATGAACGGTGAAAAATAATTATCGAAGGCTCAAATTAATCGATGTTAATAAAAGGCGATACAAATGGACTACGAAATTTAACTTAATGATGATAAATAATAATTGAACCTCATTTTACGATAGTATTGGCATTTTTTTAAATGGATCATGTTATCAACGAAGCTTTTTTGATACCCGAATGCATTTTTGATCTCGATAAATATTCTGAAGTGAGAATATTGTGAATTTCGTAAAAAAAAATGTTCAGTATTTGGAGTTATTATTGAAGGAATTTATATTTCCAATAACTGAGCCTGTTCTCATGTCTTTCGTAATTTGCATAACGATTGTTATGTAAAAGATTGGGATTTTTCCACAGGTTGATCTAACAACTGAACACCTATCTCATGAAGAAGTCAGCAGTGCTATAAAACTGATTTTCACTTATACGTCATAATATTTCAAGGACGTGTATGTTACGAGCTACTTGCGTATTCATTAGTGACACGCTGCATTTTAAACGAAAGTGCTGTAACGGTGAACAGGAGATTGAAATTTCGGGGACCGAGCAAAGCCGGAGGGATTTGAATATTGTTCTAATAATTTTGTGGACTGATCAAGCATGGACTAAAATGACTAGGAAAGGTTCTGTTTTCCATTTTTCCTATTTTATTATTTACTTTTTACCGACAGAGCATTTTCAATATAATAACGAAAGAATACTTGCCTCTATATATTTTTAAGCAGCAATTGAATTTGTGCAATTAGCAATTTACAGACAATGTAAATCATTACCTTGGCCTTCTTACTTTATAGCGGAGAAAGTTGGCAAAAGATTTGAACCAATGCCATTCTTTAAACTGCGAGTTATTAAAAAAGAGTAAAGAATAAGTTTCTCTCACAAACTTTTCTTAAATACTCCACTGTTAAGAAATATATGAAATTTACAATACTTTTACAATACAATGGTAAATGAAATTTACAAACCAGGTGTATGAAATGAAAATCATTGCACTCGTATGCCAAAATTGAAATATGATCATAAATTTTGGTTACTGATGTGGAATTTAAGATACATATCATTGAATATTCATATGAAATCTGAAAATTTTATGGACATGCATTGAAATAAATCATATGTTTGGTTGATAATTAATACAAATGTATATGAATTCATCTACTATGAGCAATGTAATAAAATTACAGTATGACCTTTACTTTTCTTGACAGTTGACTGAAAAATAAGGTACACATGAATGTTAATAATACGATACATGTTATTTCCCATCATAACTCCATCTCTTAAAAATACGGTACAAAAATGGGAATAAGAATTAATATACCCTGCAGTATAAAAAAAAAAATCCGTGTATTAAAATTCATTTGCCTATGTATTAATTATAAGAATCTCAATATTAAAATTAATACACAAGTGTAGGAAATTCGTAACGCTCTATGGGCACCGTGCTTCGCGCTCTGGCCACCGCGTGGCGCAGAGCGTCGACTTTCTCATAGGAGGCACGTGCTTCGGACGAGGATATATACAAGTCGCTCGAGTCTAAGAAAATTGTGTAAAACATGAAAATGGTAAACACCAAACTTAACACAAGATGTTGAGATTGTAATAAAAAATTTTACGGCGACAATTTCTCGACTTGATTGCCACGGCATCAAGTGGTGATAAGTCACTCTAACTAATTTCGTGAGATGTCTTCATGATTTCGACCCTCAACTTTAAAAAATCGAACACAATAGTATATCAATTAATGTATTCCCCTTAAAAACTCATAAATAGCTAAATTTATTTAATATTCATTCGTATATTAATATTCAAAAAGGATCACTAAATTTTATGATACATTTCTAGAAATATCGTAGACATATGAATGCGAAAACGTTATGCGGTGCCTGAAATTTAGTAATCTTGAATCTAAAAATTACTATGCTGGTAACGTGAACTTTAATATACCTGTATAGTAATATTAGTAGATGTTTCGTGTTTTTAATATGCACAAGGTCAACATTTCTTATATGTATATGATTTTTCAAATACACAAGTATATTAATTTTACTGAATAGTGCTCGTATCATTAAAATACCGCGTCTCTCAATTTTTCTTAGCGTATCTGAATTTTCATATACGGTATCTGCATAAAAACTTCCTATACATGTGTATTAAGGGAAGGTTCTAGTCCAGAGGCCCAAAAATGTGCGTAATTTCATGATTTTTCTTTGAGAGTACATACGTATTTTTTTTAAAAAACTTTTGTGGCATTTATTTGTCTATATTTTAAAAAGTTTACAAAATTTTTTCCAGTCAAAATAATACAAAATGGCAGCTCCAGCCCTCACTGACGGCGGTCGTGCGCGGCGGTGGACAGTGTGCGCGGGGCACTCTACAGCCCTGCCAAGTGATCTGAAACGAAAAAACCAAAAAAAATCTTAAAGTAGATGAAATTTGGGGGGCCTTATGATTTTCCGATTTTTAAAAAACCCTTTTTAAAAAAAAATGGGGACCCTTTTTAGGAAAAACACCTTTTTTGCCTTGTTTTATTTGTTTTCACGTTAAAAAAAACAGTACTAAAAAATTTTTTTTTACAAAAAACGCTTCCTGAAAGCCCCCTAAATTGAATAAGCTTTAATTAGAGCCGCCAAACGTCGAAATCGGTGTAGTGGTTGAAGCGGAATCACGCCCCGCGCGCAAAAAAAAGGTGTTTCGAGAAAAACGCGTTTAAAGTTTGACGAAGACGGCTCCGAGCGCGCGCTTCTACCTGTTTTTCGGCCGACGCGCTCTCTCGTCTATACGCTATAACTCGTAAAATCAATTAGATAGGGAAATATCCTTTTGCCTACACATTTTTAAGACCGTAAGGATGAAAATAAAGCAATAAAAAAAAAAAAAATTTTGGTCGATTTTGACTAGAACCTCCCCTTAATTTTCATACAGAATTTTTTACAGCGTACGTATAATAGCTGGCGCCCGAAAACATTAAATACCAATTTTTCAAATAGGCAAAATAGGATTCACACGCAATTGCAATATTGTTGCTGATTTTCAATATGTTTGAAGAAATCGTCGTGCTTTTCTCACTCATCAGATCCATGGCTTTTCGACCGCAGCCTGCGCGCTTGGGTCAGCGATTTGGCTGCCGATTTTATCCAAGAAAGTAGGTTATAAAACAAGACGATCCTCCAAATTTGAACTCAATATAAAGAAATTTGATGGCTGTAGAAATTTTTGAAATTTAAAAAAAATGATGTTTTATCTGAAATTCTATGAAGCTTAAAGACTCGAATGGAGCGGCATTTCTCTTCTTTAATCTTGTATTTTCAAGAAAAAAATAGTTTTTTACTCTAAACCAAAATCCGGTTTGTTTAGCACCCTTTTCTTGAATTACTATCTTCAAAATTTCGCGTATTTTTGAAACGCTGCCGGGGCGAGAATTTTTCTAGTAAATGGCTATAAGATGGCTTAAATTTTTCGTCTAACAAGGAAAGGTACTTTGGTGTCCCCCTCCGATTTTGATAATTTTTATATATGTTATAGTCCATCGAAAATTAAGAGACACGTAATTTTTTTTATCGGCTTAAAGTTATTTTTAAGGGGTGAAATCGACCCCCAAAGTTGAGCATGTTTTGCATCTGGTAGAGTGTTTCATATAGAAGCACTTAACCGATCGTAACGAAACCAATTGCAAAACGTTTTTCACGTCAAATAACCTGTATATAATGTTCAACTTCTTATGCACCCCTATTACATGGGGATGATTCACCCCCGAATATCCAGAATTCTTTTGTATAAAAAAAACTTGCAATCCGATTTCAATAAAACAAACGCCATTTTGCAGAGCAAAAAAAATAAAATTGACGTATTTTTGGGTTTTTCTCAGATTAAAAAAATTAAGGGGGTAAAACACCCTTAAAATGTCAAATTTCATTTTGAGCACTGTCCCCTTCCGATTTCAATATTTTTTTTATAAAATGTAGCTTATCGAAAAATAAGACCACCTATTATTTTTATTGGCTCAAAATTATTTTTAAGGCGTGAAATCAACCCCCAAAGTTGGGCATGTTTTGCATCTGGTAGAGTGTTTCATATAGAAGCACTCAACCGATCGTAACGAAACCAATTGCAAAACGTTTTTCACGTCAAATAACCTGTATATAATGTTCAACTTCTTATGCACCCTTACTTACTGCAGGGGGCTGAACCACCCCCTGACATTCATAATTTTTTGTATAAAAGAAAAATTGTCATTCGATTTCAATGGAAAAACCAACATTTTGAAAAGCAAAAAAAAATTATAGTGAATGTGTCTAGATTTTTCGAATAAAAAAAATTAAGGGGGTAAAACACCCCTAAAATCTCAAATGTCATTTTGCGCACTTAAATGATAAAATTCAATTCAATTGGTCTCATTATCATTGCGTATCGACTTATATGCTAAATAATATTTATTTCGCATGTACATCCGCTGCCCTTCTGACATGCTTCACGTTTATAAAGAAGTGTTGGTATCCGTTCTATTTATATAAGTTTCTATTTTGAACGATTTACGAAAATAAAAAAAAAACTCAAATATCAAAAGAGTCGCATCAGCAATTCACCGCCCAGAATGTAAACAAAGCTGGCTCATGCCTTGCCATATTCTTATTCATATCAAGAACCGCTATAGTGGCTCGACCCCAAGTATTCTTGAAAAAGCCAGTTCGCTCAGGCTAATGTTTGAGGTATATCCGAAAACCAAATAAAAATGCTGTTTTCGTGGTGATGTCAGATCAAACCGCCCACTCAAGATGAAAAAGGTAAAACTGACTTTATATTATTCCAGAAGTTAAGTTGCTGTTCGACTGTTGATCAGTCATTATCGTGTCCGCTATCGTGAATACCGTATTGTTATTAACATGTCCATCAATCCAATGAACGTAATAAGACTGTTGTTTCTTACATTCGAGGTAATGAACATTCCTGACAGTCCTGTTAACAATAATGAAGTGGAATTGAAAGAGAGTTTCGCGGAAATTCTGAAGGCCTCTATGGCAGAGTTCAATCAGTTAGAAATCGTCGAAGATACGACATTAGATTTTCAAGAACCGTTTAGAGATGTCATAGTAGAACCTGTCGAAGATAATGACATCGAATGGGGTCTTGGAGAATCTCCATTAAGCCCTGAAACGTGTACTGACGATGAAGAAGATTTGAGCTACGACTACAAACAAAGAGCTGTTGAGTACTGGAGAAGTGCAAAAACGAAACAAAATAGGAAAATAGAAACAGTCCAAAACCGATTTAAACTCGTTAAATCTGTGCGCCAATTAAGGCGCTGGGCTCAACAAATTAATAAAGGCGGAACTTACAAGGAAAAATTGTCGCGCATTTCTGAATATACAATCGATAATTTAAAAAGCGCCATAGAAGCAGGTCTCATTGTACACGATATCGATCTTCGGAGATGGGCATTACAAGCCCAAAAATTGATTGGGCATGAGAATTTGCGTTTCAGGGCTTCGCCAACATGGATAAAAAAGTTTAAAAAAGTTCATCGAATAACAAGTAGAAAAATAAATAAATTCGTGACAAGAAAGACTCTCGAATCAAAGGACATATTACAAAACGATGCTAATAAATTTGTCTCCGCAGTTCAATTGAAAATTGAGGAATATGGCTTGGAAAATATTTATAATTCTGATCAAAGTGGTTTCCAATTAGAAGTCCATTCAGGGCGAACGTTAACAGAAGAAGGTACAAAACAAGTAGAATGCCTTGTACAATCCGTTTCAGCGACAACCCATAGCTACACCATCCAGCCGACAATATCAGCAGCAGGAAAATTGTTGTCACCTCTTCTGATAATTTTAAAAGAGCCATCCGGGCGGTTGGGGCCAATCGTAGAACGAACCATTTTTCGACCTCCCAATGTTTTTATAAGTGTTTCAAAATCTGGCAAGGCTACATCAGGTACGTTGGTATGTAATATTCAAATATAAAAAATAGATGTGCTATTAATTTTTACATATTGATTTATAGAACATTTCAAAGTATGGCTTCAAGAAGTGTTCTTCCCAAATGTCGGTGAGAAAAGTGTGCTTTTAATAGACTCATGGAGTGGACATTGCCCTAGTGTTGTCACGGAAGTTACACCACATAACAAAGAAATTGTTACAATGATCATACCGAAAGGAACAACAGGGAATATCCAGCCACTTGATGTCTTCGGATTTAGAATTTGGAAAAATTATGTCAGACATTTTTCAGACAGTGTCATGTTACTTGATTATGATTTAAGTCTACATTTACGAAATAATATAATCAAGCTGCAATCTCTAGTACATAATCAATTATCATCTCCGAGGTACGAAAATTTATTTCGATATGCCTGGTTCAAAAGTGGGTACATAGAAGAACGACCTGAGCATTTCGAAAATCCCGTTGAATTCGCTTTTGGTATGTCATCTCAAACACAATGTGAAATTGAAGGCTGCACAAATGTGGCTGTAGTAAGATGTTCATGGTGTAAAAAGTCACTTTGTTTCAAACATTTCTTCGAAGAACATCATTACTGTTCAAAATATAATCATTAAGTTCAGGAATGATAATTGAAACGAAAATTTGAATTGGAATCTATTTTTACTACATGAAAGATTTTAGCGCCTATGTATAACCTATATATATATATTTGTGTACAGACCATGTGTATACAAAAATAAAAAATCGTGAAGCTCACGACCACCGAAGATGTAGGAGTACTCAATTTTTCATATAATTAAAAAGCCGATGTACATGCGAAATAAATATTATTTAGCATATAAGTCGATACGCAATGATAATGAGACCAATTGAATTGAATTTTATCATTTAAGTGCGTAAAATGAAATTTGAGATTTTAGGGGTGTTTTACCCGCTTAATTTTTTTTATTGGAAAAATCTAGACACATTCACTATAATTTTTTTTTGCTTTTCAAAATGTTGGTTTTTCCATTGAAATCGAATGACAATTTTTCTTTTATACAAAAAATTATGAATGTCAGGGGGTGGTTCACCCCCCTGCAGTAAGTAAGGGTGCATAAGAAGTTGAACATTATATACAGGTTATTTGACGTGAAAAACGTTTTGCAATTGGTTTCGTTACGATCGGTTGAGTGCTTCTATATGAAACACTCTACCAGATGCAAAACATGCCCAACTTTGGGGGTTGATTTCACGCCTTAAAAATAATTTTGAGCCAATAAAAATAATAGGTGGTCTTATTTTTCGATAAGCTACATTTTATAAAAAAAATATTGAAATCGGAAGGGGACAGTGCTCAAAATGAAATTTGACATTTTAAGGGTGTTTTACCCCCTTAATTTTTTTAATCTGAGAAAAACCCAAAAATACGTCAATTTTATTTTTTTTGCTCTGCAAAATGGCGTTTGTTTTATTGAAATCGGATTGCAAGTTTTTTTTATACAAAAGAATTCTGGATATTCGGGGGTGAATCATCCCCATGTAATAGGGGTGCATAAGAAGTTGAACATTATATACAGGTTATTTGACGTGAAAAACGTTTTGCAATTGGTTTCGTTACGATCGGTTAAGTGCTTCTATATGAAACACTCTACCAGATGCAAAACATGCTCAACTTTGGGGGTCGATTTCACCCCTTAAAAATAACTTTAAGCCGATAAAAAAAATTACGTGTCTCTTAATTTTCGATGGACTATAACATATATAAAAATTATCAAAATCGGAGGGGGACACCAAAGTACCTTTCCTTGTAAGTATAATCTTTCTACTACCTGCACTAATTTTTATATATTACCACGTTCCTTTTTATATACGGCCTCTCAAATCTAACTGATTTCTGAAAACTCCCTGTTTTCAGATAGCTGTAACTTTTTTCTATTAGAACAAAATTGCTTGAAATCTTCAGAGAATATACTTTATTTTATCCCCAAACAACACTGAAAATTTCAAGAATGGGTTTGAGCTGGTTAGCGAGCTGTGAATTTTTTTGAATGCTCAAGTTTTTCTCATTTTTCTACATGTTTATGGTATTATCAATATTGCCATACACATGAAAAAAATGAATTATCATTTTAAATAAAATTTAAATTATACAAATGAACATCATAAATTATCACTTTTAAATATCAAAATTATTAATAATGCCATAAACATGTAAAAAAATGCGAGGAATTTGAACATTTAAAAAATGTACAGCTCGCTAACCAACTCAAACCCATTCTTGAAATTTTTGGTGTTGTTTGGGGATAGAATAAAGTATATTCCCTGAAAATTTCAAGCGATTTCGTTCTATTAGAAAAAAGTTACAGCTATCTGAAAACAGCGATTTTTCAGAAATCAATCAGATTTGAGAGGCCGTGTATAAAAAGGAACGTGATAATATTTAAAAATTAGTATAGCTAGTGATAGAATATACCTAGATAAAAAATTTTAGCCATTTTGAAGACGTCTACTTGGAAAATTGTTGCTCTGGCAGCTTTTCAAAAGTATGCGAAATTTTGTAAAAATAGTAATTCAAGAAAAGGGTGCTAATTTAAGCGGATTTTCGTTTGGAGTAAAAAACTATTTTTTTCTCGAAAATACAAGATTGAAGAAGAGAAATACCGCTTCATACGGTAAGCTTCATGGAGCTCGCATGAAAAAATCATGAAAATGGCTAAAAAATTGATTTTTTTTACTTCAAAAATTTCTACAGCCATCAAATTTCTTTATATTGAGTTCAAATTTGGAGGATTGTCTTTTTTTAGAACCTACTTTCTTGGATAAAATCGGCAGTCAAATCGCTGACCCAAGCCCGCAGGCTGCGGTCGAAAAGTAGTGGATCTGCCCATATATATTAAGAAAAGCCATTTTTCAAACTCAGTATCAACAACTGGCTCATTATGATAACGGTTGATTTCGTTTTTTTTATTATTTAGAGTCCTAATTGATAAAGAGCACCTTAGGAGGATTGAAACGAAAATCGATAAATCCAAATGAGCAAGTGGGCAAACCGTTGAGTCAAAATAAAACCGTACTGAGCAAAATGAGCAAACGCTGCCAAAATCACGTTTATATTCTCTTCCATGCAAATGGATCAAATGCTCATATTTATTGCTTGCATTTGTTTATGAATACAAATAAATGCGTTCCCATGACTCAAAAATAAAAATTGTCCCATAATAATGATAAAGAAACTGATAAACATAAAAAATTCAACTGACGCGTAGCCATGCGAGTCTTCCAATTCAACAGCTGGACTCAATAATGATCGCTAATTCAGCATGGCATACAGCCAAAAACAATTTCATTGGTTTTTTCAGTTTCGTTGCAAATGTTTCTAAAAAAATCGACGATAAAATATTATTTTCATTTTGATGTAATTAACTATAGAAAAAATATAAAATTTTTATTCCTTTGATTTTATTTTGTTTCCGAATGTATATGTTGCACATTATCGCATTATATATTAAATTTCCATATTTTTATTTTGAGGTTTCCCTCGAAATCAAACAACATAAAGAAACAAAATACTTCCGCCAATATCGTAGCGAAAAAATAACAATGCCCTTTTTTATATTGTAATTTAATGTTTGATCAGGTCCGTTCAAGATATTGCTTGTATTTCAACGATAACTGTAAATTATAAACAAAAATAAAAAATCTATTTCGATCATTAAGACCAAACGAAACTGTTGCTTGGATCGGAGCATTTATGTAAACAGAGGAGCAGTTGACCAGTGTCCAACTCTACTGAACTCCTAATATTTGAACTTACGGTGTTACTGAAAAGTCGAAGAAAAAGTTGCTTGTTGTCTATCGTGTATTTTCACTCTCTGAAATTAGATAGGACTGCGACATCGTACACCAAGAAAAGCACAGTTCGTCGTATGATCGGGTTATACGAGACAACGAAAAAAACATTATTACAAGACTAGACTCTCAGCCACCAGATTCGAAGCATCTGTGACCACGATCCACCGTGCGCAAGCGCGCTCTAGCGGTAGTCTCACTGAACCACCACTCTCCGCGTCATAATTAACTTTCGAGACTTCGTGAACATGCATGTAAAAGCAAGAGACACCGTGATAGTCCCATGAACTAACCTTACCCGAAAGAACATGCACACACACAAACTTAGGAACAACTTTTTGCATCAGAAATCTCTTAGCAGCCGTTGCGTTGAAGTCAAGCAACTCAAAAATCACCGAAGCTTCAAGAGAGAAAGTAAGCTTCGTCAGTACTTTCCTAACAAGCTCTTCGACATATTAGCATAATTAGATTTCTGTCGTCCTTTCGAAAAATAGCTCAAGCTATTCCTCGCCAGTTCATACGCTAATATTTTCGAAATAAATGTCATAAAAATATGAAACATGGAAAATTCATTGCATAAATGTCATAAACATTCCTGTTGATAAGATTGTGCGACCAAAGTATTGCAGCTTTTTTAATTAACGCTGTTTTTCATTTTATTGAAAGAATTCTGTCAAAAAATCTCATTTTTAAGACCACGCTGTTCTTGGTTAATTCAACTGAAGTTCGTATTTTTTTGTGTAAACGTCAGATCCCAGGAAAAGTCGCACCAGCGCAGGGCTGTTATCTAGTTCACTACTCAAGCTGATTTTGCCCATATAAAATTATACAATTGATAATGAATTTGCGATACTAAATTTCGAGAACGGATTAAACAACAGGTTCGCAATCGGATTAATAATTATCACCGTGAATGAAAGAGCATTTGGATATGCCCTGTTTTTTAATTAATGCTAAATGATTTGAATTAAAAATCATATATTCCGTGGCTTCTGCTGTGCGCAATCATTAAAGGCTACTAAGTGAAGGAATAAACTATGATCGGTTAATTCCTTCTGGGGTAGGCACCATTTTAACTTTCGAAGCTTTAGGCCAGCAACACTCTGAAAGTAAAACGCCAAAGCCTTCGCGATTAAAGTACGTCTCGAGCCCCGTCGCTTCAACGCCTCCATCTCGAGGTAAAACACACCCTTCGGGCAACCTTATACTCCGTATTTCGCTCTAGCTGGCTCTCTTGTTTAAAAACTCTTTCTCTACTTCTATCTGCCATTCGCGGTTTGAAAGTCACGAAAGATATCTATCAGTGAATATAATAAGAACTCAGCCAAAATGAACTAAAACACAATCAAAACTGTAAATCTTTAATTACTTTTTTAATCATTTGATCTAATTACTATTCTATCCTATGTCCATTTCATTTATGCCTATTTTTTTGCATCAATTCATTGTTTAAAGTACTTCAGGATGAATTACACGTAGATTCATGCTAATAATTGTATTTCATAAAAATTTTAGGATTAGTGGTTAAAAGGTTGAAAGAATTTATATGCAATAATGAAATTGTTAAAAAGTTATTAATAAATTGTTCAAAAAAATAATTGTTCAACAAATAATCAGACGCTTTTTTGTATGAAATGAATTCGTTCATTTTCTTCAATACTTTTGAATTTTCTCGTTTCTTTGAAATTCCTCTTTGAATTTTTCTAGAGGTGATATTTGAGAAATTCTTTGTTTAATTCATGTGCAAAATTCGTGATTTTTTCTTAATTTTTTTTTACGTTTTTTTGATAAATCTAAAAATAGAGTACTCTGAAAAAATTCTTATTATTATTATTATCTGTCGAAGAATTAACATTACATATGTAATATTAATTACATATTTAAGCAATATATAATTAACTTTTTAGAATAATTATTATCAAAAATCAACGTTCGTAAAATTTCACACAGGACTGAATTTTTTCAAATTTTGGTTCAATTGCAAAGTTTCGTAATTTTGATCAAATAAAATTTTCGACTGTAATTCATCTTTAACCCTATAGAACCCCACAACGGGTTAATTAGTTACCCCACGAAAATGTCAAATTTTCTTCCCGAATCAATTTTTTAAAACCATTCCTTCCCTTTTATAGAGTTTTCACCATTAAATATTTACAAAATGCGACTTTATCATATACCATTCTCTTCGTTATCAAAAAACGAAGAGAATAGTATATAATTAAACCTCAGTATCGCATACGAGGAACATTTTATGCTAAAGAGAAGGTTGGAGTAATTATTTACCTCAGTGTGAGGTCTACGTTGGTTAAAATAGATGTGGGGTTCTAGGGTTAATCAATAATTACGCGAGTACCTCTTGAACCCACAAAAACCAACCACTGCTGCATAATTACAAAACGGTTAATTATAAATATAGGAAAACTGATGGAAAATTATTCTATTATTATACGTGTAACTCCACATACATGAATACCGAATTCGTTCGACCCCTTTAGGGACTTGTATGCACCTTTGTGTTTCTTTCTCCTTCGACGTTAGTACTCTTTGTGTGAGCTATGACACGCCAGAGACTCTACGATATAGCACATAGTAAAACGAGGCAAGGATAGAAATTTCACGAGGGAAGGAATGTAAGCAGCCCTGGGCACTGGGTCACGTTAAATCTCTCAGCTCTATAGGCGGCTTCCCACTTTGTGAAACACTGTGAGCGTGTGTTAGTGACACACATCGCGAAATTTTCTTCACTCCACCATCACATACGAATTTTCCATTTTTTCACACTGATACGTTTGGTGTCTTACTGAGCTGAGACGGTTAAATATTGAGGACAGTTTACACCAAGTTTTTCTCCTTTTTCGCACTCTTCTCCACCTCATAGATATACGTGTGTGTGTTTGTATTAGAAGAGTTCCGTCTATGAAGCTCAATCGCTTTTCTTAACCCACTACTCTTTTACTTTCTCCTTCTGTCCTCTCCACATTATTTCTCGCGTCGAGAAATACTCGGTCTCTAATGATCCTGGAGTGTGATAGTATGCCTTACCTAATGGACCGAGGGTCCCTGAATGGACTGAGCGTGGTCGAAAAGGACATTATCTTCTTTTCTTGCAATGCCGAAGATCCCTAGAATATAACTTTTTTCGCCTAAAGATTGGTGACGTTATAAATCGAGTTCCAAAACTCCCGAAAACCTTATAACTGAAGCGGTTCACCAACAGCATTGTACTCTAGAATGTTGGGGATCATGGTGTAGAGTTATTTCGCTAAGAAAGGCTTCGCTGTAAAAAAATCTCATTTGATACAAGTAAATTGATTATAATCCAGAAATTCGGTATTCGGATGAAATGAATACATTTTTGATCGAAATAAATTTATTTGGCTCGAAATTGATTTACTTGGCGCAGTGTCTATTTCTGATCATTGCAAAAAAAAAAAAAAATCATTCGCGTTTAGTAGACAGACTTACTTGGATCAAATAAAATTTATCAACAGTGTTGTGGGTATGAATGAAAATTGTATTCAATTGAGATGCTGATAAAAATAATAAGAAATTGACAAATTTCAAAATTTCTCAGTAACCCTGAAGAAAGATTAGGTACTTTCAATTATCGTTCTACAATCCATATTACTAATAATTCTGGCTCCGAGATATCATCAAGTCGTTATCCGCTTCAATGAGAGTCTAATTATCGATTAAATTAATGAACCTCTTGTGCGATGAACTAAGCCTATCTGAGGGATTGTAATTTAATCTCGAAATGTGAAAATGTATCGCAGACGTTGGATAAGTTAAATCTGTTCATAGATAGCTGTACCTTCGTAATGGGTTTGCGTGCAATTCTACCGGGTACGAGCACAAGAGTATCATCGCTGTTGAGTTCTTAGGTCCCTAATGACCTAGATTTGTGAGACTCCGAGATCATTGATTCGTCGAAAAAGAACCTTCTGGAAAGTTGCCCCTTTCACAGAAGGGTTTCTTTTCCCCTAGAAAACGACTTTATGGCTCAAGAGCGTGCTCCAGTTTCTCGTCTAGTCCAGCAAATCTATCAGGGACTTGTATACGGGAACGTGCCCCTCGGTGAAACTCTCGTACGGAAGCCAAGTACTCTCTAGTAACTTACAATTGGACCACGTTCGTTCATCTAATTATACGGCTACCACTGTATGCATGTTTATATATATATACTGGGACCACAGATGTACATCATTCGTACTCTTTTATTCGCCTTAAAATTTCCTGGACCACGACAGATCCATTTAACAAAAGGAAATCTCAATTTTTTTCGCATTTAATAACGATTAATGAAATCGTTCGCTTGTGAAAATAAACATATTCCTCTTTCAGATAAAATATTTTACGAAAAAAATGTTAAGGACCGTTCGACATTTGACCCAGTTTATTTTTCGCTGGATTTGATCGTTTTAATTTGAATTGCCGAGAGGAATGCTATCTATTATCGATTCGATACGTTTTTCTCTGTTCTAGAAATGCAGTTAAATGAACCATTTCCGACCAGGATGCTTGAAATTATTTAACAAATCATTGCATTCTCTCAATTCTTCCACTACGATCGATAATTAACGGGAAATATGATAAAGCAATTATTCAAGCAAATAATTAGCAAAAGGATACCCGGAGATTTATTTATACGCTATTTGTTTTACTGTTCGGTAATGTTGTTTTGGATATCAAACACTTGGGAATTCAGTGGAAATTAATGATTATAATTGATGAGGCATTTTCGATCTCTTTTTGCCGGAATATTTTGTACAAAAATGGTCATACAAAATATGAGGTCAAATTAATTTTTGGGGATGTAAAAAGAAACTCGTTTTTATTTTTAGATCATTTTCTTCATTTTTGTAATGCTAGCTGCCTAAAATTATAAAGAAAAATTTGCAAAATCGGAACATCTACTTCCTGTTAAACGCTGAGAAAAAAGATTAGTTGAGTCAATTAAATGGTTTCGTAAAATTCGTCATCGCATGTAATATTCACTTATACCAATTATTTATTTTATTAGATAAAACGGGGACTCACGTTGGGGTTTGTTCGTGCTGAAAACTACGTTGAGGTTCTAAGGTTAACATAAGTTTGGGGATATGTTATTATGCGGTGTGTTTCTGTGTATGACTGTGTTTCTTTTATGCGTGGATATGCGTAATCATTGTTGATTGTCAACATTCTCTGATAGATGTTATAAATCCCAACACAGCTCAGTTAATGCGTGGTTATGAATGTGGACACCACGTGTTTAACTTACTGCTACGCCTTATTATTATATTTATTTTTGTGAAAATGCCGCTAAATATTGTTTTAAATCAAAAAGGAGGGAAAAACCTTCACCACGACAGTTTTGTATATGGTTTAACCTTTAGACGGCCGGGATTTGAGAGTTAAAATCGCCCTTGAAAAGTGCCTAAATTAGTGTATGGTATCACGTATCAACTATATACAAAGTTCGTATCATAGGGCAAGCCGAAATATCGGTTTTCCGGTCCTCTAGAGGTTAAAAGGAGAAGGAAAGGATAAAATGATTTGGCGATGTGTTGAATATTTCAAAATTAAATGTTCTAGTCGTATATATATGTACATCGAGCATGTGGAAAAATGGTAAATGGTCTAATCGCGGTACAAAGAGAGTATCCTGTAGAAAGAGAGAGGATTGTAAATATATAGAATTCCTCATTGTTGAATTATTATTGAATTGAATTAAGCAATCGATTTTTTTTTTGAGAAATGCTTATGTGAAATTATGTAATTATTTTTTTTTCAATTGAAAATTATTATTTTGGGAGGCTTATCCGTCTTCAATATGAATATTCGTATTTAATATTGAGGTTCAAATATACATGTTATGATTTCTGTCACATGAATACATTTTTTTCTAACTTTATATTTTAAGTGTTGTGTGGATGTTATTGTTTGGGACACACGGGTGGCGAGATGTGGGTGTGTCTGTGTCCGCGTTTGAGGATATGTTGTTATGTTGGGTATGTTGTGATTTGTGTGATATACTAATTTCAGATCGATATGTTATGTATTGTCGTGTGTTATTGCCTTGATATACATGTATGTTGGGTGTAATTGTGTTTGTGTGGGATATTTATGGAGTGGTTATTTTTGTGGGGATTATTTTATATATGAAATATTTTTGATGTGGGATATTATTTTTCAGGTTATTTTTGTTTGGATTATTATTGTTGAGATATTTTGATCTAGCGCCATATTTTTTCAGTGTAATAAAATAAATGATTCGTACAACTAATATTTCGTTCGAATGAACGAAATATTACACTCGACGTGTTTTACGAAACCTTAGTAAATTCAACTGAACCCTTTTGTCAGTGAAAAACAATGAAATATTGTATTACAATATTAAATAAATACCATTTTCAGAATTAAAAAAAATCTTGATGCACATATTTTTAAATTAAATCAACCATCATTGTGTGAAATTATATGGAAAATTAGATACAATAAAATTAAACACAGCCCGTAAGTAAATTTATTTAATAATTGTTGAATATAAAAGTATAAAAAGTTCATAGTAATCGAAAATCAATAAGTTATTAAAGCACGTAATAATGACATTTTGCAATTCAGTTCTTCTACGACAATACAAGCAAGGCATCGTGTGAGCCTCCATAGCTCAGGGGTTAGAGCACTGGTCTTGTAAACCAGGGGTCGAGAGTTCAAATCTCTCTGGGGGCAAGCTTTTTTTTTCTTCAAAACATGAGCAAACAATCATGCAATAAATAAAAGTTAACAAAATAACGTTTTTTATTGTTTTTAATAATATGGAACAGTAATATAACAATTATTTTCGACGAAACCGAGTCTAAGCCAAATTCGTAGCTTTGTCAATAACATACGACGATCTGCTACTGTTTGCTAACTCGTTATGTAAACGATATATCTACTTTGCTTGAATTACACGATTAATAACTAATCAAACAATCGAAACTACGAAAAAAATCAACGGATAGAATTTATTTCTATTCAGAATTTGGTGCCAAAGTCTCAGAACATAATTTTCTAATTACGTTGATTCCTAATAGATCTTCATTAAAAACGATCTTTTAAATCATTTTTATTCATTTATCTTTTTATGCGTAATATTTTTCATATTTTTTAAGTTTATTACAATGAAAAATCATTATTCGTTGAATTAACAAAGTATAGAAAAAAAAAATCGAATGATTTAGTGCAGTTAAAAATCATGAGCAATTCAGGAATCATTGGTTTGTTAATCAAAGTTCATTAAAATAATTGGTTTATCAATTTAAACAATTGTTGGAAAACAATAAAAAATTTTAATATTACACTTTGGTCAAAATTGCTTAAATTTTGCAACCAGTTCAAGAAAATTATTAAGGACTAAAGAATGAAAAACCTGGTAAAGAAGTTATTCCTTAATACGTCGATTTAAAAGTTGGCTTTACTCGAATTCACGTTTGTGTTAACATTTATTTGTATGTGATTGCAAATAATTTCAGTTTCTTCGAATCCCTACGAGAAATAAATAATTCAAGCACATTCTCCGCTTGGATTCAAGGAACGGTGGTCCTTTGGCCAGGAATTCTTTTGGAATGACATTTATTGGAAAAGTTTGTATTCACGACTCAACAGTCCAAATGTGTATACATACATATATCGAATATACGTAGGAACGTATTCAAGACAAATTTATTGTTTCGTTGGATTGTTACTGGACAAGGAAGAAGAAAAAAGAAGTTTGAAGACGAAATTTAAACCAATCTTAAAAGCAAAGAGATGGTGAAAAGTTTTAATAAAATCTCGTACGAAAATAGCTTTACATACTTACGAAATTTTTTGATTAATTCAATAATACTGCAACAGGTAAAATCTCAACTTCGTTGCGTTCTACACCAGATGACGATAACCCTCGTCAACCTCATTATCGAGTTTCCCCGAGTCGAATTTAAAGGCTACATCGACCAATATGGCGATCCAAGCAGTTACTCTCGCCACGAAGCCCCAAACTTTCGCTATTAACGCGTAAAAGCCATTAAACCCAACGTCTCTATCATTTCCGTGGTTCCCCACCATAAAATATAAATCGTGACCATCCCCTTCGTTCCATCTATATAATGAGAGATAGATACGCTTTGCGGCGATATACGAACATACGCTTTGCACACACTTCCTCACGAGCTCTCATGCTCCATTTTTTTCACGTTTCTCATTGGGCAAATCGGCTGATATATTACTAAAGTTTATTTTTTACTTATTATTTACGCATTTTACAAGTTTATGAGCTTTTTAGCTTGAAAAAAAGAAATAAATTTGAATATATTTATGTCACATAAAACTACGCTACTTAAAAACTCAAAACAATCAGAGGATCTTACTTTTTAGCACCGAATTTTAAAGCCATTCTCGAGTGGCTGTATTTCAGCAGAAAATGGTCATAAAAAAGTGTTTATGGCTTTTTGTAGCTTGAAATCTTTAGCTTTTAAAGCACTTTGGAAAAGTATGTTTAATGCTTTGTTTTGGCAACATTGTGCTTCGACCGAGCATCAAAAGTGAAATTTTCCAGTTTTTTTTTTTTTCGAATTTTGAAGCAATGCACAAAATTGAAATTTTTTCTGAACAACAATTAAACTAATCAGTAATTTTAGCAAGCTTTGTTTTTTTTTACGAATCTGATCAATTAAAAATTTGGTACAATTTGGAAACTTCCAAAATTTGGTTGGTTTTAAAGTATTTGCGCAAAATCGGACAAAAAATAAAAAAAAGCCTCGTTTTATTTTATCACGTTTTTAATATGAATTATTCAATATAAAAACCATAGAAAAAAAATCATCACATCAAATCCGGTAGACTTTAAGTTTTTCAACGATATTTTCGCGAGCCTTGAACGATCATTCGTTCCTGAGTTATGAGCGTTCAACGACCAAGGTGCAGTTTTTGCTTCGACAGCTCGTCACTGGGTTGAAAAAACTCGTTCGCTAAAAATTAAGCGGAAAAAAGCGAAATTTACATTTTAATACTGCTGAATTTGCATTTGAAATAAGGAAAAATTCGACTCTGGTCACTGCTTCAAATATTCAAAAAAATTGGGGATCTTTGTGCTTTTGATTCGGTGTCAAAGGATAATTTTGTCAAAACGAAGAATACAAAACTTTGTTCAACTTTTGTTCGACCATTTTTTACTAAAATGCAACTACCCGAAATTAGCCTTAAGGCTAGGAGTCGTACCAACTGAGCCGCCTTGAGTGCGAGAGAGATAGCTGCAAATTTCGAAGCGAAAATTTTTCCACACCGTTCGTCCGATCGGAATAAAAGAGTATGAGCCCATTTTAGCCATTTTTCTGCGTGGGCTGATACTTTTTTTATTCCGATCGGACGAACGGTGTGGAAAAATTTCACTTTCGAAAATTCGAAGCGGGCGGGGTGACTGATCCATACCCTTAACCATCTATAGGTTGGTGACAGTTTGAGGTCACAATATATCGATATTTTGTTCATTTAAACCAATTTTTTGCCTCCGAGTGGCCGATAGATTTGATTTCAGATTTTTACTCAAGCAAGTGTTGTATACCATTGCAACATCTCAACTTACGAAATATCATATCATTGTGTACACTGTAAAAAAAATTATTTGATCGAAGTAATCGTATCCAAGTAATTCGTATTTACTGAAATCAAATGAATTTTTTTTCGCAATGAATAAAAACGAACATTGCGCCAAATAAATCAATTTTGAGCCAAATAAATTTATTTCAATCAACGATATATTCATTTTATCCGAATATCAAATTACTGGATAATATAAAAATAATCGGTTTAATTGTATCAAATAATTTTTTTTACAGTGTATTCATTGAAATTGTGAATTTATAGTTAATTTATTCAAAGGTCAATATCTATTGGTGTCACATTCTATAAATTCTTTTTATAACCACTAAAAAATGTTGAGCTACACTCAGTTAAAATTTGATGCCAAACTGGTGCTTTAATTGTAAAATATTTGATCCTTTAATAAAAAGAATAAAAATATTTAAAAATTGATACTTTAATTGGTCTCTGATGAATTGAACCTTTAAGGCGAGCAACCACTTTAGATGCTTCAAAAAATCAATTTTTTTTTTATTTCATAAATCGTTAGCAAAATATCTTAAGAATACACCCTGAAAATTTCAAAACGATATTCAGATTCCTTCTAACGGTATGTATATAAATGATAAAGACTCTCCGCTCGACTCCCAAGTGCGCTCAAACTTTAACGGGAGAAACCAGTTTAGGAGGCCGAAATTTTGGTGTTTTTCGTGAATTTTTTTTAACAGGGAAGGAATAATCAGAATTTGTTTAAACTTGCAGGATCTTTTATTCATGTTTTGAAGCATACTTTGTAATTTTTTCAAGTCATTTCCGTCGGAAATAGTAGAGCTAGAAGCTGCTGTCCATGGACGACTTTTTTTCAACTGGTGGGCATTTCAGCTCAAAAGTTATTGACCAATCGTTCTGAAAATCTGTGTGAATATTCTTTATTCAATTACAATTTATATGAACCTAACTCTGGGATGATACTATTATTAAAATTATTTTTTTTAATGCAAAAAAGGTGAAAAAAATGGTATAAAAACATGACATCGTCTTCAAACACCTCAAAAACATGCAATTTTCAACTTTTTTGATCACAATTAGGTTCATATTCTTAAGAAATACATTGTTAACGAAAAAAACAAATCGTAATGATTACAGATAAAAATTGTGACTTCAGGAATGCCCACCAGCAAAAAACTCGGATGGCGATCGTCCATGGATAGCAGCTTCTAACTCCACTATTTCCGGCGGAAATTACTTGAAAAAATTACAAAGTGTACTTCAAAACATGAATAAAATATCCTCAAAGTTTAAACAAATTCTGATTATTCCTTCCCTGTTAAAAAAATTCACGAAAAACACCAAAATTTCGACCTCCTAAACTGGTTTCTCCCGTTAAACGTGTTTTTCTCGAAACGACATTTTTTCAATTTGCGGGAATCATAACTCAAAAACTAATTGATGGATTATCAATGCCGGGAAAAAGATGCTAAAAATCGATCATTTTTTTCAGGCACGTTCCAACATTCAATTCTCGATTTTTTTTTTCAAAATTTAGGTCCATGAACTTAAAAAACATCTCAAGAATGTATAAAAATTTGTTGGACTATTTCAGATGCGAATTGCGAGCTGCGCAATCCCGCAAATCGACAACGACGATGAGGACACGCCAAGGAACACAGGGGATTACACCTTAATTAATGCATGAAATAACTTGAAAAAATTACCAGAGATGTATGAAAATATGAATAAATTATTGTTAGAGTTGCGGAAATTTCCGTTTTTTTTTTCACAATAAAAAAAAATCCAAAAAATCATCTAATTTTCGGTCTCCTAAAGTGGTTCCTCCCCTTAATCGTTTCGAGTAGTGTATTACTGAAATTTATAGCACAAAGTAGTACATATTTATTGAATAGAAAATGAATGAGTAGTTATTGAAGTAAAAGAAAAATGTCATTCTATTTATTATTTTTTCATTTCAAACGCAAAAAAGCGCTATAAATGCGCGGTATATTGAGTTAATCAAACGAAGCGTTAATTGAAAAGGGAGAAGAATGGATAAGGATCGACACGTGCTTCTATCATGGCTGAGATATATAATCGTATCTCTGTACAACGAGGAAATAGACATGATATCCAGGGACGCGACGAAGGCATAGATTCACGCAACGATACCGCGGCCACGAATGCGGTTCTCTCGCGTTTTCCAATAATTTCCTTCTATCCAATATTTCCTCCTTCTCCCATCTTCGTCATTCTCTCTCTACTATGACAATACACCAGTCTCGCTCTTTCCTTTCCAGGAAATCAAAGGTCAGCGCTATTATTCTCGATAACGATCACGCGACAACGGGTGAGATTTCCTTTTTTTTATTCATACACATCAAATGGCTGTAAATTATCATAGTCTGCCATATTTTCTATTGATAAGATTTCAGTCGCTTTTTCATTCTACGTATCACTTAAGAATTTGGTGCTTTTTTGTAATGAATAGCCGAGTTTGAGAAATCGATCTATTCCTTAGATTGACGAGTAAAATTTTTAAAATGCTCGGCCATAACGTAGTGGGACTCGTTAATGAAAAAAAAAAAAAAATGTTAAATGCGTCTTGATGCCAAATATTGAAAAGAAACATCAAGAGTCAAGACGTGCCTCGCTTTTATACTTGAGAATGGGCTCTTTTCTGTTACTGTCAAACTTCGACTCGACGCCACGCAAAAACAAGTCCATAAATAGAAAATCTAATGCCATGTAACTGATTAAATGCGATTTTTCTTTTGCTTTGAAAAAATGCGATTTTTTTACGATAATTCTGCGTGGGATTAATTGAATTTCGTCTCGATCACCCAAATCGTTTTGACAAATATAGCTTTCGAAATTTTGAAGTAATTTTAAAGCATGGGATACAAGTCCAACTTTCGGCGATGAAGACGGATTCGCATAAACGAACACGGAGAGAATTTTATACGAAAAATTACTATGTTCATATTGCGGTGTGGTATTATGTCGATCGTTGTGAAGAAATTTACTATGTTTTTCTATTCAAAACATAGTCAATTTTACTCAGAAATAGCGACATGGTTCCACACTGCAATGGAACATAGTAATTTCTCACGTAAAATTCTCTCCGTGAACTTTACAATTTATAGATGATTAGATATTACCCACAACTGCGCTTGCTTGGTATGAGTGTTTTCTGACAAACTAAATGTGAGTACTAATGACAAGAAAAAAAGTATTTTTAGTAACACACCGCAATTCGGTAGTGCGGCAGATTTAAGGGGCCAGTCCACTTTGAAAATTTCAAAAAATCGATTTTTTTTACTGTTTTCGAAAGTACATACATTCAGAAATATTGTGTCAAAATTTTATGAAAATCCGAGCTCTCTAAGTATTTTTTTTTTTATCTGAACGTCAGGACCTCATTTCGTCTACCTTAGCGTATAGCGCGCTCGGACGACCCATCGGCCTTTTAATCCTCTTTCATAGTATAAACTTCAAACGCGTTTTTCTCGAAACAACGTTTTCAAAATCTAGCTCCATCGTATCTCTAAAACTAATAAACCGATTCTCTTGAAATTTGAACCACATATTGTAAACATGATTCGCAACAAGATGACCCTCGATGGTTTTAAAATTTTGATTTTTACTCTTTTTATTTGGTGAGAAACTGCGAAAAAAACGCGTTTTTTTTACTTTTTTCGTTTTTCATCTGCCATTTTTTTATTTTTTGATAAAACTTTATATCCGAGGGTCATTTTGTAGCTGGTGTCATACTGAATCTAATGGACATCGATTTTTTTGTTTCAGACAAGCCGTTGCCGAGTTGTGATGGAGCTACCTAGCCCACCTATTTTTGAGGCGTTACGTTAAACTATAGTTTTTGTACTTAAAAATAAATAAAAATGAATTAAATTTTTTTTAAAATGTATTTCAAGACTTTATTTATCAAGCCCAACAACTTTTATATTCATATCTTTTATAAAATCCTCAAAAAAAAATCGCGAAAATAGCCTTTTTTTCGTGGCTCCAAAGTGGACTGATCCCTTATTAAATCAGTTTGTTTCCTTCCGGAAGACATAATTTGCTACAAAAGCTGTCGAACTTGAAAAAAATAAAATAGAAGCAGCATAGGTCATTATACTAAAAAACAAAAAGAAACAAATCGAAAATTAAATACAGAATCGGTAAACAAAGCTGAAGCCTAAATACTGAAGAACGACCCGAATATTGCAAACGTTTTATAAAATCTAAATAGAAAATAAAAACCAAAATCTATAAACAATGCCTTAAAAGCTGATCAATAAAAAATATCTGAATTTTACTGAAATTTACTTAATCAGTAAGTAGAATCGAAAACCAAGAGGAAGCTAAAATCGACAGTCAAATTAAAATTAAACGAAACGACGAACATTACAGTCTGACGCAAGCGTAGTATACGCAAGATATGGATCCCATTTGCTTCCAAAACCGTTTGCCATGTTTATTACATACATTAATATTCTAGCGAAGATAAAATTTGAAGAATGTATGAAATTTGATGACAAAACGCTTAGGTAAATTTAGTCGCGTATATGTCGCGTCCCGAGACTGTTTATTGAGCAAAGTTAGTTTAACGAGGAAGTTACAGTGATTGTGAGTGGCCGTTGTACACAAGGATTGTCCGATCTCCGGGGTGTAGTCTAGTGGAACTTTATACCGTGCTGTGTCAACTATGTACAAATATAATGAAATCTTCAACTATAGCTCCACCTAACAACGATGTTGTACATCGTTTAACGGTCGTCTATATATTCGTATGTATAACGAGAAGACACCATCTAGGATCGTTTAATGGACGAATGTTGAGTTTGAGTAACACAAACTCAATTAGGTTTCTTAGCGAGAATTGCTTTGGCCTATCCACAGACCAATTTACATAGGATCTGCACATTAACCGTTCTATCATTGTACGAGAAACTCTTGAAGATGAGATCAAGCGAGAGAGCAAGAGGGAAGGCTTCTGTTATCAAACAGCGCAGCGTCCTTACCTGCAACGACAAACTCGCCTCACACCTGTAAACACGCGTTCTCTGCAGTCATCCTTTCCACTGCACACCCCTGTGTATTCCCACAGCTCGTTAAAAATTCAATTCAATCTTCCGTGGGATTTTCGTGAGCCAAAGTAATTCTTCTCATCTGGATGTTCGCGAGCCTCACGTGACTCGTGCGCCACTTCATTCTTCTACTTCCCCATGAATCCTGTACATTTATCGATATTCACACGACCATGCATCTATACTTCGTAACGATAAACTTGTGGTGTTCTTTCAACGCATTATTCAAACTACTCACTCTTATCGTTACGGTTGAGACAGGTTAAAAGGGTCAAAACTCCTTTATTGATTCGCATATTGCCTCATGTAACTCGCGACTACCTATTTCGCTTTCTCGCTTTCTCGTGCACATTTTTGTTACCCTGTTTATCGGAATTATGGAGTTTTTAATCATGATGGAATTTCGATAAGCTACAGAAAAAGATTCGTAATGAAACACGAAATGATGTACGGCAAAATGATTCTGTAAGGAAAGAGAAGACAAATGAAGAAATTGAGTTTAATCAGAATGTTATGCTTCTATTATTGTATATACGAAAGAAGAAAACCCGCAAGTAACTTCGATAAATTAGCTTTCTCTTCTCTATTCCGTTTTACCACTGCTGATTTCAGTTTCGTTTTTTTTTTTCTATACCGAAATGTATGCATTATAAAAGATTTATATCCCTCGAACAGTATAAAACTTGACTAGTTCAACCCATACACGAAAGAAGCTTTTGTTAGGGCTCAGCGAAAGGTAGAGACGTCCAATTTTTCTCGTGAAACGGAGCACCCGGTGAGGTGGTAGTAACAGCAGGTGGAAAAGAGAGTTGCTCTGATTTGGAAAGTTTCAGAGGCTTAAGAAACGCGGTTCTCGATTCGCTCTGGATGTAGAGGCGAATAGGTAGTTTCAACAGAAAAATACTGGATGAGCATCCATGATGCAAACATTTCGCTACCTTTCGATTAATTAAGAGTCGAGTTGACGTTAATTGCATTGGAATAAAGAACGATTTAAACGAAAAGTGCTCTTGAAGTGAAGCTGAAGAAAAGTCATTACCACCACTACGTGGCGCGGTATTGAGAAACGATTGTTTTAACGAGTCAGGTCTTTCGAGGGACATTGAGAACCACTGAAGATACTTTCAATAATAAATTCAACGTAAAAGAACAACAGAAACGTTTCAAACAATAATGGATCGTTTTTGACGAAGCATTTTTCTCCCCATCATTTTACGAAAACACTAATGGTACATCGATCGAAAAAAGGTTGTTTCAATAAAAGGCTACCACGAGCAACACCTATTGAAAGTGAATACAGAGCTAAATTTGATGGAAATTGTGATATATTCAACGAACCGTGAATCAATGTATTTTTAGTGCTAAACGACGCACATTATTTTTTTTTTATGGTAACAGCGAAAGCTATGCGTGTTGTTTCCTATATCCCTTGGAGCTTCGGATCGTTGGGTTATTTGTCAAACACGACAGGAAGATTGCTTCGAATATTGTGCCGTCTGCGAACTCTGACAAGACGGTGAAGACGGTTTCGCATACGGTCTCGCGGGAAAACCAACCGTATCATTTTTGACCTTACGATTTTCAAGGTTTTTCAATACTAACAATGTCCTTTTTTATTCTGCGTTAATATTTTGAACATTTGACGATATCAAAAAGAAAACCATTTGCATTTTCAATGTCACAAAAAGAAAAATGTACCATGGGTTTTAATCCGAAAAAATTATATATATGAGCGAAGACATTGAAGCAGAGGAGTATAATTTTGCATTGTAAATCATTAATAACATATTAGAAAGTGCGATAATATCCAAAATTTTCTGCAATAATCGAGGGGCCGAGAAAATGGTAGTAGTGATGCATCATTTATATTGACCCTGTAAAACCCTGCAACGGGGTAATTAGTTACCCCACGAAAATGTCAAATTTCCTTCCCGAATCAATTTTTTTAAACCATTCTTTCCGTTTTATAGAGTTTTCACCATTAAATATTTACCGAATGGGACTTTATCATACCCCAGTCTCTTCGTAATTAAAAAACGAAGAGAATGGTATATAATTAAACTTTATCATCGCATACGAGGAACATTTTATACTGAAGAGAAGATTGGGGTAATTATTTACACCAGTGTGGGGTTTACGTTGGAAAAAATAGATTGTGGTATTCTAGGGTTAAGGAGGACCTCGATAAAATTTTCAAGTCGTTGAGGTCTTTTTCGATTATGCTAAAACTTTAAGTGAATGTATCTACTATCTTAAAACTAATAAATAATTGCAAGAACCGCTTCGCCAAACCGTATTTCCGGTCCAGAATGAGAAAACACGAAAAAATGATTCAAGTTTCTAGGTTTTTGTCATTGACAATAGCAGATTTTTTCACAAATTTCTGTACGTATTACACTGAGAAAAAAAAATTGTTCATCGAACTAATTCCATTTTGTTGGACGAAAAATTGGTGGATCCAACAATTTTTTTGTTGAATGGCAAATGATTTAGTTTATTCAACTAAATCATGAAAAATTCTTGTAGATGAATCAACTAAATTACCGGAGCCAAATGATTTTGTTCGAACAACTGGTACCATTTATTTGTTTACGCATATTTTTTAGTTGCTTTAATAAAATATTTGTTTGAATCCCAATTACCAAATTGACTAAACGGTAATCGTTGGGACAAATAAATGAATTAGTTTATTTGGATCATATTCTGTTGTATTAACATTAATTTATTTGGCTGCACCAAAGTTTTGTTGGTTCGGCCAATAACTTGCTTCAGCATTCACAAATTATTTTGTCTTATCTCAAAAATATTTTGTTGCCCGTATCGAACTAAATATTTTGGTTGACAGAAACGAAATTTGTTTCGGTCAACAACATTTTTTTTCAGTGTATATGAACTAAAATAAATAACCGTTTTATCATCCAAACATTTTACGTAGAATTACAATTTTTTTCGTCGATTTTTTAATTAATTTTGGATTTAAATCTAATACCGAAAAAAATCATTACCAACTTCCGAAAAATCAATTTCTATATCTGTAAATCGAAAAAATCCAATTGAATATTAATATTACGGGATCGTCACGTGACGAATAACTTATATACGAACGAATTAGCAATATATAACTATATTAATTAAATATTATTGATTTTAACAAGCAGATCTGTAATGTAAGAATAGTGACCATCGATATTAGTTTTGAAATGGTTCGGATTTGAAAATAAATATTTGAAAACAATGATAAGAATTAATTAAACTCAAAATCATTGAATTGACTATAAAAGCAATTCATGAACTGTACAATATTAGATTTGAAACAAAAAAAATGTTCAAATTAACGAAAAAAAATTGTAATTCTACGAAAAATGATTGGATGATAAAATGGATACTTATTTTTGTTCATAATACTTACCAAAATGTGTTAAAAAATTTGCAATTGTTAACGACAAAAATCTACGCACTTCAATCATTTTTTCACGTTTTCTCGTTCTGGACCGGAAAAACAGTTCGGCGAGACGGTTCTTATAGTTATTTCTTGGTTTTTGGATAGTAGAAAAACTCATCCAAAGATTTAGCATAATCGGGAAAGACCTCGACGAGTTGGAAATTTCACCGAGGCCCCCCCTTAACCTTGACTTCCATATCGTGCAGCACTGGAGGAGGAAAAAAAATTACAACAGCTCGAAAAACCCATATATATATTTTAGAAGCCAGCCTCGGGAGAATCCTGTGCGTGCGACGAATCGACGAGAGTTTCGCGTGTTCGTGTAATAGGTGAATAGATTTTCTATGACCTCTCGCAATACATTCTTCAAGGACCCGTCCAAGAGCTTTATCCCACAACTTTTATCTTGATTCGTGTTCACCATTCTCATTCTGGATTTCTATGTCGTACCCCTATGAAAAACATTATTTCACATCGATATTTCACGTAGCCATAAATTTACTTCGGGGAAAACAATTAAGATGTGAAATTATATGGACGTATCGAAAACGTTTGGTTTATAACTCGAATAATCAGTTGATACAATTCGCGAATGTTGGATATCGTTTCACATTTATATGGACTCGATGGACGTATTTGCAGTTATATCGATTCTAATACTCTTTTATACAAGTCGCTCGAGTCCATAAGAAATGAGTAACATACAAATATGGTACAGTATCGAGACTGACACAGTATGTTGGATTTTATAATTTTATACAGCGACAATTGCTTGGCTTGATTGCCATGACTATCAATCCATGATTGTAGCCAGAACTAAATAAATTCAATGACCGCATGATTTTTATTTTTGACTTTGAAAAATTCAACACAAAAGTACATCAAATTAATGACTTTCCCTTAAAATCTCATAACAGGTGTATTAAATTTAATATTCACTCGTATATTAATATTAACAAAGGTGTTCCAAGTACAGGGACCTGAAAATTGTAACAAATTACATCAATTTCAAATACACAAGTATAGATTTTACAACGTTGGAATATTATTCTTAATGTGTACAGTGTTTATTGTACGATACATTTTTAGAAATATCATAGGCATAAGTATTGCGAAAACGCCATACGATGCGGTAATTTAGTAATCTTGAATCTGAAAATTACTAGACAAAAATATATAATAACCAATTTTTACATTAAAATCACTACGCTGGTACATGGACTTTAATATGCACTCGGATATTAATATTACCAAATGTTCCCTGTGTTTAATACGCACTAGGTCAACATTTCTTTACCTGTGTATGATTTTTCAAACACACAAGTATATTAATATTACTGAATAATGCTCGTATCTTTAAAGTACTACGTCTCCTGATTTTCCTCAGCGTAACTGAAATTTCATATACGGTATTCGCATAAAAGCTTCCTATATATGTGTATTAATTTTATTACAGAATTTTTTTACAGTGCAGCTGGTACTAATTTTTCAAAAACACGGTGAGATATTTACAAGGGAAAATTTCAAAGCGTTTACAATTTAAAAAATACGTTATCTCTCCCACATTCCTTCCATTTTCACTTTCATTTAGAGAGTGGATAAGCTTTACAGTAAAAAAATATACGCGAATTTTTATTCTAACATGGTATATGAGCTGGGGTTTGAAAACATCGACGAGCCCAAGTAAATCAAACAATAACAGAGTAAAACCGCTCCGACGTCAACAATGAAGCTATAATATGTCGCAGCTATGAGAGCTTGAATCGTAATAACCTTCCAGTGAAATATGTTTACCAATTTTGTTTACTGCTTCGATAAAAACGGCAAAGAACGAGGTTTTTTTGGTGGGCAATAGGGGCATTAAACCGCTTGACAAAAATGGTGAGGAAAAAAAAGAGAAAGAAAGAGAAAAGATTGGAAATGAAAATGCGAAACGCGGTATATAGATGGTCGAGCCGCTGGGTAAAAAATAAAGCTCACGTCGCATCATCGTTAATCCTCGTTTCGTCGGTCGAGCATGGCAACTGCGTGCGAATCTCGTTCTGACTGTACAGAGCGCGGCGGGGCACGAGATGAAAATAAAATTTTTATCCGAAATGAAAGAAAAGATAGACATATAAAAAAATATTGTGTTGGTGTGCACGTGCGAGTTTGTGTATTTGACATGAAATAAAAATGTTCCGTGGATAACGAGAATGGGGCAAAAAAAACTACCCGATCGGATGGGAATTTTAACGAGATATTATATAGGAGAGAGAGAGAGAGAGAGAGAGTGAGGTACACAAATGAGTTGCTCGCTAACAACTCTATTTAAAAACATTCAATTGATTTTTTTGCTGATCTATCAATGTGGGAATCTACATAGATATAAAAAAAACCATGTACTCGGCTTCCGTTCACCTACAACCCATTTTTTTTCAATTGAAACCGTAACCTTGTCGCCTCTAAAAAACGTACCGCCATCTAGTTTTTATCATTCCCAATTAACGAAAAAGACTTTTGAAAAATGTACAAATTTCATATATAGTTATTCAAATAGATTTGATTCTAATAGTTCTTTTAAACTTTGTAACGAAACGCAAACTGCTTTGGGCGATATTGAAGTAAATACAGACGTTGTATTAAAGATTCCGAGTTGAATGTTGACAGATTTATCCAAATTTCAGCCGCATCGTAGCGATATGGTGGCGAGAAACGAGATCATTAAGGAAAAACGATGAATATGCAGAAATGAAAAACCCTGAGAAATAAATTGACTAGACATGCGCCAGGATTTGTTGTTTCATAACGACGGCTGGCACGACTGAGGTTTGCAACGAATCTCCGCTCTTTTCAAAAGGGTATTCATTCTACGTCAGTGACAATGCCCTCACTCTGTGACCCTTTGTCAACGCTCGTGATAGAGACTAGAAAGAGAGAGAGCCGGCAGCCAACAAAAAATTCAACACCAGATATGTTTGCATGTGCGACTACGAGTCCTTCTCACTCCAGGATGCATGGTTGCACACGCAGCGGAAGGGGAAAAAACATGAAACTCTCAGTCCAAGAAACGTTACACATATTAACGCAATGCATGGGAGAGTTTCAATGTAGGGAAAAAAATCAAAAACGAACAAAATACAAGACAAATGTCAACAGTCCTCTGCCCCACAGCACATCCCCGATACTCAGCGATACAACTTGAATTTGTGAGATCGTCAAATACACCTCACTTCCGGGTAAACCATTGACAGATCTCTCGCTGTCATCCCCCATCGTTGCCTTTATACAGGAGGTCACAAAAATTATAAAGATACAGGAAAATTTCGATTTAAAAAATTCTAGAGGCTAAAACCACGGTAAGAACCCTGGCGAATCTGGGGACGGAGAAGAAATGGTATTTTTCGTTGTCTTTTTACAAGATCAGACCCTGAAGACAGCACTAACATTACCTTTACGATCTGAAGTAACGGTAATGAAGAAGACAATGGAAATTTCCGTTTCCTTCCCATCGCCGGATCCGCCAGAGAACTCTTCGGTTTTACATAGAATAGTTCCAAAACGATAATGTAGAGCTCAAAAACTCTCCGGAACTTGGGCCATAGCGCCAGCTCATCATGGTACCCTAACGGATCAGTAGCGAGTCCCTAAAAAAAGTCCCAAAAAAGTCCTATTTGGGGCTTGGGACTTAAGTCGACAAGAGTGATCCCAAATTGAGTCCCAAATGGGACTTCTTTCCCCTCGCTCGGTGTGAACCGGACGTGACCTCATGAGTCCCAAACTGGGACTCGGAGTCCCAAATAGGGACTTTTTTAGGGGGAAAAACTCAAAAAAGTCCCTATTTGGGACTCCGAGCCCCAATCTGAGACTTGTTCAAGCGAGGCAATCGGAATAAGCGATTCCCTATTTGTATTTTGTACGAGACCGTCTTTTCAGACGGTCACAGAGTGTTATGGCTCCGACAATATATGCCCACCCGGCGGATGAAGCGTGCTCGCGAAAACGCTTCACTGTGCGTCACGCTGTGGCCGGAGCAAGAATTAAAAAAAAAAGTCCCAAATTGGGGCTCGGAGTCCCAAAGAGGGACATTTTTTTGAGATTTCACCCTTAAAAAAGTCCCTATTATTGGGATTCCGAGTGCCAGTTTGGGACTCATGACGTCACGTCCGGTTCACACCGAGCGAGCGGAAAAAATCCCATTTGGGACTCAATTTAGGGTCACTCTTGTCGATTTAAGTCCCGTGTCCCAAATGGGATTTTTTTTTACTTTTTTTGGGACTCACTGATCCGTTAGGGTAGTAGAGTTTGAGAGTCGAAAATCGCTCATCGCGGTTTGGGAGTCGAAAATAGAGGCAGTATTTTCGGTTATTCTATAATCCAATAATTGCTCGCAGAAGTACAACATATTTTTCGTCGATACATTGACTTATTTCTCTTTTAAATCTAATATTCTAAAGAAAATTGATTGCTTTCGAAGTATGATTAATCTTAACATTCTTTTCAAATAATTATTTAGGAATTTCAAGCATTTCACAACTATTATTATTGCGAGGCGATCACTTTTATTGAATGCTCAAATTTTCTATCATAAACCGACAAAAAATTATTGAACGATTAAACTGACGCTTATTTCCGTTTATAGTATAAACAGAAATATGTAAAAAAATCTGCGTTTGGTAACGAAAAAATTTAGACAGTTAAAGAATCATTTTTTTGGGTTTTCTCGTTTCCGACCGGAAATACGACGAAACGGTTCTTGCGGTTATTTTTCAGTTTTTACAAAATCGAAAGACTCGCCTGAAGTATTATCATAGTTGGAAAAGGCCTGGACGATTTTAAAGTTTCACCGAGGTCGAATAAATTCGATAACAAGAGATGTACGAAAAAAAAGACTGGCTTAAAATAACGGGATTATGGTTTTTAGCCTTCGAATCGTTGTAAAATACGTCCTCGAACCTCTTCACACTTGTTTTACCCTGAATACACACACGAGTCCGAGAAGGGAGAAAACACGTTCATTAATTAGCCGTCGCCGTGTCGCGTTTAATTAAAACCAGCGCCAGAGATCCGCAACAAGGCGGGTTTTCTGCCCTCGAAGGTTTTCCCTTGGTTCAAAAGCATCCATAAATTCACACCGCGCCGCCACTCTGGGTGTTTCGTGCACGCGTTTCAACCAAAAGTTAATATTCTATATTTATCACCAAAAAGCTCTGATAAAATACATAAATATGGCATTTACGGGGATAATCCATTTATAACTGATAAATCAATCGGTCAATTAAATTTCCGAGTATGAGAACAATTCACCGTTATTATAAACATTTCATCGGAATTTTTTCTACAGAGATGCCCATAGGCGCGTTCGAGGCGAGTAGCTATTTGCGCTACAAACGTTAACGCTACCATTAAATAGTATTACTATAGGTTGCATGTTTAGCGCAAATAGTGACTCCCCGAACGCAGCCCATAACAATTGCATGGAACAAATAAATCGACGTACAGTGCAACCTTGATTTTCTATCGCTTGGGGCGAGGACTGGTAAAAAATCGAGGTTCAGCTGAGAGGTGTGACTTAAATGTTGTGGGGAGGTGCGAAATGGTGCGAGCATGCGTAAACCTATTTTTACCCGTAGAGTTTGAGGTTATTTTGCCGCAGCGCTTCCGCCCTGCGCGCTAGCGTGTCGGACGAGCATGGTAGGGATAGCAATGCCCACAGCCGCCACTATTCCCCTTGGCGAGACAAAATAGAGTGGGGGCAAGAATTAAGGGGAATGGAAAAAAATCGAGGTGCAAAAGATCAGGGTCGCACTGTAATATCGATGGCGAGCACTTGTAAAATTTCAAATTTATAAAAAAAATTATACTTGTAATTCCTTTCTTTTGGTACGTTATAAATTACATTATATAATTATAAGCTTGTAAAAATTGTACCTGTCAATATTCCTTTTTTTCCGCACCTAAAAAAACGTCATACAATTTTTACTTCTGCGATACATTTTTTTACATAAATGCTGGTAAAAAAACCGGCGAAAAGACACGTATGATTCTGGTATGATTCGTCAGAGTCGTTAGTATTAAGCGTCACCGATAGACTGACGCCACGTGACACGTGACCTTGCGACGTAAGCCGGTCATCCAGCCGGTGTTGTGTTATTCGACCTGATGATATCGCGCACGTTTTTCTGGTTTCTCGGAAAAAAAGAAATAACTGAATTCACATTTTTGTTCCGAACGTAAGTAACACGTAATCAATTTCTTTTTTTTAGTATCAACAGGTTGAGACAAATCTTTGTACATTTTTTTTAAGCCAAAAATTGCATACTTTGTGTAATATTTTCTTTTTGAAAATAACGAAGAGAAATAAGATTTTTTTCAATTGTTTTTTCAACACTTGACAACGAAGTTACCGAAGTTTAAAATGGAAATAGGAGAGCAAGCATTGCTGAGAGAGTTGAAATATACTTTTGGTCATGGACAATTCATAAATGCTGATCAAGAAGAAGCCACCAAAGAAGTTTTTAAAGGTAACATTACAACGTGAAAAAGAACGGCTTGAAATGAACATTTTTTAAGGATTATCAGCATGCCTTTTACAACCGCTCGATGTATATTTAGGCAAAAACGATGTGCTCATTAATCTGCAACCTGGTGCTGGCAAATCAATTTGCTTCCAATTACCAACAATTCTTAAACGAAATTCCGTTACAGTGGTTTATGTACCTACAAATGCAATGGGTGAGGTGTGTTGACTCATTTTTTATGTTATATTTATTCTTCCGAATCTCCAAATTCAATACTGCCAAGAATCACCAAACTTGCTGGGATTTGAAAAAAATTAGAAGTACAAATAAATTGTTGCTCAAAGGTATTCATTTTGCATGGCATGTGGAGAAACTCGTAACAATTCTATGACAAGCTGTGACAATTGTAAATATGAAACTGTGAATCTATCTTTAATTTATTTTACTGAAGATAATATGAGCGCTTAAGGGCTTATGCACCATGAGGTGCTAAAAATATAATCAATTTAAGCAGTTTTTCTATTACCAAAAATTGTTTTCGATTGAAACAACTTTTTGTGCATTTGAAATAACATCGTTGTGAAATGAAATGAAGAATTTTATTTGAAAGGAAACATGATACAAGCAGTGACTGTCGTTTGTGGAAAACAGTTTTTTGCCAAACGGCATTTGTTGTAACCACGATTTGGACTGTACACTTTAAGACAAAGTGTTTTCAAGATATGGTTAACATATAAAAAAAACCATTCCAACGTGTAAGCACTTTTCAAATTGAAATAAAAAAATTTTTCATACTTGCAAAATGTCATTGATTTCTGCAAAATATTTGTTGATTACATCTAAGTCATCAATAAAAAATATTTTTAAAAAATCAAATTTCTTCGCCCAGGTGTATGTAAGCCCTCAAACATATTTCCTTATTGAATATTTATTATTACTTAAACATTGTAGTTTTTTGTTATTTGTTTGTTGTTTTGTTTGAAAGAAATATCTTTTGTCATATCGATAATTGAATATTTTTCGCAGGATTTGCAGCAGGAAATATTGTTTTGTTACAAGGCAGATTTTGTTTTTTTTTACTATTTTAGAATCAAGTAGATTTGCTGAAAAAAAAGAAAATCAACGCAGAATATTTGTGTCCACGTACACGTAAAAAACTCAGTTCAACTATTCTGAAAGACTTCCCGTCGCAGGCGACAAAGTTGAAATTTCTTTACGTTTCTATCGATAAGACGATCTCAGAATATGTTCAGGTAATATAATTTATTATTGTTTAAATTATCGACGGAGTAACTTAATCGCGAGCTTAAGAAACAAGAGCTAAACGTTTTCCTGTTTCCGTTAATCATTAAATTTTTATTTACTAATTTTTCTATATAAATGATTTTCTAAAATTTCTTGTACTATTTTAAAAAGTTTTTTCTTTAACCGTATCGAATTTTTTTTTTTTCTACGTTATATTAAGTTTTGAAGCGTAAACTTATCAAACGGCACCTAAAGTGAGTTGTGTGGATTCAGAACTTTGGATCAATTTTTTACGATAGGTCAATTTTTTGCCAATTTTTTCTATACAACCAAATGTTAGAACAATTTTGTGTCAATCTGAAAGATAAAAGAATAAAATCTTTTATATTTTTTGAATCATAAAAGCCTGAAAAAGAAAAACTGTCAGTGCCAGAGAGGTAAAATTTTTACATGCATTTAGGAGTCCCAGGTTTGTATATGAAAAATCAAAAATTGTTCTACTATTTACGACAATTTGAAAGTTTGATCTCAATTCTAAACGTAATTATGAAAATTCTAAAATTGCAACTTTTTCTAGAATATTATTTAAAATTGTGGAGTAATTTTTTGCCACATATGATTGAATATAAAGTTATTATGACTGTTACTCAGACTCAAACTTTATAATATAGCGAGTTTCTTTTCAAAACATCAATCAAACTTTATCCTGTTTTATTTATAATTTCAAAAAAAGTTATGGACATTTTACAAACCCTTATAATACTAAATAAATTTTTATTTACAAACAATTATAATGCGAACTAAATTTTTATACTGAAAAGTGTTTTATCCTATTATTTAAATTATGAATTAGTTTTTTGCCATCAATAATTTGGAAAAGAATCATTGCGGCTATTAAAAGTAATTGAAAATCCAAGATCAACATTTAATTAAAATTAATTTTTTTCTTGTTAGCATTTGATATCCAAGTTAGTCATGCAGAATGCTTTGTCATTTCTGGTCTTTGACGAGGCTCATTGCATCAGTGGTTTAAGCCACGATTACCTGCCTGCTTACAAAGAAGTTGTAGATTACGTTACTTTCGAATTTCCGGTAATTCGGAAAATCGCTCTTACAGGAACAGCAACGTATAAGGTAACTGAAAAATGTGTAAAATATTTTGAGAAAAATGGACTTGAGAAGTATGAAAATAATTTTAGTCTGGAAAGTAATTTATTAATAAAAACGTTACGGGTTTTAGATCATAGAAAATATAATTCACACACTGGCTATGGAAGACGTCAAATTAATACGTTCAACAAGTATCTGGTCAATGTGCCAGGACATTCGATTCATTGATACGTTAGAAAATCCTTTGAGAAACTTAGGAAACTTTATCAATAAGTGTATGCGTCCACTAAAAAATGGATTTGCAAACGTAATAGATTTAAAGGAATTTCGAAAAAAAAAAAATCGGCAGCGTTATTCGTCAAAGTATTGATTTCGTTTAATTGCAGTGCACTCCAAATTGTGGCATCGTATTTTGCAGAAAGAAAGAAGCAGTGAAGAAGCTCGAAAGGGAATTATGTGTTCTGCAAATCCCAATCGTTTCGTATCATGGTGGTAATTATTAATATTTTTGCTAAATTTATATAATTTTATTTGTTTAATAAATTTTATCTGTCAATTTTGTTTGCACATCATTCATCATTTTGCGACTATTTAAAAGAGTATCTCATTTTCTGTCCTACTTTTTTGAGTTTTTAGCAAAAAATTTTACTTGTTACTTTGCCTCCTTTTATTTCCAAACGGCGACGATCACAAAAATTGTGAATATTCTGAAGTCGTAGGGACACGTTCAGATTACAGGAAAATTATAGTGGCTCTTCAGCAGTATTTGTACGCTATTTACAAATTTATGATAATTTTATTTATGATTGCTTCGGAAACCTCTGTGCACGAGTCTGACTCAAACTTGACCTTTTTTTTTATTGAACTACTCGCAGTCGACGTAATTTCGCGTAGAATTTCGAACGGAAACGAAACTGCAAAACCTCTTCGTAGAACACATTAGTAGTTTTTGGCTCAAGTACTCGAATCACGAATTCTACTAGCAAGACTCAAACTCAGAGCTATAAGAAATTCAAAACTTTGGAAAAAAAAACCAAATCACTATTCTGCTAATTTCTACTTCGATTTTCCGGCGAAACTATCTTGGAAAATCGTTTAATTGTTATATTAGTGACCGTCAGATGATTATGCATCGATAGAATGTCGGAAGCCGTCGATTTGTCATGAAAAAAATTCATATAATTTAATCTTCTCATTAATTAAACTTTTGATCTTTTTTTAATCATTTAAGGACCAAATTTCGAAAAGTCCCCTGTGGATGCTGATTTTACGAGAAGAGTTGCTACCCGATATTAATATTTAAAAATATTTTAATAATTAATAACGACATCGGAATTTTTATTGTCAGATTTGTCGTCGGAGGCTCGTAGATCGATTTACGAAAGATGGATAGCAGGCAAAATTCCAGTAATCGCGACGACACACAAATTTGGATTCGGTCTTGGAGGGCCGAATGTGAGGTCATAAACTTTCCTCGTTTTCACAATAGATCGACGTTAAATAAATAAATCGATAACGAGTTGTACGAGAAATTTCAACGACTATGTGCTTTTTTAACTCACAGATTTGTCATCCACTGGGGCATGCCTATGAGTATCCAGCAACTTTGTCAAGAGGCTGGAAGATGTGTTCAGGACGGACTCAGAACTTCGAGCCGAATATACTTCAGTATTGAGGAAGTCGACAACATTAAGACGCACATCAAATCGCTCTCGGCTGCGACGAAAAAAGATCTCGATTTCGTGGCACAAAAGTATCGATTTTTTAATCAATTCATCGGTTACTGCTTCGAAGAGAAGTACGTGTTTGATTTTCACTTCAAAATTGGAATGAAAAATAAATAACAATAATTTTTGGACAGAACAATATCGTAACGTGAATTTAAAATTAGCCTGTTCAACATTTTTATACAATTATTTCCCTCAAAGTAGTAATTTTTATTTATTTGCAACGAGGTTCGTTCATTAGAAAAGTATTGACAAATTTTTATTAAATATTGACAAAAGAATTCGGATTTTGCAGAAATTTTTTCGAATTTCTGCCTGTCCTGCTTTTAAGATAATGAATAGAATCAAATTAATATAGCAATATATAAATAGTTTAATTAAAATTCAATTTAAAAAATAATTATTATTATACTTTGCTTTAGTGAGTTCAGTTGCTCAAAGTGTAATTTCAGTACTTTTTTTTAAAGAGTGACTATTATGATGGAATCGTTTCGTCATAGGCTTAAAATTTTATTTATTTAATCGCTACAGACAAGAATTACGAAAAAAATTCTGTAATCTCGGAATGTTTTTGTTAATATTCTACAAATTTTATTAACATTTCAAATATCTTAGTTTTAGCAATTTGCCATTTTAATACGTCGAAGAATCCTAAGTCCAAAAATTTCTTCAACAATTTGTTATAAAACATTATCATCCTATCTAGTGAATGCATTTTTAACCCCTCAGCGGTCGCATTATGAGACTTTTTCTCACACTTCTAATAAAACGATGATTACTCGAAAATTTCAGATGGCATAACTATTTGAAATTTTTTCTAACTACTTTAAATTGATTTTTCTGTATGATGAAAAAGTTATAAAATGTTCAAAAAACATTAATTTTTTATTATTATTTGTTTTATTTTTCTTTAGTATCAATTATCGTTGTTCTTATTGTTTTCAAGAAATAAAAATGTTTGAAAGTGATAATTACTGTTCCGAAATAATTCGTAAGGTTTTAGTTTTTAAATTAAATAGCTGAAACGATACATGTGAGAAAATCTCATCGCGTGACCAACGTTTTCGATGTAAGTAACACGATCAACGTTTTCTATCTAAGTAGCGCGACCAACGACGGGTTAATAGTGCAGAGTAATGTTTTTTTTTCTTCAGGAAACAAGAGTTAAGTACATGAAACAAAAATAAAATGTCCTTAAATCTATAAATAATTTGTCATTTTAGAAAATATTTTTTGTAGTTTGTGATATTTAAATGTTGAAAGTGTTTTTTTGTACGATTATTTTAATTTGGATTAAGATAGTTCTGCATTCAGGCGACTAATGAAACAAAAATTATTGCCAGCTTTCGACAGTTTTTTAATTATCGATAAAATTTCAGATGTCGTGCTACAACACAACTGTCCTATTTCGATCAACGAACGTGCCATCGCTGTTTGACCTGCGACGCTTGTCGAGATCCAAAAGGCTTGAATCACCGAATCGAAGAATTTTTGAAATTTTATTCGAAAACACGCAAGACGATGCTTCGCCAACGCCAGTACAAACAAATTCAACAATCGCAAACTGTGCTTTTGCATCGGTCAGATTCCAACAATTCCTCGCAAAAAACAGAATTTTCTAAGCCATCGGTGAAGGTGACATTTATTTTCAAAATATTGAAGTTTTTTGACTATTTATTGTGACCAGTAACAAAATATCAAGCAATATCAAACGCTAGCAATTTGACTAAAGTGGTAATTAATTTGTTGAGTTCAAATCTATTTTAATTAGGCGTTCATTCATTTTAAAGAATTATAATATATAATGAAATATTGTGTTTTTATTCCATAAGGTACGAGAGCGTTCTTACAAACGATTGCTCGTAGAATTAAGGCGCAATTACAGCAAAAATCTGTCAGACGTAAGGAAAAATATTAAGTTGAAGGATGTTTCGGAGATAGCTCGTACACTGGAATATTCACTGTACATGGGTGCAAGTTGCCGACGAAAGTACAATCACGATATCATTGAAGTGGTACGTAAAATAATGTTAATATCAATATTATAGATGGGAGAAAATGGCACGAAAATTTACATAGTAGTTTTTTTTTTTTGGAAAACCGTCATGTTCCTCTGTAAATAACAATTAAAAAAAAAATCTGTAGAAAAGTTTCGAAGGTATTGCGTAAAATGTGAAATTTTCTACCGCTCCCCATAAAACACACACATTGAAAACCAAATTTTGTCGATATATTAAAATATTTTGTTAGACGTATTCAACAAAATTATTTCGTCCCAGCAACAAAATTTGGAATGTTTCAACAAAACTTTGTTATACTGAAACGAAACTTTGTTGAAACAATAAAAATTTTGTTGCCTCGATGAAATATTTTTATTGGACGTACACAACAAAATATTTTACTGTTTCAACAGAATTAGGTTTTCGGTGCATGTAAATTGTGCAATCTTTGATTTTCAATATCTCGAATATGGAATGGTGAATCCTTTTAAAATTTTGCACGTAATTACATAATAAAGCACTGAATGTGTTCTCAAAAATGGGAAAAATTCTATAGAAAAACGCTTTAGCAAGACTACTATTTTAAACAAGTTCATTCTTTAATAGTCCCAGTTAAAAAAAGGAGTCAATCCCAAATTGTTACTAATATTGAAATATCTCCAGTCCAAAATATTTCTTATTGAAATAATTTCTATTTTTATATACATTACTATATCCAGATGAAAATTTCCATAATTAAGGCGAGCTATCAGTTTCGCGGTTGGCAAAAATCCTATTGCGCACTTGTCTCCGGCACAGTTGGATTTTCGAGAGAAATAAAAGTTACACGTGTTCTCTCATCAGAAAATAAGATGTAACCTTTCTGTTTCTCGAAATATCGAGCGTCTCTGAGAAAACTAAGAATCTGCGGTTCAGCTATCTCCCTCTCGCATTCCCGCAACTGATAGAGCGCCTTAAGGGATGCGATCGTTTGTCAGGATGCAAGAATAGGATATTCATCGAAATAGAAATACGAGGAAATTAAAATGTATTCCGATATTAATAATTACAAGAAATATTTTAGATTGTAGGTATTTCAAAATAATGGTATTTTCGATGAGACATTTTTTTCATCGAAACATTTAACAATAAGATTGTTTAATAATACATTAACTGACCTACACAATTATTTAACAATAAATAACATTGCATATAGTTATGGTACTTCCCCAAAAGCTTCATTTTTTTCTACAGATGTATCTCGTAAACAAAACACGAAAATTCAAGATTCAAAAGAAAATCCGATCGAAAAAGATCGAATAAATTTAAACTCCACAAAAAGTTTATAACTTTTTTTCTTTAATGTACGGCACCAACATCCACGACGCGTGAAAGAATGGAAAAGAAAATTCGAAATATACGGAAATGGGTATTTTTTCAACTAAACCATATTTTGACTTTTTACCAAAAAATTATGGTATCGCTTTCTATAGCAAATGCGTGACAAACGATCCCAATTTTGATATGAAGTATTTCAAGTGTGTAACCGTCTATCATTTTGAAATTTTGCGAGTAAATTCATTATTATTCTGAACATGCATTTAACGGGTTAGGGGTAGTCAGAATTTTCAAAAAATCGATTTTTTTTTTACATTTTCTTGAAGTATGATGTCTCGAGAATATTATCTGAAAATTTCAAGTCAATCCAACAAATAGTTTTCGAGATATCCTACATTTACTTTATAGGAAAAGGTAATACCGCGCCTAGACTAAAACTTTAAACGCGTTTTTCTCGAAACTATGTTTTCAAAGTCGGTGACCACTGTAATTCAAAAACCACTCGACGGATATGAATGAAATTTATACAGCTTATTGAAAGCATAAAAAACTAGTACTTGAAGGATTTTTTTTTAAGACTTTTATTTTTTTTTAACAGTAAACTAGTGCTTTTTTCCTTGAAAATCCGCGAGTAATCTTTCAGAAGCCGCCACTTTGTTTATTTAAAAAAAAAAAGCTTCGATACTTCGAGAACTTCCTCAAATTCAATTATGAAAATTTCAGCATGCTGCCAAAAAATGGATAAAAAACGTCTTGATTTTTCTTTAACGCGTTATCGTAGATTCTCAACATTCGAAAGTGTCAGAGGGCTGAATTGGCTTGCGGTTACTTGAAATATTACGAGGAGATGGAAACGTTCGAACGCCAGGCGTGTCCAGAGGTTATAGATCTGATGAAGGACAGCGACGGCGGTTCGGAAACCGCATAAGGTGCGACAGTGGCTTACCAAAATGTGTGATAAAGAAAAAACTTGAACGCTTTAAGCCAAATAGTAATGTAACCTGAAACGTACAAAAAAAACCTCAGATATTTCATTTTTCACGCTTTATTACTGCTTCGCAGGATTATTCATTTTACTGCGATATCAAAAATTGATGGCGTCCAGTTCGCGCGTCATTCTAAGTGTGATTTCCAACGTCGAAGAATCAACGTTCCATTTCGCCGACGAAGCGTTCGGATCAACGGGATGTGGTGTCGGCAAATGTAATCTATATCTGCACAACAAAAAATTTCGATTCGGCGTGTCACGTATTTTCATCGTGAAATATCAGAAAAGCATACAATGACAAATGTAGAAAATTTTTACTTGGGACTTCGAATGTCGATAAACTCGGATTCGACCGAAAGCTCCACTTTCTCTCTCGTTTCTCCGGGAAGTTTCACGAGCACTGTTAGCCACTCGCAAGACGCCGTGCCAGGAGTCTTGAAACTCATCTGATGTGGGAAAAACGATGTTGAAGTTTGTATCATTGAAATATAACAAAATTTCTTCTTTTTAAGTTCTAACAAATTTTTCGCATTTTTAAGCTACAATATTTCATCCCCAATTTTTTGAGCCTTTTATGGAGACGGAAAAACAAAAATTTAAATAATTTAAAAAATGAAGAAATTAACAAAAAAAGGAAATTTCGTTGCGTTTCGTTAATGCAAACTGCGGAATTATGGACATTTTTTATTTAACGGATCCGATTAATTTTTATAACTACGTGTTCAGGCGTTTTTATCGATAACTCATTTTTACTTGACGTTATTACTAATTTAACTCACACCAAGATAAACGTCTTCGGGGCTGACTGATTGTTTAAATTTGATCTCATATTCCGGGACTGTTCGAGGATCAAGAATTTCCGTGGTTGGCGCCGCGGTTATTTCTGATGGATGCCAAATTTCGTCGCCCTCGCCCTTCAGAGGAGCGTGAGGTCCTGCGTGCTCCTGCGAGCTTCCTTTCGGTGCACCAATATCTCCAGGTCCTTCAACGTTAACATTTATCGTATTTTTATTCTTTTTCTTTCTCTATTTCAAGTAATCGATTTTTACTTCATTTCCATTAGCTACTGTTTGTAATCTGTCGTTACGAAGGCAAGATAAGCTACTAATAACGGTAAAAATGGATATTATCCAAAAAATCTTGGAAATTCTAGATGGAACTTCATTTTTATTTATTCATGCCAAAAATTCACGAAATTTCCTCAAATTAAAGTTAATCTGATTTATTATTTTATTACTATTGCCAAAATGACCATATTTCTGGAAAAAGTCAGCCCAACAGTACAAAATTTATAATTTTATTCACTATAGTTTTATTCACGACTTTTTAAGTCGAAATATCTTCAAGAAAATCGGTACATATTTTTGAGTTATTTTTTACGAAGCTTTCAGGAGATTTGAAGTGTAAATGTAAAAAATAATTTACAATAGAATAACAAATAATGATTCAATATGCGAACAGATATTTCGTTTTACGACAATAAGATTTAATTGAATTGAATTAGAATGTTTTTGATACAGCTTAGTTGCAAAAAAGTAGTTAACTTTGAAAACCTTATTTGAATTCGTATCCTGCAAAACGTTATTATTAATAATCTGCTTTTTTGCTCTCACCCAATTTTCTAGCGCCAGCTTGGGGCAAATCGTCCTCAGAATCTGAATCATCTTTCGGCGGTGTTATCAATTGTTGCAATGCCTTGATTTCTTGATAACTAAAACATCCGTCCATTTTCGAGAAATTTAAGTTTTCGACAAACTTAAGCTTGAGATAAATTATTGTAAAGGCCTCGTTTCTAGATCAATCTCATATGACAATTTATGCGTTGATCGTTGGTAAAGAGAAACGGACGTTATATCAACAAAAAATAATCGCTATGGAAACGTCTGCATAAGAGAAATGGGGTGTACGAAAAAAACTAGAAAAGTTCAAGTTGGACTAGCGCATCGAGGATTTCGTCCCTTTGGCTATATTGCAAAGAATTAAGTTTGTTCCCCACCGATTATTATTAATTTCTCAAAAATTATCTGTTGAAATAATCGTGATAATTTTTCTGAAAAACATACGTATAACTCACGCACCAATAGTTTTTTAGATATTTTAGTTGGACTAGTTTTTGAAATGGCGGGAGAATCAATTTTTAGAATATCTTTTTTTACATAAATTTCGAAAACTACGTAACATAAAACTTTAAAAAATAGTTTTGAGATCTTGGGGGTGCTGTCACAGATCGGTAAATTATCGCGCGTCCAAGTGTTCTTTTAGACAATTTTTATTTCAGAAAAATAAAAAGATACACTCTGTATGCCTTGTGATCGAGCGAAGGCTATAATTTCGTCTTTTTTTCCGAAAAATTGATTGTTTAGAAGACAACTTGTAATCCATAAAACAGCTTTCTTTCTCGCATTCATGATGGTTCGGTACGTGTGCCATTTCGTCGTAAGATAAACTCGAATGATATTCCACAGGATCCAATACAAACGTTTTTTAGTTGTACCAAACTTCGCTATTTACGAAGAAAATATTTTTTATATATTTTCTAAATTTCGCATTTATGCCTTTATTTAGTTCAACAAGAATAAAAATTCAAAATTTGGGATAACATAAGAGTACATGGTTGAGAAAAAAATATTTAAAAATCATACTTTCGCGCGCCAATACCCTAGCGGTGTACGGGCAAAGTTCCAAAAAAGCTCCCAAGATATTAGAGAAGACAAAGGTGTACCAACAGAACGCGATATTGCCGCCGTGTTCTTTATAAAAAAAAGTTTATCACCATGGCCGAGGCAGCGGGTGAAAAACTATCGAAAAAGTAAGTAAACAATGTGTTAAGAAGTGAAAGATAGCGGAAATTAAACTCGCAATTGAATATGAAACAATAATAATAGATATTGTTAGGTTATTTATGAACACAACCTATAAAAGTTTCACTTCGATATTTAGCCCGGTCGCCCTCCCACGTTGTCTTGCACATGTTTCTATACTTGACGTATGCAAACATTTAACAATTTTTTATTAACCAACGGATTCTTCCGCGAATTTAAGAATTAAAATCGTTTTGTATTTATTTGCCTGATGTCTCGAACGAGCTTAATGTTTTAATTCGGTGCTTCGCACGATTGCTCTGTCAGACGGAAAAATGTTGACTTTTCTAACCAAAAGTGTTGGGTTTACCGTACGCCCGGTATTTTGCCATGCTTCCGCAACCAATGGAGTCTTAAAATTGCGTCACATTTCCGTTCACGGACCTGCATTTAAGTGCGTATCGTTCCGATTGAACATGCAACGTTAAAAAAAAACAATTGAATCAATGTAACTTCAACAAAAAAAGCAACAACAATGACTCATGGGGAATTCGACTTTTTTGCAGTGAGCTGAAAAGGCGACTCAAAGCTGAACAAAAGGAGAAAGAACAATTAGAAAATGCTGCTAAAGTCGCTGCTCAACCCAAAACGAAGTCCAAAGAGAAAAAGGACGCCGTTAAAGAAGAAGAAATTAGTCCGCATGTAAATTTTTTACTTACTTTATTTTATTTTATTGGTTTAACGATAGAACAACTCCTTAAGGTAGATTGGTGAATTTAAGTCATCTAAGATGAAGGGCTGACAATTTTTGTAGTTACACATAAATACAGGATAAATTGATAGCTGCAACTTCAATGCTATTTACCATCCAGTTTGGTAGTAATTAATTCGTAAATATCAACTGTTTCCAGATACTTATCCCTACGAGCACAGAAAAATTGTCTGCATGTCAAGACTTATTGAATTTTTACATTCGGTATTTCCAAGATTTTGTAATTAAAAACTGATCACTGCATTCCATGAATATTTCTAAATATAAAAGTGATCGGGTTTTTGGACATTACTGTTAAAAATCGACTGAAAAATAAAAATGTATTCGTTGTAAAATGATTGAGATTTCCACAGGAATGACACGGGAAAGAGCACGAAAGCGCTTAGCAACTCTGTATTCAGCATCTGCTAGCACATGCCTTCAGACGTGACAGTTTGCCAATTTGACTGTGTTTTTCTTTCCTGTTCTTGAACGTTTTTACCGTATTTGATAAATATCGATAGAATTAATGGTGATAGGTAAACTGGCAAAATCTCCGCCGTTTTGTAATTCCTTTGTGTAAATACACTGTGTAGGCTGTAAACAAAACTAACCGTTTCGGCAGATGACAGTAATGGCCATGACACGTTTTACAATCCACTATGCTCGTCAAATTTCAATTATTAATCAATTTTTGAACAATAAAATCATATAAAAATATCCATTCTCCGCTGTTTATATTTCGAAAATAATAAAATCATAATTTTACAGTCAATTTTGCATTTGCAAACTTTGGTCTTCAATAGATACTGCAAAGATCATGTAGCTGTCACCGATCTACCTTAATGTGACAGATTTTAGAAGAAGCATTTTAAATTTAGAAGGATTAGAGAATAACAAATGATTGTTTGCCATCGTATTCTTAAAGTGAAAAAGTCTTCTAATTGTTCATCAATTTCTTAGTCTTCAAATTTGATCAAATTTTTGTTTTGACAAACTCATTTATCCAAGCTCAAAAAATTGTGACCATTTCTGGTTTGAATGAAGGAATACCCAAGTTTTTGGTTCATTTGGAAATACTTTGGCTGTCTGTTTACAAAAGGCAAACAGTCTGTTATTCTTATTTATGTTTGTTGATAAGATACTTCAATAACAGTTCAGAAATTTGTATTTTTATTACCAACCACCAAAAATTTGTTCTACAAGAATCTTATTGTTGTCAAAGATAATATACTTTTTTTTTATCTGAAGCTTAGGTCGAAATTTATTTTTAAAAAATGGAAGAAGAAATTCAACTTTTTTTCATTGAAACATTGAAAATTTGTTGTTCTAGTGTTAACTAAATAAACATTATGGATAATCGTCAATTTTTTCGAGTAATTTTTTTAGTATCGGAAATTCTATAAAACAAAAATTTCCCTAGTTTCTTCGCAGTCATGGTTCAGAATAATTACTTAAATGGAACAAAATATTAATTAATAAGAACAATTGATGAATGAATTAAAATCTGCTCGACCGGTATAACTGTTGGAAACAATTTTAAAAGTATAAAAATCATCTAAGAGAGAAAAGATAATCAGAATTAGAGCTCTTGGCCCTGAAGACATAAACTGCAATTTTTGCGAAACGTTGGCAATACGCTGAAACTTGAAACATCATGCATTCGAAAACTACAAGTTTCGTTGATAAAACAATAACCGCTGCAAAAGTTTCAAAGTTAGAGCTGCAAAATGGACTATTTTGGTTATTGTTGACAAGCATAATATTTCTGCAGGAATACTTCAAGCTCCGTACGCAAGCGATAAGCCAGTTGAAAGCGGCGAACGATCATCCGTACCCGCACAAATTTCACGTCTCAACGTCGCTGGAAAGCTTCATTGAGAAATACAGTGAAAAGTTAAAAGATGGAGAAGTTGTGGAAGAGTTGCATAGTATCGCAGGGCGAGTGCACGCGATACGAGAATCAGGGGCGAAGCTGATATTCTATGATCTTCGTGGAGAGGGAGTAAAGATTCAAGTGATGGTGAACGCGAGGAATTACGAAAGCGAGGATAAATTTTTCGCCGACACGGCGAAAATTCGAAGAGGCGACATAATCGGAGTCCTCGGTAATCCGGGCAAAACAAAGAAAGGTGAATTTTCGATAATGCCACGCAGTATAAAACTTTTGAGTCCTTGTTTGCACATGCTGCCACATTTGCATTTCGGGCTTAAGGACAAAGAGACACGTTTTCGACAGCGTTATCTCGATCTTATACTGAACGACAAAGTACGAGAAAAATTTCACGTCAGAGCTAGAATAATAGCTTACATGCGTCGTTTTTTCGACGAAATGGGCTTCCTCGAGGTTGAAACGCCCATGATGAACATGATCGCAGGCGGTGCAACCGCCAAACCATTCGTCACTCATCACAATGAGCTCAACATGGATTTATTCATGAGAATCGCACCAGAACTCTATCACAAAATGCTCGTTGTCGGTGGGATCGATCGTGTTTACGAAATTGGTAGACAATTCAGAAACGAAGGTATCGATATGACCCACAATCCGGAATTTACTACTTGTGAATTTTACATGGCTTACGCTGATTATCATGACCTCATGACCATCACTGAGAACATGTTAGCCGGTATGGTTAAAAGTATTCACGGGACTTACAAAGTCACTTATCATCCCAATGGACCAGAGGGCGAACCCGTGGAAATTGATTTCACACCGCCCTTCAAACGAGTTTCGATGATGAGCACTTTGGAAGAAAAACTCAATGTCAAATTGCCAGAAGCCGACAAACTTAACACACCCGAAGCTGTGCAAATTCTAAGCAATATTTGCATCAAGCACGATGTTGAATGTCCGCCACCCCGAACCGGAGCTCGATTATTGGATAAACTAGTCGGTGAATTCATCGAAGAAACTTGTATAAATCCAACTTTTATTCTTGATCATCCCCAAGTCATGTCTCCTCTGGCTAAATGGCATCGATCAGCTAAAGGCCTCACTGAGAGATTTGAGCTTTTCGTTATGAAGAAAGAAATTTGCAATGCCTACACCGAACTCAACGATCCTCTCGTACAGAGAGAAAGGTGAGAGCAGCAAATCGTCTTTGGAAATCGTTTTCTACTTAAAATCAAATATCCAAGGGTTTCCAAGTTTTATTTTGAAGTTTTTTATCCAAAACACTGATTGATTTCCTTTTAAGTTCGCTCGTATATTTTCCATAATGCTTCATGATTGTTGCTAAAAATTTAATATTTTATAGTGAATTTCAATGTAAAAACAGAAAAATTCAATATTCTATAGTGAATTTTCATATAAAAACAAAAATTCAATATTTTATATTGAAATTTTCAATATTTTATATTGAATTTTTTTTTATATTGTGGTATTTACTTCTGATTTCGCGTACAACTACCTTAACTTATTTGTTTAAAATGTAGGCATTATTAGAAAATATGTAGATGAAAATTGGAACGTAGAATTTTTAGCAACTGAACATATTTCACATTTTACGATTTGTATTACGATATTTTATTTTATTGGAATATCTTTTATTTATAGATTTGAGCAACAAGCCAAGGACAAAGCAGCGGGCGACGATGAGGCTCAACTCGTGGACGAAAATTTCTGTACGGCGTTGGAATACGGTTTGCCACCTACTGCCGGATGGGGCATGGGCATTGATCGTCTCACGATGTTCCTCACCGATTCCAACAATATTAAAGTACATTATTCAAATTCCTACGTATTGATCAAATGTCAATCAACAAATTTAATTTTAAGAAAATCACGTTTTTTATGTTGTTTTCTCACAAAAACGTCTTTCTATTAGAGCCAGAAATTAAATTGTCTATAGTCAAAACACAAAAAACTATGACAATTAATTTACATCTTCAATTTTAATATCAAATTTCTGCTTATCAACAAAATCTCAATTTTTTATTAAAATCACTGTTGTTTATGACCATAACAGATAATTCGACGTTAAATCGTAAAAAAAAAACTACAATCAGTTATTGAACAATTTTTTTAATCGTTTTTTGTAAAAGTATATTTATAATCGAAGCAAAAATTATGCCTGATTTTTATGTAAACGCAATGTCAAACCTATTAATTAAATTTTTGCACTTATTTTTGCAGGAAGTATTGCTATTCCCAGCTATGAAACCGGACGATCCGAACAAAGGCAAGGATGCAACGGAGGACGAAAAATCGACGATTTCAATTAACATAGAGAAATAATCTCCAAAAAACGCATATCGCAACTGCCAATAAAAATGATTGGATAAAGATATAAACTTTATAGAGTCGTTGCATTTATTCCAATTTCCGATTGGAATATGCAGCTTTTGTTTTTAAAGCGTGAGCGTAAATCTTGAATATTTATTTAGCGCAAATATGTCGAATCAATTTTCTTAAAATAATTCAGGACGGAGACGAAAATATTGAAAATTTTCGAAAGAAAGCCATGTTCGTATTTCTTTCAACCACCCAAAAAAAATATTTAATTTCTGCATAAATTTGAGATGAAATTTATTTTTAGGAGAAACAGGAATTGAGGGTTGATTGGGTGAATAAAAAAAATGTTTTTGCACCAGAATTACGTTTATTTTCCCACCCATCGAACACACGTTACAATTATTTGCGAAAGTTCAAACTAATTTCGAACTTTCGATTTAGTATCGACAATTTTAATTGGTTATTTTTATATTCTTACAAAAATGTGATTCCGTTAACAGAATTTGAAACTATCGGACTAATCAATGAAAATCGATCGTTAATTATTTACGTTTTTGGCAGTTATTCTTTGACAGTCATAAATTATATCGATCGTAACATACAACATTGATTCTCGTCGGAAAAATACGATTTTTACAAAGCTACAAATCTGTTAACGTCGAAATTTCGATTTTTCCAATATAATTTTTGTTCATTCTCCGAGGAAATTTAAAAAATTGTTCCTTGAATTTCGAAACACTTTACGGTCATTTTTTTTTCTAATCGTTGGATAATATATTACATCGAATGTAATTTCGTCATTGATGGCAGCTTTTTGATCATTTGTACAGAGGTATTTTTAGAATATGTTATTTCGGTTGATAAACTTAAATAGTAAATATTCTATAAATGAAAAACGTTAAATATAATTGATCTCGGTAGACAAAAGTAAACCACTTGCCGATCTACGAAATTTGTGCATAATTATGCGTTCGAAAAGTTCGAAAATGAAAATACATTTCTCAGACATTTGTTTTTGCTTTCTCATGAGCATTTCAAACAGAATAACTGTTTTTCAGGAGGCTTTTTTGATTTTTGTAGAGTGTGTCAAAAAGTTTGTTGAATCTTATATAGTATCGATTCGCCTATTAGATATGATACATATTTATTTTGAGTTCAAGTTGATCCTTTGGCATTCATCACTAAATACGAGAACTTCGATGTTTTTTGGTTTTTCTTTTTTTTTCTTTTTCCAATAATTATAAAATGTAAGACCGAAATGAAAATTCTCATTATTTAGTACACGTTAACGATCTAAAAAAAAAAAAAAAAAAAAAAACGTGGCCAAAATGCAGTTTTGAATTGTGTGCGAAATAATTATGAGAAAATGACCGGTTGTCAAATTTTTCGATTCATTTCTTTCAAGTAAATTCTCTCATTCTTATTACGATTAAAATCACTTAGTAAATTTTATTTATCAATGATCAAAAGTAATTAGCGTTAAAAGCTTGAAATTTCGAGAAAATAATGCTGATAATTAAATGTTTTTGTTTTCTTGATCGTTAATGCTTATCAGCTTTCCTCCTCCTTGATGAATTTTGTGACTGAATTGTAATGAGCACCTAATTCATACATGTGTCGATGATAAGTAAGAATTACCTTTTTATTATCCGTGTATTCGGCCCCTACGAGATACGGAGCTCCGGTTGCTTGGACGACTTCGATTGGACACCGAAGAACATGGGAGAGCACTTGCAGCTGTGTTTAGATAACAAAAGCGTAATTATTTAATTTTTCTAAATTGTTTCTACATCATTTCAAATAAACTCTACTGCAAAAGTGTTTCAACTCGGTATTCTGCATGTCCTTTACCGGGTTTTTCACCTCTATTTTCTTAACGCTAAAATTTTTTTCTGGAGGGTAATTTAATAACATAATTTTATAATCTGTCGTTCAAGTTCAAATCGTTGCAATGCAACAGAATTTCTTTTTAGGGTTTCGTATAAATATTAGGAACTCTTATAATTTCCTCATTCTGTTCGTCAGTCCATTACAGCATTATAAATTTCACAGTGCTTAAGAAATCGACATGAAATTCAATATACAAATCCATCTAATGAACTCAAAATAGGCGTAATATGAAAAAAAAATAAAGATATCTAATACTTCATTTTTTCTTTTCACGGAAATGAAACATGTTTCTTTCAGAGTGTCGTTTGGAAAAATAGTCAAAAATTTGTTCAACCAGATTTTTTGAAAAAATTTTAATTGCATAATTTGTTCATTATGATGATTTATACATTTCCAAAATTCTGTCCCTCTCCCAGACCCATCTTTTTCGTCGGATCGATTTAATCTAATGAAATCTGAAATTGTTTGTCAAAACGGCTTTTCACTAGTACTTTGATACAAAATTATGATGGTGCGACAAAAATTACTTTAGAAATGACACAATGAGTAGCATTTCTCAAATTCTTCTATTACTTAGTTTTTGAAATTGGGAACATTTTTTTCCACATTTAGTTTTCAGAAAGAAAGAAAAATGACCTCATTTTCGTCGCCTAAGATTGCAAATAAATTTCTGACTTGGGTAAACAAAAAGAAATTTCATTGCACTTCAACGCCGCATGAAAATTTACAATTGTTTTAGTACGTCTTTTTTTCCTCAGATTTGGTTTACAAAATTTTATTAGTTTTTTAAAATCCTATCGGGATGGACAGAAAAATTTGAATAAGGAAATAACGAACATAGAGATTATCAAGAGATGCGATAGCGACTCGACGCCAAGTGTTAAAAACAAAGGCCGCGCGAGCCCTGCCGCACTCTTATATACTCAAATATGACGATTTTCGAGCTTTTTTTTTTAATTAAAAATACTTTTGAATATTATTAATGAACAAATTAAAAATACTTTTGAATATTATTTAAATTTCATAGTAAGTTGACGGCTATGGACTCAAAAAAATCTCAAATTGGAAGTTTATAAATAAAATTATTATTTTTTTATCATTTTAATGTATAACTTTAAAGTTACCAAGCATAATTAGTGAAAAAGTTTCTATTTTTCTTACCTCAACAGCTCCGCCCCACGCATTCGTGTAAGCAATATTATCACAGTATTTTTCGAACTGTTCGAGCGAAAACATTTCTTCGGATTCAGGATTTGATAAGAACGGCAAAAAGTCATTCATATTTTCGCGCAAATAAATCGATGTTTTTGTCCGAAGATCCTTCAGGCTCAATGGTATTTCACCAAGAATTTTCAGCTGGTGAGCTATCGCGTTGTAGAGACTAGAAAAAAAGGCATTATTATTCTTGAAGCCGATTTTTTATCATTTTCAATGAAGAAAAATTTGATGAAAAGATTGTTTATAATTGAAAAAAAATTTTCATTCATTTACCAGTGGCCGTCGCTGGGAATTTCGTAAATCATGAGATCCCGGTCAACCAGGATTTTCCTTATAGCCTGAGTTTCAACGTTTCTTTTCCCGAAAACATTCAGAGCCTCCTGTTCAATTATTCTCTCGTTTCGTTCTTTTTCTGCGTTTGCTTTTTTGTCTCTACGCTTTTGAGCTTTCGAAATTTTAGGAACGTTTTCCACGCTTTTGTTCTCAACAGATTCTTCTTCTTGCTGCTCGGGCGATGGTTCTTCAGGTGCTTCTGTTAATGTGATCTGATTCATCTTCAAGTTTGCCACTTCTTCCTCATGTCGCGTATCCAGTTCTGACTCCAAACGATTTATCTCTTCCGTAACTTCTTTTTTTCTTTTTTTATCACCTTTACAAATGGACTTTTTCAGGACTTGAATTTGTGCTGAAACGTAAAGAAAAGAATTTCTTTGAAGAACTTCATTCATAAGCTGTTTTGTTAACACTCTTGCTACAAAATCATCCAAAAATATGGTATTGAAGTTTGCATCAATGAAAAGCAACAAAAAATGGTTTCTTTTCATTTTAAAAATTTTTGAAATCGTCCCCATTTTTTCCACACGTTTATTTTTTTAGAACCTCTATTAGAACTTCTGACTGTTGTGCATAGGAAAACCCCTGTAGATTGTGACATAATAAATTGATGGCACCTACAATATGATTAAGTCTTATCTTCTCTGTAATTGTATCTGATGAACACAAAACAAAAAAAAATTCCTTTTATTTTTTCACAGATAATCACTGCATAATTAAAAAATATGGAGATAAGAAAATTCTCATTATATACAAGGGTGAATCCAAAAGTTCTTGGAATTTATCTATGGTCACATTGTTTCAATGACTTATTATACAATAATATTCGAAAAGCTATTGAATTGAATCAAATGTTTGATATCAATATAGCATGACAGTAACTTGTCAGAATGATAAACTGCTTTCCAAATACGCTTTAAAAATGTGTTTATGAAAATTTTGATCCAGTCTCATGTTTTAAAGAAATTTGAAATAAAATAATTCTATATGCTTGTGAAGAATGTATTTAAAAATAATAAAATTCTTCAATTTTCTTTATCAAATATAGCTGCAAAAATGATCAAACTTTTAGCCATATCATACATGCTGTTAATCAAATATATTACAATCTGAAAGTGACGGTAACACAAAATGCTATAAAACAAAAACACAGAAAACTATATTTTTTCATATAACATTCACATCACTCTTTCAATAGTGTTGAAAAAGTATTCCAGTATCGAACTATGAAATAACATTTTTTTCAACAGAATTAATCCTTTTGCAGCTTGTTTATTTTTATGGACTTATTTTTCTCAGTTCAAAAAATTTACAAAAATTCTGCCTTTAATTTCAAGGTCTCGAGAATATAATAAAATCGTTTTAGAGCATTTTTATTTGATATATTTCTGTATAGAAAGAGAAACCTGAAAGCAAATCTTCCACAGTAAATTTTTAATTGTCTTCAACGACCCACTGTGCTGATAAAGGTTTAAACAAATAATGCAAATATAGTTGTATAAAAAAATACAGTATTTTCCATATTTTTCAACAGCAAATTATTACAAGAGGTGACAACTTTGATTTTAAATATTTCAAATTGAAGACAGATGATCGTTTTGAGTTTTTGCGGATGACAAGATATTATTTCGAGTAAAAAAAGTTTTATTCTGATCCAAGAAAAGTATATTCACTCTAAATCCACCTGAACTGTTTGAAGTTAAATTTGAAGCGATTCAAATTTAATTAATAATTATCAATTTTTTTAGGTTGAAGTAGCAAAAAAATTCGTACTAAAGAAATTACGTCAAAGAACATTGTCATTGCGATTTAATAATTTAAATTCTACATGATTCGAAATGATTAATTATAGAACCGTAATTTTGTGAATTGCGTTGAATCGTACCTTGTAAATCCTTTCGTTCCTTCTTATGCCTCACTGATATTTGTTCCTCTGCTGCTGTGGCCTCGGCCATGATAATCCAAAGAAAACAATCTGTCACCAAATTTTAACGAGGCAATCAAAGATTTACGAATCGATGAACTTTGTCGTAACCTTATCGAACTATAACTTCTAATTGGCAATAATTGACTCAAAAACACCTGGGAATTTGTCAAAGTCGGTTAAGCTATTCGTTTTCTTTCGGAAATAAGAGATCCAAAAGTGACAGACGAGTTTGTGCTGGTTTTAGGTTAGATTTTAAATATTCCACAAAACAATAGATTCTCAAAGGTGGGAAAAAACTACCGCACAAATAAGAACAACGTTCGTCAACACTAGATAGCGTGAAATCTAATTTCCGAAGTTCAAAAAAATGCGGTAAGACAAATTTTATTTCTAGAAAACTTTCGCAGAAATTGGATTTTTTTGCGTTGTTTTCCATCACGTAATTAATGTGACTAGGATTTAAAAAAACACCATTATTCAAAAAAAAAAAATGAAAGCATTCCTTAAAAAAAGAACCAGAAAAAAATAGAATACTTCAAATATTGATATTTACATAATGATAATCAGATTGTAATCAATAACGCGAAACCTAATTTTAAGAATCGATAAATTACAACCTACGTATAATATATATATTTCATAAAAGAAACAACACATTCGAGTACAAAATTGCGTACGTTGCGCATTGTTGTCTCTGAATTACAAAAAATGGTGAAAATCTAGTTATTTTTTTCAAATATTCGTCAAATAGGGAATTTCCGTTCTATTTTCGCTTGCTGTTCGTTGCACATGCGACAGCAGCATGATGATTCATAATGAAAGCAATTAAAAAATTAGACCGGTATAACAAATCTAATTAAAAACCCCGATCATTTGAAAAAGCGTGAATGACTGAATTATGAAAATTGGAAGCGAAAAATCCTTCATTCCACATTCGGGATTTTAGAGTACTAGGGATTGTGTGAATAATCAATAAATTTATTTAGTGCGGACGTATATACATATAGGCGTCTTTGCTTCCGGGGTCGGACTCGTGGTCCACTCGCGTGAAAAAAGTATTTGTATGTTATGTGTGTTATAGCAGTACGAATACATAAGTGAGAAAGAAAGAGAGAGAGAAAGGAGTATATAACTACAACGATATGGATTTTATCTCGGGGGTGTAGAAGACGTTCTAAAAGTGGGTCACGGCGGTAGTGCGCAAGCTTCGATTATCGATTACAACGTTACACATATCCCTCGCTCCTCCGCCCCCGCCGTTCTTGGGGCCGCGACTCCCACTCGGCGAATCTTGCCGCTGGATCTCATTTATGCCGCTAAGCTCGAAGCAATTATATCCGCTGTCTCGTGGTCTTTCGGAGTAAACGACGAGATAGCTCTCATACATCCTCGTCCTGTTCACCAACATTCTCAATATATTTTTTCTCTCTTTCATTCAGTTGTCAATTTCAAAGCCGGCCCGCGTCGGTAACGAGTAATTATTTGAAAAAATGCGGTGAAAGACAATGCATATTATTATACATATACACACGTTATATTCATATACAAATAGACATATACATGTATATAAGCATCGTTGCGCGCGTGTGTGAGCCTGCGCGTGCGCGTTCATTCGCGAAATCGGCCATTTTAGTATAGTGAGAAAAAGAATACATAATACATACATCGCTATATATACACACACACAACAAACAAAGATTGCAAGCATTTGCGTTTCTATATCGTGTAGTAGGTGTACTTTAGCTTGCTTTAGCTACCCCTACCGTCGATAAGAGGTGGTGGCAGTTCGGTGTTGCCCACGGGACGCAACGGTCGCGAGAATTTCGATATACGAACGAGAAAGGACGAATAGAGAGAAAAGAAAAGAAAAACTCCTCGTCCCGTGTGTCGTGCGCGGGTCGATGCGTGCGTGGAAGTGAGATCGCGAGAAAAAAAAACAATATTACAAAATAATAATAGAAATAAAATAAAACACGCACATTTTCCGAGGTTAAGCCTTGGTGGAAAAAAACAGTGAATATAAAAAAACCCGTTAAAAATGGCAGGAAATACGGGAATGGAGCAGTTGATCCCGATCGTTAACAAACTCCAGGATGCATTCACCCAGCTTGGTGTGGCTATGCAACTCGATCTTCCACAGATCGCTGTTGTGGGCGGTCAGAGTGCGGGAAAGAGTTCCGTACTCGAGAATTTCGTTGGCAAGTGAGTAATACCAGTTAAAAAACCAACAATGAGTACGTCCTTCGCGATCGCGGTTCCTTTTTCCTTTTTTCAGACCATCGCTATATATACATGTGTATATAATCATGAAAATAAAACAATAATAATAATGATAATACAATCGATATTTATGTGTACATATGTAAAAATATGGATATTATTTCGAACCACCCGTTCTCCACCGCCTCCAACAAAAAAGCCTCCTTCAGTCGCGTATTTATACGAGGATTTTTCCGAAAAAAACCCAAATAACATCATAATATGTCGTTACGAGATTGAATTCAAGGCGTGGCGACGAATATCCCACTAGAAATCTCGCATGGTCTCTTTTATTTCGTTTTTTTCTTTCTCTTTTTGTTTCTACGTAACATTAAATACCGTTACATTTTTTCTTCATCAAATACTCAACGCAACGATTGGTGTCTCGTTGCTTGCTGCTGTACAGCTTTCGTACAGATCGATGATATCGATCTGACAGTTCGTCACTTTTATATACGATGAAAATATATACGTTTCCGCTTTACCTCTTCGCGGCTTTTTTTTCTACTCCCATGTTTTGTTTTATGCATGAGAAATCACGGATTTCCAGTCTCGTTCCTGTTTTTTCCTATTTCTCTCACCATTCGCAATATCCGGACGTAAAATCGTCGTGTCCGTGACGTCATGCCACGAGTCCGAGCTGTCAAATGAAACTCGAGATGTATTTTTGTTTCCTTTTTTCATCCAGTTCCATATTGACCATTTTTTTGTTTTGATAACTCGTTCCATGATTTTTAACCTCGTTATTCAACGTTTATGTCCGCCCGTCGGAATTTCACGCAGATTTGTTGTTTCGCGCGAATTCGAGGCATTCGGAATTTATCGTAATTGGGTCATTCCTCTCTGAAATCGAATACGAACGGGAATTTTAATAGAGCACTGGCTTTAACACTTCCCTAATGATATTTTGTGGAAAATACTCATTTTCGAAATACCTTTGATGCTCGCATTGAAAAAAAATACTTTGAGCCTTGACCGAGCTGCAACGCGCAGTATTTTCTCATTTTTCCACAAAAAAATCTTAGAAATTGGGTCCTTAAAAAACCTCTTGATCACTAGAACAATGTTTTTTGTTATATTTTTTTGATACACATTTATTTCAAAGTTCTTTCAATTTAGCAATATTTTGCTAAGTCTTCAGATATTTTTGGAATTTCATTTGACTGCAAGCTCAAACTGCAGCAACGACAAAAATCTTCATTCGCCTGAATTTCATGGTATCGCAGTTTGCAACATCGGAACGCAAGATAAAATATTTTCTGTCGTTCATAAATTTTTTAATTTTCAAAATTGGTCAAAACTTTCTCAGATTTAGTTTTTGGGGCCCAAAAAAAGTTTGTCCAATTTCCATAGGCTAACACTGCGAACAAATGTTGAGATCTATTAGAGAACAAGAAAGAATTTCATAATGTGGGTAGAACGCAACAAAAACTAGTTTTTCGTTTGTAAATTTTGTCAATTTTCGAAATTACCTAAATCTTCCTCAGTTTTAAGTTTTATGTCCCAAAAAACATTGTCCATTTTTCATAATCCACTACTAAAATAAATACTGAGACTAACTAAAGAAAAAAAAAAAATTTTGTTGCATTTTAACGATATAAACTTCAACGTCGTATGGATTTCCAAGTTTTTGGAATCTTTCAGATTACTGCGTGCCAAGTAAATGAATAAATTTATCTGTGCAAATGATTTATTACAGAAAATTAACATTCATTACTATAACGATAAATAATTTTGTAATAAATGTAATAATAATAATTAATAATGTTACAGTAATTTTGATAACGATCTCCAGTTTTGGAAGATGTAAAATATTTTTAGATTTTTAAGCGAAATATTAAGAATATTGTAAAAATAATAGAAAAATTCGTGGTATTTTATTCTTGAATTCGATAACTTTATTACAATTTTATTCATAGCCATTCAATGGCATTTATATCGATTATTGGGGTAGCCAATAAAGTTCTCAATCAAAGTTACACAGAGTGCAAACTATAAATGACTCCTGCTGCAGTATATTATAGTATGTTGTGATGCACTTGAAACAACCAATGACATCACAACACTGGCACCTATTCGTTACAAGAATATACATCGTTATGACATCACTGGTTTTAAAATTGTTTTTTTTCTTTTCCCATCTTTAAAGACGAGCTTGCTCTATAATCACCTGTTAAATCATTTGATCAAGCTTCCTGACAAGAATATCAGCACGTGTCAGCGTTGATTGCATCTAACAAAAGTGCAGAAAGAGTGTATCAAAAGTACAGAAACTGGATCCTTATAAAACGTCTAATATTTATATTTTTTGGCTGCCACAAAAGAGAAAAACTAAATCCGTTGCGAATATTATTTATTTGAATATTCTAATAAGCTAATTATCAAAATTCAATGAATTTCATAAGATGTATTCCAATCTATTTAATATTAAAAGTGCTCACAAAATGTAAAAATATTTATATTTTTCTATATATATATTTATGTAAAAATATTAGTCACAAAAAAGAAAAACTAAATCCATTCCAATTATTTATTGGCATATTCTAATAAACTAAAAATCAAAACTCAATCAATTTCATAAAAAAATTTTCTAAACTTTTTAATATTTGAAGGCTCCTGTCTCCAAAACATCCAATCCAAACGTTCCCAATTTGTTTTTTTCTAACCGAAGTGGAAACCTTATTTGTTTATTAATTATTTTTTTTTCAAAATCGAATATAAGAAGCGTTTAAAACGTTTTAAAATACTAAGTGGTTACTATATTCAAAAGGGAAACTTTTGTACTAAATCAATTATTCAAAACTGACTTTACAATTAAAAATGTTGATTGTCTCTTTTTTTTTTCAATTAATCCGAAGTAATTATAACGTGAAGAAATAGGCTTTTATTTATGGTTTAATAATCAATAGATATAAAGAAAACTGCTGACGGTTTACTCCAGGATTTTCCCTCTAGCATTCGTTAATCGGTCACAAACATACAGGAAATTGAAAAATCTGCAGAGATTCCATTATTGATCCAATATATTATTCCAATTAATGATTTTTCATTCTTGTCATTTATCGATCTGTAGCTCACTGTTTAACTTCGTTTGATTTGGTGCAAAAATAATAAGATACATTATTGCGAAAAACCAATAAAAATCATTATGTTTCCTCCAAATGTACGAGAGAATAAAAATAGACTATTCAAAAAAAATAACGGGAATAAGAAATCATTATACAAACAATATTGACGAGATAATGAAACGCTAATTTGTTAAAATGATTAAAAATGTCAGTTCTTCTAAAAAAATCTGTTACTTTTGATCCATAATGTGTAGAATAATAAAAATATGGATTTATTTAAAAAATTGATCGTTCATTTTTTTACAGGGATTTCTTGCCCCGAGGTTCAGGAATTGTTACGAGAAGACCACTCATTTTACAGCTAATCAATAGCATTACTGGTGAGTCATGAAAAATTGAACAATTTCTAGTAACGGTGGGATGTGTGAGAAGCATAGTTATCAGTTAACAATGCATGAAAATCTTATCGAATACGAGTGTGTAAGAGTAGCAAGAAAAAGAGTAAACAAGAAGAAAAAGTATTTCGATCTATCGATGATCAATAATTGTCACGTCTCACCGCCAACACACTCGACACGTATTATTATACGGTCAAAAAATGTGATCCCAAGAGTACCCTACACGTTCCTCGTATTAAACTCGTGTCCTTCGCTGTCAATTTGTATTAATTTACCTTTTTAATCTTATCGATATAGCTCATTTGATACGAATTAAATGGAACCAAGTTCAAGCTACATACGTGACATTTAAAATGGATATCCAAGTAAAAAAAAAGAGCTGAAAAAATTACAGCACGTCACCCAATATATGGAATTCTCCTGAAGTACTGAATTATCATTTATTAAAATTTATCTTGCATCCTGCATCCTCCGAGCCGTAACGATAATGCTCAAGCTCGATAGCGATACTACTCTTCTGAAGAAGGGTCTATGAACTCTGAATAAACGTCTAATTTTTTGAGAATCAACATAATTTGTAATAGTTGTATTGATTTTTTCAAAATTATTATACAATTTAATTGATTTTCTTTGTTTTTACAGAATCCGCCGAATTTCTACACTGCAAAGGCAAAAAATTCGTGGACTTTGACGAAGTCAGGAAGGAAATAGAAGCCGAGACGGATCGCGTGACCGGAAGTAACAAAGGGATATCCAACATACCCATTAATTTGAGGGTATATTCACCCAACGGTGAGTCCTGACGAGTTGAGTTGTGATTTTTATTGTTTTTTCATATTGTTTTTTTCCTCGTTTTATCTGTGAAAAAAAAATGTTCCAATTTGATTCCAGTTTTGAATCTGACCCTGATTGATTTGCCCGGACTAACGAAAGTGCCGATTGGCGATCAGCCGGTTGACATTGAGGCGCAGATCAAAGGAATGATATTTCAATTTATCAAGAAAGAGAATTGTCTCATATTGGCTGTAACCCCGGCTAACACTGATCTCGCGAACAGCGATGCACTCAAGCTTGCCAAGGAAGTTGATCCACAGGGTATATTATTTTTTTAAAATGATTCCACGTAATCTTATGATTCTCGTCACTTTTTACGCACGAATATTTATCGAAAAAAAATCATTTTGACGTTTTTTCCAAGGCGTTCGTACCATCGGCGTCATCACCAAACTCGATCTTATGGATGATGGTACTGATGCCAGAGACATTTTAGAAAATAAGCTACTCCCTCTACGCAGAGGTTACATAGGTGTAGTAAACAGAAGTCAGAGGGACATCGAAGGTCGCAAGGACATCAAAAACGCTTTGGCAGCTGAACGAAAGTTCTTCCTCAGGTGAGGAAAAATCTTGATTCAACTTTAGATGCCTACAATCTATTTTTCCGAACGTAAATCCTGCAACGGGGTTGAAAACGACCGCAATCTTCTCTTTGGCATAGAAGGGCCCTCGTTTGCGACAATAAGGTTTAATTATACACCATTCTCTTCGTTTTTTAATAACGAAGAGAATGGTATATGATAAAGCCGCATTTGGTTAATATTTGATGGTGAAAACTCTATGAAACCAAAAGAAGTTTCGAAAAAATGCAAAAAAAAGGTTTTTGCCCTAAAAATTGGGGTCGTTTTTGATCCCGTTGTAAGGGTCTATCCACTATTCTCCTCATTTTTTAATAACGAAGAAAATAATATATGATAAAGCCGCATTTGGTGAACATTTGTTGGTGAAAACTCTATAAAACGAAAAGAAGTTTCGAAAAAGTGCAAAAAAAAGTTTTTTTATTAAAAAAATTAGGGTCATTTTCGACCCCGTTGCAGGGGTTTATGCATCATTCCCTTCGTTTTTTAATAACGAAGAGAATGGTATATGATAAAGTTGCATTTTGTGACCATTTGATGATGAAAACTCTATAAAACGTAAAAAAGTTTCGAAACAATGCGAAAAAAAAATTTTTTTACTCAAAAAATTGGGGTCATTTTCGATTCCGCTTTAGGAATCCAGAGTCAAATAGATTGAATTCCCGAAACAAAAACATTTTACTACTTTTCCAAATATGTATTGAAACGAAATTGCTGGGCTGCTTTCCTAGCGAAGCTTTCGCAATCCTCCGGATCCCCGAAATTACTTGGGGCCCAGACGAACTTTTCGCAGAGCTGAAAAATCGCGCCTCTATTTCGCAAAATGAAAATAAACATGCGATGGGCCTCAGAGAACGATTGAATAAATCGGTATCTCTTTTTGTAATGAAGGGTGTCGACCTTTTTTACGATAAAATAGTGAGGGATATTTTTTCGACAGTAAAATCTAGAAATTTCGGTCAAAATTAGTGAATAGCAATTCCAAATTAGGAAAGGATTTCATCTTTTCCGACAAATTGAAAAAAATACACGTTCAACAGTTGAAAAATGTTAAATTTTGTTAAATGATTTAGCTAAATAATGCGTAGAAAGCTAAACGAGAATTCTTTAAGATGAAAATTCACTCGAGTCTATGGCAAAATGATTCCTTATTGTCGAGATAATATTTAAGGATCAACGCCATGAGTCGAGGTCGGAAAAGGAGAGCGTGAGGGAGGGAACTGCTCTCTCGAATCGATAACTCCCATCGCGGGTGTAACTAAATTTCACGGAATTTGCATAATATAATTTTTTTCAAAATTTGATATAGATGCGAAGCAGATCGCACGTCCCCTTAGGGCTCGAAAATAATCGAAAAGCGTGTGATATAGGGCAAGGTGTTCGTGCTGCGACGTCGCTACGCAACTATCACGCAGTTATATTTTCCGAAATTAGAAAGGGTGGGAGAAAAATATACCTGATAACTTATTTGACGGCGAAACTCAAACGAAACATCAACTCACGATCGTAATATTCACTTCATTTTATTTATCAAAAAGGGATGATTTTGAAGTTAATTCCACAAAAAAAACAACTTTTCTCTAGCTCCAAAAACTCTGAAATAGTCGCACTCACTCCTTCATATTTAGAGGAAAATCGTCTGTGACGCAATATAAACCGTAGACCTCCACAACGGGATCGAAAACGATACCAATTTTTTTCGTAAAAAACTTCTTTTTCGCATTTTTCCGAAACATTTTTTCGTTTTATAGAGTTTTCATTATTAAATGCTCACTAAATGCGACTTTATCATACACCATTCTCTTCGTTATTAAAAAACGAAGAGAATAGTGTATAATTAAAACTTATTATCGCATACGAGAAACATTTTATGCTAAATAGAACATTGGGGTCGTTTTCGACCCCTTTGTAGGGTTTACGTTTAAAAAAACAGAGTGTAAGGATTTTGGGTTAAAAAACTTGGAAGTCCAATAATTTGTATATTTCCAAAGTCAGGAAAAAGATTTTTCTGCTTTGAATTTACTACAAAATTAGTCATTTTTCAGACAAATAAAAACAAAATATTGGTTTTTGAAATGTTGACAAGAAAAAAAGACTCAAAATCAAATTATACATCACGACACACTACTGCACATCACAAGCAATTACATCTTAATTAATTATTGTTAGATGCCTTATCGGCAGATTAAAATTGGACTTTTAATTTTAAAAAAAGTATTTCAAGTTTTCGAATGTACCAATCATTTTCATGAATTCTTTTTTGAGCTCTTATGAGACACCCGGAATATATTTTCATATATAACTACAGAAAGTACCTTTTTTGGAGATTTTCTCGTTTACATAAAAATATTTCGTTTCTTTGTTATCACTTGCAGTCATCCATCGTATCGGCATATAGCAGACAGACTTGGAACGCCGTATTTACAACGTGTACTCAATCAGCAACTAACTAATCACATAAGAGACACACTACCGGCTCTTCGTGACAGATTACAAAAGCAGCTGTTAACCCTTGAGAAAGATGTCGAACAGTACAAACATTTCAGGCCTGATGATCCAGCGATCAAGACTAAAGCAATGTTACAGTAAGTAATCATCACGTTATATTAATAATAATAATAACGACAACAACAACAACAGCAATAATAATAATAATAATAATAATAATAATAAAATAGAAAAATAGAAAAATGGTGGTAATAAAAAAAATGTTCGTGGTATTTCTAATCGTTAATCGTGAAAAACGGAAAAACCTCAACGCACAAAATCTTTCCTATTACTATGAAAGTACGAGAGGAATTTTCATGACTGAACTTGGCAAGTCATCCACTTGCGCAATTACACAATACATGTCACTAGCATTAATTTGTTGCCGTTTTGTGCGAACTGTACAATCAAACGTAATTTTCACGCTATATTTTTCTTGCAAATGTAATTCGACATGGGTAGAGAGACCGAAAAACTATTTTTGCCATATATTATTCTCGAATGTTTGTATTTTTTTCTGGTTTCAGATCTATTCAATTATATATGTAGGTAACTCGTTTTACCGTTTATTTTTTTTGCACTCCAATTTGGTTTTTCGTTTAACAGTTTTTTCATGCTGTGTACCGAGTGAAGATTTAGATTACATTTTTTCTAGCTTCGGCGTGAATATTAATACGATTTATCGATTAATTTTTTCCTCCAAGTGATACAGGTCAAGTGTCCACTTCCGTTTTATTTTTCTCTGAGAGTTTTTTCATTTAAAACTTGCTTATTTATAGAATAGATGTTTTGGCTGTGACTAATTATATTTACGAAATTTATTTATCGAACGCAATGCAGGAATTGAAGAAAAAAAAGATTTGATCGGCTAATACGTCTATTTTGGATTTATTTGTTAATCGTACAAAGTACAAGGCTCTCTACCCACTTTTTCTAACAATCAAGCTTGCTACATTATTTATCATATTTTTTTTCTTCTTCTCGTCGAACGTGCTCGTTAACGAAAATTCTTTTTGAAGGATGATCCAGTCATTGCAGTCGGACTTTGAACGAACAATCGAGGGCTCAGGATCCGCTCAAATAAACACTAACGAACTCAGCGGTGGTGCGAAAATTAATCGATTGTTTCACGAACGTTTCCCTTTCGAGATTGTCAAAATGGAATTCGACGAGAAAGAATTGCGGAGAGAAATTGCTTTTGCAATTAGGAACATTCATGGTGAGGAAAAAATGATGATAAACTTTTACAATTAGAATTCTATGCTAGTGATTTTTTACTTCGTGGGCTTTAATTAAACGTTTAATCTTTTGATTAAAGGTATCAGGGTTGGTCTATTCACCCCTGATATGGCGTTTGAAGCCATAGTTAAGAAACAAATAAATCGGCTTAAAGAGCCGAGTCTCAAATGTGTGGACCTAGTCGTACAGGAATTAAGCAACGTCGTGCGTATTTGTACAGATCGAGTGAGTAAAACTTTTCTTTTTTATTCCCATAAACCGTAGATTTAACGTCAAAAAGCGTTAATTTAAAGTAGTTGTACGCAAAATTGGACGTAGGACTTTATCCTAAACGATATGCAAATGTTATGAACGATAAGTACTTGTGAGAATGCTACGGTTTTCTTTTTCTTTTAGGCAATTGCTGATTACCTTTTCTCGCGAGTTTGGTTGAACTTTAAGAGTTTTATGAAAATGTTTCATGATAAATATGCAAGAATAACATTGAGATAATTCTGTGCCAAATTTTAAAACGATTTACTGTTTCGGATTTGAAATATTTCTTAGCGAAAATTTCGCAGTTTTACACGCGTTTTTTGCGGGGCGCATTTGAAAATTCTACAGTTATCGTGATAACTTTAAAACCGTTCTTTAGATTATTTATTTTTGGAAAATTCTCAATTATAGAGGAACATATGGCGAAGTTTGTGAAAAAAATACAAGGATTTTGACCGTTTCGTTTTGGAGATATATCGATAGAAAGTAAAACCAAAAATTAGAAGCTTTGGGTACTTTTGTTATTTTTGAAACTCTGAACTTTATAATCGACATTTGTTACCATCACTTTCAACATTTCCACATTCCTATAAGATATAATTATCATTATTAGGATATTTCACAATTTATATTGACTCAACTTTTTGAAACAACATTAGCGAGGCAATTTCCTTATAATATAAAAGTTTACGAAATTATTTCGTTATATGCGCGGAGAAAATAATTTGTAGGCCGGTTATTATCACGAATCTTCAAACATTTTCAAAAATATACGAAAAAATGTTAAAGATAAAATCAATAGAGTTATTTTGCGTACAACTAAGTTAATTTATTTGAAAACAAACTTAGTTTTCTGTACAATTATGAGAAAAGACATCGACTCGACTTAAATTTTTGATGTTGAATCATGAGATAAGATTAATCCTTTATCGCATGATTTATTTTGGACTATAAAAACATATGAAATGTATAAAACCGAATTAAAAAAAAAGAAAAAAACCCGAAGAATTTGTCTAGCTATTGAAGAAAAAAAGAACAATATTCTTCTAAAGCTTGTGACACAAAATCTGAAAATTGAAAAAAAAAAATTAAACACCAACGTTCATTTATACATCGACGAATAACCATTTATGTTGCAGATGTCACGTTATCCTAGATTAAGAGAAGAGACTGAGCGTATTATAACGACATACGTTAGACAACGTGAACAAATGTGCAAGGAACAACTGGTTCTATTGGTTGACTGCGAGCTCGCTTACATGAACACAAATCACGAAGATTTCATTGGTTTTGCCAAGTAAGTGATGATATTCGTAGATAAATAATTATTTATATATCTCACAAATTCATATATACCAAAAAGGTGTATAAATATCGGACATAAACATGCGTTAATTAAATATACCGTAATCACACTCTAACAATGGAATTTAAAAAATAGAAAATTCAAAAAAACAACCAAAACTTTGATCGAAACGTTCGTTGGTAAAATAAAACGAAAGTAACGATTTTTATAAAAAAAAAATAAGTGCCACATTCGGTTTGTTCCATTTTTATAAAAATAAAATGACATTTTTTCCCCTCCACCAAGACATTCGTGTAAAACGCGTCCCGGAAGTGGCTAGCGGAAAAACATTTGTGAAAAAAATATGAAAAAAATCATCTACCCGAGAATAAAAATCAAACGTTTTTTATTCTTTTTTTTCTCATATTCGATTCCCGGATTTCTCGTTACATTTGCAATTTTCACACGACAATGGCAATCTTTGAATTTACGACAACTAAATATATATATATACATTAGAATACTTTCTAGCATATTTTGCACGTAGATGAAAAAATATATATATATATATCCTCTCACGCTTGAAACCTCGCACAAACAGCTATGCACAATAGTCCGTTTTTTTTATCACGAAATTAATGTATTTTGCACCGAGTGAAAGACACACATTTGAGAAAGAAACAAAACGAAAATGTGCTCATTGTCCTAGAACGTTGGTGATCGCTTGTAGTATTTAAATATCCCTCTCGAAAGTTTTGTCATTTCGCGAGACTACTTTTTTGGTTTCATCAATTCACGCGCCAACTATTTATCCTAACTTTCCCGTTTCCTCGGACACTATTAATTGTGCCTGAGCTTCAACCCTTTCACTACAATTATTTATTATCGAGCATCGTAAAGATTTAAATGAACAATTTCGCTGTTAATTAATTGAATGAAGAAAATTGTGATTCGTCAAGGAAATTCTTGTTTTCGGACGCTTAATGCTCGAAAATAAAAATTTCCATAAACTATTCATAATTTATGTTTTTCCCGAAGATTTCACGTGAAAATAACGAATTCGAAGATTATTTTTATCGGTAAACAATTCATTAATTTTCACTTTTTTTTTTTACTTCTGTTTGAAAAAGTATTAAATAAAATCAATCGCGTGCAATTCACTATTGTTTTTCTTTCAAATTTGACAAATTCACGTATCCAAAAAAACATATACATAATTATGTTGTCGGGTCAGTTTATACTTCATCTTTAACACGTTATTTCGCCTTTGTTTATAATTTAGGTATTTTTTTTCTTCTCGCTCGCTACGGTCCCTCGATTTCGAAAACGAAACAAAGGTTCATGGTTTTCTTCTTTTACTTTGGGCTACTTCAGTTTTTTTTTCTCAGCATGTCTGCAAAAATCAACTCCCTCGCGAAAAAATATTTACAGTAAAAAACATACGTACACCCTTTCGCCGCATATTACGGAAAAAATTATATTTTTTTTTGTATTTTTCAATTGTAAAAATGATGCTGGTCAATATGCGCATATTTTGGTTGACCAAATTTTGGTAAAATGCCTTTTTTTACGTATTATTTACTTAACGTAGTTGTCTCGCTACAGTTGACGTTAAAAAGTTCATTTTTTGCTGAATTTATGCAAGCTTGGGTATAATTTCTGGAATATCCTAATAACGTTAATTGTTTTATCTTATAGTGATATAAAAATAAATGAGGTAACGGAAAAAATGATCAAGTTCAGAGTTTTAGTTTAAATCGTATTTTCCATCGCTTACCTCCATAACTAAACGGTCAAAATCCAAGTTTTTTTTTTGACAAACTTCGTTGTATGTTCCTCGGCAATTGAGAATTTTCTAAAACTAAATCTGTAGAAAAGTTTTAAAGTTATCACGATAAATGTGAAATTTTCAAATGATCTCCATAAGAAACGCATGTAAATCTGCGAAATCTTTGATCCGGAACGGTGGATCTTTATAAAATTTTTCGTTACATGGTACACGAAGAAAATTCAAATGGAGAAATGACCGTGCAGTAACTGTAACGAGGGAACAATCTGCAATTTTAGAAATTATTGTTGATTAAATTGCAAATTTTTATGAAAATAAAATCAAATTTAGTGCCTAATACAGGAAATTTTATCGGAGTATCTAATAAATTTTGATATCCAGTCAAATTTTTCAAACGACGACTTCAAAATTTCGTGGAAAAAGTGAAATTTTATCGTACGATTCAGTATTTTATGTTTACGAGAAACGCCCAGAAAAATGTGCTGTAGTTACGATGATTATTTCAATATACTTAAACAATTTTACTGAGTGTCGCGGTAAATTTTACCACGTTGCTCGGCAAAAATTCCCCTAAAATGGTTCCACCCGTAGTGGCGCGAGTTTTGTAAATTTTATGGTGCGAACTGTAAAAATTATGCATAGAATTTGAAGTTTTACATTACGCTTACTAATAAATACAATTTGCCAATTTCTTCCCACATTTAAGTGCATCACGGTGATTTTCACCGTGAATTTCACGGTAAAAATATTTTCTCAAATCTCTTCCCGTGTAGTGGTCTGAAAATGTCCTGTGAATTGTTTAAAAAAAATCGAAAAATGCTCTGGCGAGGCAACTACCTTAAAAAACGAGTGAATTTTTAAATATTTTACGCATTTCTCTCACAAAATGATCAACTTATTAATGTATTAACACAAAAGTTGTAATTTTCGTGAATGTTCAGTCACCAAATTAGTTTCGTATTTTTTTTTTTTTTTTTCGTGAGATTTCGTGCGTTCAATCTCTCCTATGACACTTTAAATATTTTATACCCACACCCATATTTATAATCAGAAATGAATTCGATGATGTATCATTAACGGCCACGAATTTAAAAAAATCGCTGATTTTTCCTGAGCGTTTATTTTTGCCTCCATTTGTATCGTACTACATACTATAATCTGTTTTTTTTTAGTCTAGTTGTGTTACGCCAAGAAAGAATTTTTTTTGCCACATTCACGCATCTTTTCTCATACTTTCCTATGAAAAAAAAAAAAAACAAGAAAAAATAATAACAACCGTCGCAAAACTGTTTATACTTCTTTTCTTTCAGTTTCACGTAATTCACGTTTAATGTATTTTCTTTATCGTGCGAAATCAAGCGAACGATAAAACAACCTTTGCATAAATCTATGAAGGCTTTTTCATAGTGGATATTTGGTATTTTTGTGTTCCTCGATAAATCGCTTGAATTGTATTCCTTTTCGTTCTCTCTTTTTATAAAAAAATATTTCTGGAAGTAAGTTTCAGTGGTAAAACTTAGCTTTATGCATTGGTTGGTTTGTAGAGGCTTTTTCATAGAAATCTGCAGTCGCTCAATCTACCTAAATAACACGAGAAACAAAAATAAATGAAAACATTTAAAAAGAAAACGTTTATCGATGCTAAAAGGAAAAAAGAAAAAATATTGGGCAAAGCGTAATAGCAATTGACGAGTCAAAGTCAATTCGAAAAGAGAGTGTTTTAGCAGAAAGAAATTTCGAGAAATTCGATGTTTTTATAAGGAAAGAAAAAACAAAATTATTGCTGGATAAAAGAAGCAAGAAAATCCGCTGTTGATCGTTGCGCTTCATTTACGCCTTGCCCTTCCAAACCCCTCAGCCCCCCTCTCTCGGCATAACATTTTATTTTTTCTATGTTTCTATTTCCATGAATCAACTATGTTGTACTTCACGAATAAAAACAATTATTTAATTATACCGGCAGCGCGGCGGCCAGTTGCCATAATGCAAGGTAAGAGCATCAACATACATCGAAAAAAGGGAGAATTTACACTACATTCTTAATTTTTCTTCTCTTACCTTCGCTCTTTATCCTTATTATATAATATTTTTTAAAACTCGACTCTACTCCTAATTCTTATGCTTCCAAAGATCTATTCTTCATTTTTTTTTCTTTTTCTTTTCATTCTTCTAACTTGTTATTTTTTTCTTCTTTTCTTCTTTCGTTACATATTTTTGTGTATGCTTTTGCGCTATTTCGACAATTTCTTTATCAGTTTTTCTTTTTCTCAAATTATCACTCCATCTCATCAATGCCATAACGAGCTTTTCGGGCGATTCGATCGATACCAATCGGCGCGCGCAACAATGAAAAAACTAAATTCGAGTCTTAGAGAAGGATCATCAGTAATAGATAAGAAATTAATAATAATAATGAATAAAAAAGAAACAAAAAGAAAAAAATGAAAGCAAAATCCGACGAGCACTGACAGACAGACACAAATAACACAAAAACGGACTCACACTTTTTGATGTTTCCCATCAACCGATAATCGTAGATCTCTCGTTTACTGTAAAAGGAGTTTTTTTTTATATATTTATAGTTCAGGGCCCAATCGGATGAGAATTATTGCACTCGAAACGATTTATTTATTTTATTTACTTTATTTCTTGTTTTTTCTTCTTTTTATAATCGTAGGACATGTCTTTATACTGTGTATGTGACGTGTTTTGTGTGAGAACATAATACGAGTAAATTCGTAACATCATAAAGTTCATTGCACACATTTAGACGACACAGTGTTAACAAGAAATTGCTGATCACTGGTGTCATTGGACAATGCTTCACAGTCTAGTTTAATGACCGGTCTTCATGCCTGCCTTGTATAAATGTAGTTGTCTAGTGTTATTACTGTTTGATATGTGCATATTAAAGAATTGAAAAAGAAAAGGAACCGAAAAAGCTTTTATTGCGATAACTGTGAGAGATCCAAGAGGAATAATGATTTTTTCATGAGTCGTATTTTTTTTTATACGTATATCTATGAAGGCTAATTTTAAATCCCACCAATTCTGCTTGGGCCACGATCTTTCGGAGTTGTGAGGAAAAAAAATAGACTTTATTTTATCGTTAATTTTTGCAACAGCATCTCAATGAAAGAAAAATATATATAGATTAAAAATGCTTTGAGGCACCATGCTTAAAAGCGTCTCTTATCACTTTAATATATTCGTAAATGATAATAAAAGGCAATTTACTTTAACGATTTATTTTTATGCGTGCACCAAATTCTTAACGCAAATAAGATGCGCCCAAAATCTTTGAATTACGCTCAAAAGCGTACGTAGTCACTCAAATATATTTATACATTATTTCTCTTTTTTGTTGTTCAACCATGGTAATATTTTTTTATTTGCTTCTTTTTTTTCTTACAGCTCCTTTATTAAGCTTTCTATTAGCATGAGAAATATTGCGTTCAGTATCATTAAAGTGTTATTATTTTTATGATTTCGACACCTTTTCGAAGCCAACATTTTTCTAGCAATTCGTTGTTGTTGTTGTTTTTCTTTTTTCTTTTTTTTTGTTCCGTATAATTGTTGAATCGAAAATGCACTTTTTTTTTTGAAAGATGCTTCTTGCGAAAGGCCTCACGGCGTGTTGGGATGACGCTAGATCTCAGCCCCGAGCAATGATCTCGAACTGAATGAATTTTTTTCAAGTGCAACCGAAAGAGACAAAATAACTTTTTCCACGTGATTGAATTATTTATTTAGCCGAAAAAGCAAAAGTTTGCTTGATTTTGCGCCATCTTAATATCGAATCTATTCAATATGACAGAAAAGATTTTTAGACACGCTAGGATTAAGTTATTCTTTACGTTTTTATCTTGTGAACAGATTTTATAATTTTCTGTTTTTTTTTTTCGTTTAGTGAAGGACGTTAAAGAAAACAAAAAAAATATATTCGGTGGCAATAAAAAAAGCTACGTTGATGTATATGTACAGTAAATGAAACAAAGAGAAAGAGAGAGAAAAGATATATACATCACACTTCACAATATCACAAGGGATTTCATAGTACAACATCTTCTCTGTTGCAGCGCCCAGCAGTCCTCGGAAAATGCCGTCAAGGCTGGACGTCACACTCTGGGTAATCAGGTCATTCGTAAAGGCTACATGTGCATACACAATTTGGGTATTATGAAGGGAGGCTCCCGCGATTATTGGTTCGTCCTTACCTCAGAAAGCATCTCTTGGTTTAAAGATGAAGAGGTAATTTTTAATTCTATTCTTTCTTTTAATTTAAATTTAATTAATTCTTTTTCTTTATTATTCAATTGATTATCCATGCACTATTACGACAATTCTATCGAAAAAGTATATTTAATTGTAATGATTCTGGATACAAACTCGTTTAAGATATATTGATGTTTCAAGGGCAAAATCCCATGAGGAACCTTAAAAAAATCGATTTTTTTTTTCATATAAATTTATTATTTTACGCCTCGAAAATATCGCGTTTTAAAAACTGGTGACTAAATTTTCTGGCACTTTGGGAAGTGATATTCAAGAAAAAAAAAATTTGAATGGGTTTTTCTCACAGCTGTAGTTTTAAAATTGGTTCAAACGATTGAGCAAAAACTGTTCATCCGAATTGAAAAACTTTCGCAGAGTGTTTATTGTTTTATTTTTTATTCCTTCATCCAGAATGAGCTCTTTATATTTATTGATGATCTTTTTTTCATTGTAAAATGTAAAAAAAGTGTTTTTTATTTTTTCTTTTTCTTCAAAACTTGTGTCTTTTTTTTAATCTGAAGTAGATGAAGAACTAATTTCATCTATCTACTTTGAAAATTCGTTCGATTTTTTTTCTGACTCACCAAAGTGAACTTGTTACTAGAACCGAAATCGTGAAACATTTTGGCTCCCCATCTTTAGGTGCCCTATAGAAAATTATATAAAAAAAGATTAAAAAAGAAAAATAATATAATAGGAATCCCGTCTTGATTATAGAAATTACATTTTTCAATCTAATTTTCAAATACTTTTTATTATCAATAAAAATTAAGTTTAGATGAAATTGATTTCAACAATTTTTTGTGAACCGATTGACAATTCGCACAGTTTTTCCTGTGAATTATATGCAAGAATTCTATTTTTATACAATTTTGAAACGGTTGAAGGAAAATTAATATGCAACCTATAAATACTGAAATTTGGTACTTCTGATGTGGCAGAAATTATATAATTTTTTTTTTCTTCTTCAAGGAACGTGAGAAGAAGTATATGTTACCATTGGACGGTTTGAAGCTTCGTGATCTCGAGCAAGGTTTCATGTCACGACGACACTTGTTCGCACTTTTCAATCCAGAAGGTCGAAATGTGTACAAAGATTACAAGCAGCTCGAGCTCAGTTGCGAAACACAAGACGACGTTGACTCGTGGAAAGCTTCGTTCCTCAGAGCCGGTGTATATCCGGAAAAATCAACGGAGCAGGCGAACGGCGAAGGCGAGGTAAGAAAACCAAAAAGTTTAGCAACGAATCGTGACCAAATCAGCGACTTAGCAAGTTTTTTATTTCATTTTAAAAGAAAAATAAAAAGGATATATTTTGAAGCAAATAAAAATTGCATCATCGGTACGAGAATTAAAACGTCATCGTGCATTGATTAATTCTTATGAGTTTCGTTTTTTTCGTTTATTTTTAGGATAAGCAGCGGGTGAGTTAGCGAATTATTTAGATAAGTTGAATCTCGGTTTTGTCCCGTTAGTTGTGTGGTGAGATCAAATTTTCCTTTTTTTCCTGATAGTTTGATCGTTTTATTCCCCAAAAAATAAGAAATAAATCGTGTGTCACAAAATTGCCATTGTTCAAATTTGCCCTGTGAACAATATTCCCAACTTGAGTATTCTTCTAACATAACTAACGCTGGTTCTCACTAACGTATACGTTTTTTTTTTTTTTCAATTTCTTATTTGGGAAAAGCCAAAAATATTAAAATTCCTTCTTTTTCCCCAAATTTTGAAACGAATTGAAGGAAGGATATCAGGTTTGTACAATTGAATGAATTTCGCTAGTGATCTCACACGAGATACAGATTAAACACACGAAACACGATGAATAATATGCTCGATTTTTTTCATATTAATTACAGTATGTACATGAAACAAATCGCACCCACTTTCACACGAACACGAGGCAAACTCGAAATATTAAGTGCAACTTTTTCTTAGGCAGTGTTGTTTTTCGTAGTTGTACATTTTTTTAGCAATGGTGTGCATCGGTTGAATGAAAATTAACACTAGATATACCAGCTATTTAAATCATTTTGACTGGTACTGGTATAAGTGTCAATAACAAAAAATATATTTGTTACGAATATATATAAAGTAACATTAAGTTCATAAAATGTATTCTCTACTTATAGCTACAAAAGTCATAACATCATTTCTGAAAGCAAATGTTACATGCAGCAGGAATTTTGAATTGAAATTGCACGACCAGTCAAAATGACTGGCCTGGTAAATCTAGTGTTAATCAAACATACAAATTCCTTGCGAGACATCTACGAGCAACAAAAATAATGTTTATTGTAAAAGAATTATCAGTAAAAATTAAGTTTTTGGTCAGAATTATTGCTCTCCGATCAATTTCAGTTTTTTATTTAATTTTTTTTCAATTCCAACGATGCACACACTTTTTTGATATCGTGAAATTTTAGCAAAAGAAAATTATGCCTTGCTTTCTTTCTTATTCATCTCGGCTTTTTTTTCTAGGGCGGCAATGAAGGCCAGTCCTCGATGGATCCTCAGTTGGAACGTCAAGTCGAGACGATAAGAAATCTCGTTGATTCTTACATGAAGATCGTGACGAAAACTACTCGTGATCTTGTTCCAAAGACTATCATGCATTTGATCATAAACAATGCCAAGGATTTCATCAATGGTGAACTTTTGGCTCATCTGTATGCGAGCGGTGATCAGGTAAATTTGAAATTATTTTGTTTGCCACGTAAATATGAATTTAACAATAATATAACAGGTTTGCCGAAATTTAGGAATTCGAACTAGTCGTTGACGTTTTCGAATATCTATTAGAAGTTTTCCATTGATCCTTTTTTATTAATAATTTTATCCCGGTCGACTAGTTCATAAATGGGGGAATAAAATGTCAACGAAAACAATCAATTTTTGATTTTAGGCTTTTATTACTTCTGAATTAAAACTTTTGGTACTTAAACATGATATTCATTTAAAACAATTTGCAATTAAAAATTTGAAAGAAAATTGCCCCATCTTCGATTTGTTGCCTTACTAAAACTCCAAGTGCCAAGTGCCAAGGTCAAGAGCTTTTTTCCCTTTCTTATGTCCAAAAAAAAAGGATTTTTAACGAGTAGAACAGGCGCTGTTGCCGGAACTAGACTTAGTTTTTTTCTTTGCGAAACTCATTTATGTTTTAATACGAATCGGGCTCGAAACATGAAAGTTTTCAGCTATATTAATTTATTTCTAGTCAAGGTTCGAGACAATGATCGACTTGAAAACGTCTTAATATTCTAGAACGTTCGTTCTAATTTTTTTCTGTTACCGACACGATTTCGGAAAATGCTGTTTTGAGAAAGACGCATTTAAAGTTTGAACCACTTTGCAAATCCAGCAATTTGCAAATCATTATAAAAGACAAAATAACCATTTGAAATTAAATAACCAAACGATATTTCGTAAATATTTGGCCAGATTTATTCGTTAAACATTTCACAGTGAAATTTTTTAAATGTATTTACCTTTCCGATGTATTAATTTATAACAAAATTCAAGATAATGATTAAATAATAAATTTAACTTATATTCAATTAACTAACATTAAATTTTGACGATATTTAACAGTCGAGCATGATGGAAGAATCGCCAGAAGAGGCACAGAAACGTGAAGAAATGTTGCGAATGTATCATGCCTGCAAAGAGGCTCTTCGAATAATCGGTGACGTATCGATGGCTACAGTCTCGACGCCAGTTCCTCCGCCAGTGAAAAATGACTGGTTAGCGTCGGGTGAAAATCCAAGGTAAAGTCCACAATAGTACCAAATAAAAATAGACCTCGTTTCCTAAATTTCGTTCGATCTATCACTAATCAAATATCTTCTAAACTCTTTATTACGCGTGATTACCACACACAATCAAACGTCAATGCTACAGTCTTGGGTAAGATCAAATCTTGTATTGACTTCGTTCCCTCGAACCTCGGCCCCGCTGCCCCTCTTCTTTTTCCTTCTTTCGTCCTCGTCCTAATTTTGCAGCTCAAAATGTATCAATATTAAGCACATTAGATCGACCCATTATTAGGTTTTCCTTAGACGCTTGAATGAGATTCTAAGAGCATCGAGTTAACGTATTCAAGCAGCACAGCATTAGCATGGTCTATTATTTTGTACATTTTTGCAACACGTTCGCTGCCAGATTGCGTTTGAAAAAATAACTTTTCACTACACCTCCACGGAAAGTTCGACTTTCCGCCTTGTGTAAGTCGAATTTTCCGCGAAGATGTGGTGAAAAATAGTATACGCACACACGGGAGGGAAAGAGGCCATCCCAAACCGCGTGCTTGCCACCCTCGCCTTCGGCTCGGGTGGCAATTCCACACGCGGTTTGACATAGCCTACTTTCCCTCCCTAGTGGCTATTTAAATTAATATATGCCAATAATTTTTTTACGTAAAAAATTCCGTACTTAGCGGTTCTCGAAAAATTTTTACAAAATTCAACCGTTTTGAGGTTACATATTAGGAAAAATGATGAATTTTCAAAAAATGAGATGTTCAAATTTGGACTCAAAATTAGCCTGGGGTATTCTAGACCCCGACTATTCTTTAAGAATTAAATTTACCAAAATTGGTGCAATTCGTTCAAGACAAAATAATATTTTCAAAAACTGTTCTCAAAAGATATTTTCCGAAGTAACAAAACTGAATAAGATTTAGGACTTTGAAGTGAAAGTGTCTAGAAAAAACGGGACAGAAATCACCGCAGAAACTCAAATGATTTTTTCTTTTGAAGAGTCAGAAATGCAATTCGATTGATTAAAAAATGTTGATACTGTTAGCTTTTTTTTGTGCAAAAAATACGAAACGGAATTTTGTATTGGCGAATAAGGAGCATTAAAATAATGAATTTTTATAAATTTCTGTGCCGTTTTTCCGCGCAGCCATTAATGCAGGATCGACCGTAACAACATGAGAGAGTAACCTGCAAAATGTTGCTCACAATAGAAGAGAAACACATATCAATTGGTGACGGAAATGGAAAAAATTGTTTTAGATTATCGCCACCGTCTCCGGGCGGCGGAAGACGAGGGATGTCTCAACCACCGCCACCAGCGAGCTCCCGAGCACCACCGCCAGTCCCAGCTGGTGGAAGACCAGCTCCGGCTATTCCAAACCGACCGGGACCCGGTGGACCGCCACCAGCACGGGGCACACCTGGCCTTCCCCCTCCTCTCATCCCATCGTAAGTACAGCAAAATTTATCGATAAACAAAATTTCTTTTTCATTCGATATTATTAGTGCAATTACAGTGGAGAGTCGATTTTCCAAATCAATTGAACCATCTTAAATATTGTTCTAAAAAAATGATTAGTGAAAAGAGAGTTAAAAGTTTCGAATACTTAAAAAGTTATAAATAAAATTGTGAAAAATCTCGTACAAGATGGGAAAGGTTTATATAATCAGAATTATTCTCAAAATAACATTGAACCCGGAAACTTCAATCGTGGATAAAAAGAGTATTCGAGCATCAGGCTTTTTTCAAATAACGGTTCAAAAACGGAAGAATATTTTTGCAAATCTTTCCTTTCGATGGCTTATTTCAAACGTGAATAACGTATGTTAATAAAAATACTGTGAAAAATTCGAGTTCAACTTTGTATCGATTTTCCGGTAGCCATTAAATCTTCGCTGTGGAATAAAACGATTATTTTCGGTGGATAATTCTAATTTGGTTAGTGACAGGATCTACAATTTTGTCTCCAATCGCAAGCCGAATCAATTTATTCAGTTTGAACTTTTCTGCAAAAGCTTCATCGATGTTGTTTGCGTCTTTGTGTTTGTCAGAGTTTCCGACATGAGCTGATAAGAAAATTGCTTTTCGCGCAGCCGAATGTGCAAATTGAAGATAAAATTAATATTTGAAATAAGCTACTAAAGAAAAAAATTGCAAAAAAAAAAACAAAAAAAATCTTTTTTCAATGAGTTTCTTGTCGGAAAATCGAGATGTAGAAATACCCTTTTTTACAATATATAAAATGAAACCAATGTTTGTAAGTTTTTGAACCATTGAAATCCAAGCAATATTTTCGAAAATTGATATTTCGGAAAATGGACTTTTCGCAGTACGTTAGAAAGACAAGTCCAGCATGAGAGCTCTGGGATATTTCACGTGGGGATAAAAAAACGAAGCTAAGCATAGAAAAAAACGTGAAAAACGAGCACTGCATTTTCTGTGTTGGTGACTAAATTGTAAATAACCGCAAAGCCCCCGGTCATCGTTACTGGACTATTGTAGATTAAGCATTATTATCAAAAAAAGAAAGCAAAAAATCAAAAACAAAAGTTTGATCTTTTGAAATTAAGCGTGTGTGTGTGTAATTTGGGCTTTGGTGCTAACTTCACTTTTTATTGCAGGCGCCGACAATAAGTCTTCGCACTAACCACATAAAGAAAAAAACATACATACATACGATCATAGGGAAAGAAAAAAACCCATTAAACACAAAAAAACACTTACACATAACCATCCTTTCGCTAACTAATCGGTATATACGTTGTCCTAATTAACATACTTAGAGTTCGACGTGTTTTGCTGAGAATTGTATATCGTCTCACTTTAACTATCTCCTGTCTCTTCTCGCCCTCTATTATCTCTATTTCGAACTATCGATTTATCTGGCACGCCCCCAAAAGCCTATATATATAATGAGATATTGTTGATTATGAAGTATAAATATATATATATATAAATACATATATGTACACACATGATTCTATTTTAAGCAAGTAGAAAATGTACGAAGCATTATTAGTATCAATTGAAAAACTTTTTTTTCGAGATTCCTTCAAAATTTGTGATAGGACTCGATGCAAACAACAAAATTCGTTCATCCCTCACCGACGCCTGTATTACTGTCCGACATAATATTTCATGCATTATATTGAGGTCCAATTATAATTGCTAGCAACGATTTAAATGAAAAGTTGAGAAAATTTGTACACGGGTTCGTAAAATTCATTCAATTTCTTTCCACATGGGGAAAAAATGTTTCATTACCTTTGATTCAATTGTAAGTTACTTAAACTCGCGGGTATTCTAGAGAGGAATTTCTTCTCCACGTTTGTCTGATTTTCAATCGTTGTTTGGATATTGAAGGAAAGAAAAATTTGTACACAAATTTTCACGATGAAGCTCCGTAACGCCCGGTGTACTTGATATTGTACATGAAAATTGTATATAATATTAATGAAAAAAATATCGAACGAATTGTGCTGTTTCAGTTGTCGCGATAAAGAGAAATTAGGAGAAAAAAAAACAAACAGATTTTAATGTTGATTCCAAAATAGCGCTCACTAACAGCATGACATTTCAAAAATTATTGAAATATTGGAAAGATTGTTTAAAAATTTGAAAAAGAAAAAACCCGAAAATTGCTTTCGTGCTTCGTCGATCGCTATGGTAAATTACTCAGTTTCTGAACCTAAAGGAAATCTCATTTTTTTAAATAAATAATAGCAATGTCACTATTTCTTATTTAATTGTTTTGTAACATTAAAAAACATGTAATTATGTATATAAAAAAATAGAATTCGATATTTTATTCCTATGATCGAATTTTTTTGATTGGAAGAACAAGTTCCATTCTGAAAAAGTTCAGAGATTGAGATCTTTATCGTATTTTCGTCTCATTGACGGTGTCACGGTTGGTTCGAAAACATTCATTGTTAACAGTCATCAAAAGTTTAATTGGGAAAGATGGGAAAAAGGAATCATGAATTTAATTATAATAATTCGATCGACGCAAAAAATAACAAGTGTCATAAATACTGAATAAATTTAATGCTTCAATTTTTGTCCTCCTCAATTGTTTGATCGTTGCCAAAATGACCAACAATTTTCAGTACCAAATTCCATTTATATTTAATTTTTACAATTTCGTCCTTGACAATAACTCGTAAAGCATAATTTTTGTTCGTGACGTTGCGCCATTTTATTTCACTTTTCTCAAAATCAAACTCCTGATGGCAAGTGGAAAAAAAAACATCAGATAAAAATGTACGAAATTTGTCGGTGCCTGCTGCAAAAATTAGAAGTTTATTTAGCCGAGCTCTCCATGCCTTTTCGCTTCTATGAGAAAAACAAGTCTTAAGGCCGTTTTGTCGTCTAGAATTCTGTTCTCGGAGGTGATTTTTAGGACTGAACAAATTAAAAACTGTTCGAGGTTTCTTCCTAAAATTTTTTTAAACGCATGTATTAATTCTTCAGAACCACGTAAAAATTTTGTCGAAAACAAATGACAAACAATTTTACAGCGATTTTCTCAAAAATATTTTTCTAAATCAGCAACCACGATATCTCGATAACCGATTAACCGATTCAATAAAAATTCGAGACACATTTTTACTGGTTTTACCAAAACGTACAAAACCATAAGTGTAACTTTATTTTCCTCCAATATTTGTAGATGTTTTCAAAAAAATGAATAATACATGTGAATAAAATTAAAAAAAAAAAGCTTGAATCGGTTTAAACTCATTTTATTCTGAAAATCACCTACGAAAACAGCATTCTAGACAACAATATAGTGTCAATTTGTTATTGACTAAAAAATCATCGAATATAATTGATAAAAAATGAGGACCTAAGCTGTGCAGAGCCTAATTTCGTACGTGTCGATTTGTCATTCTTACGAATCGAAGTAATTACCACATAAATACAATTATTATTAATATTATTATTAGATATAAAATAATTTAAGGTCATAACTTCGCATAGAATGCTTAAGAACCCAAAAAACAATTAAATTATTGAGATGATTGGTCAAATTTGAGTGTATACGTGTGGTGTGTTTAGTCGTGGGGGTGCAATTCAACAGAGAGTGACGCAGGCAGCGACACAGGCCGCCGTAAATGCCGCCACGCACGAGCTCATGGATGTATTCAGGATGAAGTAAATACGACACGTTTAAAAAATAATATATATATAACACACTCACTTGCAAAATTACACAAACATAACACGTGCAAGAGAACAATGCTGTAGCTTTCTATGTGCAAAAAAGTCTCATGTCCTATATATCGTGAAGGAACCACACGAAAACATTCCTCGAATTTCCTAAAGAAAGAAAAAAAGCAACTTTTCCACGTAGTATAATGGACGGTAGACTGTTCAGGGTTGAGAATGCAAATACTAATGGATTGTTCGATGATTGGCTAAAATTTAATCATTTTTTGTTTTCGTTCATCCCCTGCAACGGATTTGCCAAAAGATTTTTATCCATTTTCTATCTTCGCATGTTCTTTGAGCTATAACGAAATTTTCCCTCTTTTTCCATATATCACTGCTAATCCATTGTCCAAGGTACTTGCCAAAAAAAAAAAACAAACAAACAAATGCGAGCGATCGTTCGAAAAATGATGATCGCTGGTATTTAGTTCTCTATTAATGAGACATAGTTGAATATTTTTTACTATTTTACCTTTTTTTATTTACATAATAATTCCGATGAGTTGCCTATTCGGTGGTTACACGAAGAAGAATCAAAACGATTCAAATGTTCGGGAAATTGAATAAAATTACCTGAAAAGTCTACCACCGTTCCTTTAAGACGTAACAAATATGAATATTTACATTTACTGTACCTTCAATCCTTTTACAAAACGATACGAGACGTTGAATAGACAAATGTCATGCTGTTGGATAATCGACGTTGTTACTACAAACTCGGTGTACGATTAAAAATCGTGCGAAAACAAACACGTAGCTGTGAACAAAAGTGCGAACAAATTAAACCAGCAAAATCGTAAATGTGTTTATTGAAAAAAAAGAAAGAAAAAAACAAGAAATCGTCTTGATAATTCTTTGTAAAACAGTGTAAAGTCTTAAGATTTTTCTTCTGTATTACGATATCACAAATGCCGTATAGAAAAACGTTACTTATATACATACTTTAAATAAATATATTTGAGTGAGATGTATTCCGAGAAAACTTGCTACGATTTAGCACGAAGGATATATTTGTAGGGTGATGAAAAGCTTCAGTGATTTTTTTCATGAAAATCATTTTAACTGGTGAATCTCCTCTCTCTCCCTTCATTTATCTCTTTTTCTCTTTATTCGTACGTAAGATGAATTACATATTATACAGTGATAATTCATGTTGTCACGATTGTAGCCTGTAGTATATTATTTATATATATATATGAAAACGTACAGGAAGATTCAGAGTTGCTCGAAATTATTGCAAAACCATTTTCTCGTAAAAATCCTGATAAATTTTCTCTCGTATCCAATCGAGATTGAACATTTTTCCAGAAAAAATATGACAACGCAATTGTCGTTCTCTCAATATTATCCATTACGTTTTTTTTTTCATTGTTCTCAGCGATTTTGAATTACCCTGTACATACAGAAAGAAAAAAGAGAAATTTTTCGACAAAGTTCCACCCCGGGGAGGCTTCAATCGTTTTTGAAATATTCCTACCCTCGATTATGACCGATCGAATATATAATGTAAATACGATGATTATTTACGAATTAATACCAATTCGTAACATGCACCGTGTCAAAATGTTATTAAAAAAAAAACAAATTATATATATATATATATATAAAATGTGTATCATACGCTATCATTGAATCGCAGTGAAATGTCGAGAGAACGCGATTCGGGCATCGACTTTTTACGATTAAACTTTCGTTTTTCATTTTCGACAAGCTACACAAATTAAATTATCTTACAGAAGTAGATGAAAGAAACCCTGGGAATATTTATGCAGTCTATGATTTTAGCTGTCTTTTTATTTTTATTGGTGCAAAGCTTCGTTTACCGAATGATAATTGCTTGAAATACGAATAGCGAGGCCTAACTATTTACATAGATATACTATTTTTTTTGTTGGACCCTTGAAGAATTGAAACTGATACCATTTTCGTTGAAGAATCTCGAATCCCTTCAGGATTCAAATTGAGAAAATATCGAAATATTTCACTGATTCCGAATAAATAAATACATTGGTCGATGCCCTCGTTTTTCTGTGCCCGGCTTATTTTTTATTCACGAATAAGGCATCGTGTGCTAGGAATAAAAAACATGACGATTAAGCGAGATTAAGAGAACAAAAAAGAGACAAAGCAAACAACAAAATATGGAGAATAATTGCGTACAACCACAAGTGGTGTTATTGTATTGTTACTGTACAGTGTAAACGTATATATTTAATCATTCCATGCACTGTAACCGCCCGATTTGATAGTACATCGGGAAATGAAGAAAAAAAAGAACAAGCAAAAGAAAAAGAAGGAAAAAACAAGAATATAGTTATTAATAATACTTATTATTATTGTTGCTAATTATTGAAAATTATTGGTAAATAAGTTGGTAGGATTATTTGTAGCTTGTACCTCATCCAAAGTTCGGTAGATCGTAGCGAACCATTTGAAATGGATGTTAAAAACATTAAATTAAAGCACGAGAGGAGGCAAATTAAATAATAAAACAAGTAAAGTTAATCATTTGTTCAGCGCTCTTCAAGCGAGCCTGAAAGAAGCATATCAATTAGCTGCATTTAGCATGTGACGAGGAGAGGTTGACGTTCGTATTTATTTACGGTTTATCAACGAACAATATTATACAAATTAATTATTTATTTTATTTTCGATAATAACAGTTATATGAATTTTTCATTTTCCATTTACATAACGACGCTTTGGTTATTACGTTTGAATAAACTTTACAACAACAAAATCATGGTCGGATCTTTGAATATAACTTTTGGGTAAGGCAAGATACGCGAATTAAGGAAAATCAACAACGAAACAAAACAGAAAACAAACAAAATGCAAATTGTTGATGGAAGCTTGTTTAACGGGCGCGATTAATTATAAAAATCTGCGGGAGTCGCTTATTATTATACTATTATATATATATATATATATATATATATATTTCACACACACATTTCTTGCGACATGTCGCCTGTATGAAATAAAACAAGAAACATGTATGTGATGGACAGTATAAGTATGTTCCCTTGTCGCGATAATCGCAAGTCAATTAATTGAAACTGTCCTCTCTCTCTCTCTCTCTCTCTCTCTCTCTCTCTCTCTCTTTCTCTCTCGAAAAAAGTGAATATATAAACATTTTCTCCAAGATCTTATTCAAGACATTGTCCCGTTATTTTTTTTCTTTCTATTTTATTACGAAAAAAGATGAATCTTTTGGTCCCGATTATTCTTTCGATGATAATTTAAAGAAAGCTACGAAACGGTTTTTTTTTGTTTTTAAGAAATTAAAGTATTTTGATAACGAGCCTTGATATCATCGCCTCGTATCGACGCACCGAAAAATGTATCCCCGCTCGCTTCTGTGACAAAAGAACCTCACGTAGCCCGAAATAAACGAAAAGATGAAGAAAAAAAGAAAAATACACTGTTGATGCGTTTAATTGCGATAATAACGTAGTTTTTAAGATTAAAAAGAGTGGCGAAAAAAAAACAGTAGTCATTTTTAGTCGTGGAGTGGTGAGATGAGTTGAAAAAAAATCTAAAATAATATTAGTGTTTAACTGATTACACACCAAGCAGATAAATACGAAATTTAGAGCGTGTTACGCGACGCACGAAATTAACGAAACGAATAAAGGAAACAAAACGGAAGATAAATCATCATATTTGTGGCTAATTGAAAACAACCTCAGCGAGAGTGCTATTCGTCGTATCAATTGTTTGACTCACGATTTATATTAATAAAGATATTATTATATTTACGATAATTTATGATAGTATCATCAATATTATTATACTATATTATTAATAATCTATATCGATAATTTCTCATTGTCGACTACACTCATTGACGATTAAACTCATGATTCTAATTTGAAGTGGAAGTAGCAGTGTGCGTATAGAGCGCCAGTCATGTGTTCGAGAAAAAAGAAAAATATAAGTTGAATTATTAACACCCGTTCGCGAATTCGAGATCCAAATGAAAATTTTTGTTTCATTTCCGCTTGAGTTTATCTTCAATTTTTCAGTATAAACTGTGCGTTAACGCCATCTAAAAAGTAGAGAAGAAAAGAAAAATGAAAAACCCACGTACGTCTTCCTCGGAGGACACGTTACGTACACATGCTTCCATCTAACAAGCCTTATGTTATAAGAGATTCTAGTTACAAAGCTTGAACACAAAACAAACGGAAAAACAAGATAACAACTTGTGCGAAACCGCGTTGATAAAGTGTAATTAATTATTGTACACGATGCATTCGATACAAAATTATCAAGGAAGGAAAACAAAAAAATGGAACGAAAAGCAAAACATACAACAAAACAGTTGACGAAGAAGGGAGTAGGAACAAAATCGTCGCAGACGGTGAATTGGGGAAGTTGAGCACTTGAAGCACGATTAGATTTGGTTTAAGGGCGAGATGCCGAGCGAGCCAAGTAACCCTTTGAACGTTAAAAACAAAAAAAACAACTGTAATTTCAACTTATTCTCATTTATTATATTTGTATCTATGTAAAAACAAAATTGCTGCAGTGCCAGAATAAGAGACCAAAATAATATCCGCAAATTATAAACGAAAAAACAATACACTGACTATTTCCTAGTATGTTAGAACATAAAATACCTCGGAGCATTTAAACATTATTGTAATATTGAGGTTCAATGCTTTAAAAATATGAAAATTTACGATGAAACAAGATTTCGGGTTGCTTGGCCAGCAAAAAATCTCTCACTGAGACGTATATTAAAAAAAAAGCAAAGAGATGCGAGATAAACGTTAACCATGCATCATGTATGAAGGGTACACACTGTTTATTGCAATATAAATGTGTATATAGGTATTAACATGTTATAGAATATATATATATATATATATATATATATATACACACACATATATATAAATATGTATATATATTTACGTATATATGTAAATATATATAAATATATATATACGAGAATGAATAAGAATAAGAGAAGATGAAAAAATATAAAGAAGACAGCGAGCACGAAGGATCACACATTTATTCATATCTCACGATGAATAAATGTGTCTCCTCGTTCTACATTCTCATTATAGTCACCTGTATATTCGATCCCCAAGGCTAATTCCTTAAACCTCTCGTTATTAAACTTCCTTCACAAAATCAAAATATTTCTCCAAATTTGTATTCTCTTTTTTTTTCCACAACTTCACGACGTAAAGACGAATTTTCGAGACAGATACGTATTGATTTTTTATCTGTTCATTTTTTGTGCCAAGGTGAATTTTTACCTCTGATTTTTCATCTTCTGAGCTACTCGAAAAATAAGGAGCTTAGAATTGGAAGAAGTTAGCAAAAACTGAACTTTTTTAAGGAATCGAGCTATTTATGTTTCTGTTAATGAAAATAAAATTTTGGAGTTTGAATTGCGGGAATAAAAGTTTTGATTGTCTCGAAATTTTTCTTCACGACGAAATTTTTTCAATCTTTCTCTTACCGCTTGCGCATGCCTTGATCATTTATTTTGAGTCTCCGATGTTTTTTAATTCTCTCAACGAATTACGAAAAAAAATATGCAGATTAATGTATGCAAGAGAATTTTACTTGTCGTAGAGGAAGAAAATGAGAAAAAAGACCAAGACATGAAACTCCTGAAAAATAGTAGAATTTCCGTGTGAATGACAGTACGATTTTTCATTTATGTTTGACTCCTCGTTGCAATCATTTATATTTTTTAATACTTTTTCAATATTTTGGTGAATTGTTTCTTCAAGATTAAAATTATGAACTTTTGCATATATATTAATATATTTTTTCTCTCGATGAACGTTTGATCTTCGTGGGTTTTCGACGATGATTATCCTAGCACAATTTTAAGAAGCACAATTAATGAAATCCTCACGATCTCAATATTATTTTTAAACTCTAATTTTAATTAATTTATTTATTTTTTCGTCTTCACTGGGTGTGTTATGTTTTTGTACGTTTGTATACGTTAAATTCATTGGCTTTAATTTTCGTTGTAGCACGTACTGCACTTTTTTATTACAATTATTTATTCCATTTTTCGATCTCTTTCAATTATTTCGATTCAATTTTTTCGTTGAATTTTGTTTTGTCTTTTTTTTTTCAGTAGATTTTTCTTTAAATCTGAATTTATAATGTGTCTATGTTGTAGGCGCCCTGTACCCAATGTTCCTCCCCGAATTCCTGACAGACCGTATTCCGGCCGACTAAACTGAGCTAGCACACACCGCACCTAGCTTGCCTGCCTGAAAAAAAACGAAACAAACAAACAAACGAAAAAAAATCGCCACGCCATCGCCCGCCAGAGGATAAGTCGCAGATTCGAGCGGGTGTCCCTACGAGGATGACAAACACAGAATCGGACGAGACGGCCAATGAAAGGGAGCTTTCTTCGGCGGGACCAAGAGCAATTCACGGAAGATGCTGTTCTACGTCTTCGAGATATTCTCCATTTGGGAAAAGACGTAATTCGTTTCGTCGTCTCGTTGTCTCCAGTCTGCCGATCCTTTTTTTCCATCTGCGAATTACAAAAAAACGACGAAAAAAACGAAACAAGTCATTTTTCGACCTCACACCGGAAATGCCTGAGACACGAAGAAAGGGAAATTCTTCGAGATTATTCACCGAAAGCCCATGACGTCGCTTTCGAAAACTTAGGAAAAGAAAATATATATATATTTTTTTTACTTCTGTCATATTTCAAAGACGCTTTCGTCATTTACTCGACGAATCGCAAATCCATCGATACTGTTAGTTATTTTACTTTGTTTTCCTTCCAAAACCCTTTGCGATATCTTCTACCAGTGATCCTCTTTCAACCCTTCCCCAAATTCACATCGTCACATCCATTCCTCTCTTTTTATTAATTTATATACCGCGAGACTGTACTTTAAGGATTCGTTGTTTAAGTATTAACGAGAAATAACTAAAATAATGAAAATTAGAATAAAAAAATCGGTCGCGTTTGATTGGCATCTACGCGATGAAAAAAAAAGAAAAAAATGAATAACAAAAAACAAGTCTGTAAATATGAGACGGAAAATTGACGTTTGTCGTCGAGCAGAACGTGGCAATGGTTCACAAAGGTTGTGAGCGTTTGAACGAACAAGGGCAAAATCCTATTTTTCTAAATTCTCGCTTCCGACCTTAATGCAAAAATAACAATTTATTAATTTTAGTTTATAAAGTAGTTAAGAATTTTGCATTGAAGATAATGTAAATGAAAAAAAAAGAAATCAGTTTTCTTCTTTACCCCCCTGGTTGAGGGACGAGAAATATTTTTTCTTCTTCTTTCAAACTCGACGCAGCGCGTTCACGGTGCTAGTTATTTAAATTTGTTGTGTAGTGTTGTGATATTTAAAGAAGCAACGCGATTTTGAAGGGCGTTCGAACTTGCATAGTGAAGACAGTATTACACTTGATTTCTTCTTATTTTACTTTTCCTTGTAATCGCTGAATCGACGGGGGTAAAAAAATGAACGAAAAAGCGTGCTTACGAGTGACGAGAAAAATCAAATTCTTGAAATTTGCTGAATCAACTTGATATTCTGAAAATATTATGTATTTGAAGAAAAAAATTTGTTTTTTCGCAATGGCCACGTCTGCTTGAACGAATGGGGGCGTGCAACGCTTTGTTGGAACGATCATATTGATTAAAGATGCTGCGTGAACGATAAGAGAGCAACCCAATTACCTCGATTGTAGCAGAGAGCTTGGATCCTCGATAAAACGAGGCATATTAATAATTTTATATACTTTGGGAGAAATTAAGACGGGCACTCAATCGTCCCTCAATTAATCCAACCCCCGGATTGTCCATCTCTTGTTCCTTTGAAAAAAGAATCATTTTCTGAGCTCGAAAAAGCAGTTAATGAAATACTCGTCTTTTTAAGTTATTTATAATAATGTTATCGACATTTCGTTTTTAAACCTGCAGTATTTCTAATTGCATATTTCGGCAAATACGACGAATTAGTTACACTATTTTTTGATTACTAAAATTTGTTTATCTCCGTTTAAAAAGTAACTTAACCATCGAGAAAATAAATACGTTTTTTTTCGAACTCAACAATGAAAGAGAGACACTGAAAAAAATAGGAGATATTAGATTTCTTCACTTTCAGCATTGAGAAGAAAATAATTGTACAAAAAATAATGAACAATCATGTAGAGCACGGTTTTTAAATAAAAAAATTCAATAAAATGTACAAAAAAATAATGAAACTTCTTTTTCCAAAGAAACGAGAGCTGTCAATCGTTATTGCCATGGAAATGGTTACGAAAAGGTGTATAAAAAAAAAAGCTGAAACTATCGTGAACCGTGTTGACCGCGACGTTTCTTCATGTACAGCTCTTAGACGCATTAATAAATAGTAAAATCGCGGGTGTACATCAATTTTTTTACGTTTCTTTATTTAATTGTTCCAGTCGATAATAATAGCTGATGAATTTGATTAGTCGATGCGTAAATGTGTTTTTTTGTCTTTTGTGTTTATTGATGAATGCTCCGAAAGTGCTAAACTAAAAAAAAAAAAAAAAAAACAACCGCGTGAGAGAGAACCCCGAGTAAAATGAAATTTTCAAGTTCCCATAACCCCGAACGAGTGCTGAGTGCGTTGAGTACTGTACATTTGATAAATCAAAAGAAAATTACATGATGAAGGATAAATATATAGTATTACGGATTTATAAATAGTTGCTGAAAGGGAAAGAGTAACGAGAAGGCTTTTTTTGGTATTACGAAAGCTTGCAATCGTTGAAATAATAGACAGTCTGAATGATGCACGACAACGAATGATGACGATTGTACCTTAGAACGTATGATGATTAAGAATAATTGATAATTGATAATAAACAAAAAGAAACAAAAAAATATAAATGAAAATGAGAATTTTATTCGTCCTGGTTTCGAGATAAGTCGATAAATCCTTCGTATCAAAATTCGTAGAAGATGAAACGCAGTTTTGAAACGTAAGTAACGCGTAAGGGAATAAAGTGATGGTAGAAAAATAATTTTTTTCATACTTTTTCTTTCTTTCGTTTCAGTTGAAAAATGAGGATAGAAAATTCGATAGGATACAACTCGAGGCTTTGTTCAGAACGTCCGAGAAATTGTCAGGCTCTGAAAAATCGTATGGTTGACATATCTTTCAACCTATAACGAAAAAATACTGGATCATCGCGAAAAACCATGAAAGACTATAATCGATTGTGGAAACCCGCCGAAACTTATGATTTATTTTCATTCATTCGGACCTTGATAAAATCCATGATGAAGAATAGGAATGCCATTCAAGCTGTGCAACTGCAACAGGGACAAGTTTAACAGAGTTATCGATCAAGTGAAAGCACTCTCGAAGACTGTCGATGAGCTCAGGGAAGAAATCGATTCGCTGAAAACATGTTTTGTCGACCAGAGCTCCGACGATGAGACCTTAGAAAATTTTGAAAGCTTTGAAAAAAGAGGAGACAATGTTGGGGCATTGCGAAGGCTGAAAAAGTGTTTGAAAAAAAATGTTATTCCTATTATTTCCAGGGACACCGGATATACCGTTAAAAAAAAGTGTCAACAATTATTTTCTCACTCTCCACAAAACGCTCCGTGCTTGGCACGTTCCTCTTCACAAGAATCTTCCTTTCGTCAACGCTGCTCTTCTCCTTTTTCTAACAAAAGAAAATATAATCACGTGTCTTGTCAAACTCCTGAATCCAACGTGAAACAAACGTCTAAACCAAGTACAAGAAAAACATCAAATTCAACCGGAAAGGGTACAAAAAACGTTTGTAAAGAGCTTGAAAAATTTACAACAGTTTCAACCTCTTCGTCGACAAACAGCTTGAAAAGTTCACGTGGCTCCACGCTTAGGAAATCTCGTTGTTCGTATAAATTGTGTGAAATTCAAAAATCCTTCAAACCATCTGACTGTGGAAGGAGAAAGAAAAAAACTACTGGAACTGTGACTTCGATTCTAAGGCCAAAGTGTCCACAAGAACAAAACGAAGCTTTCGAGAAATATCCTTCGCGATGTAGGAATCGTTTACAAAGTGTTAATTATATCGAGAAGAATAAATGTGTTGCTGCTGTGATTGAAGACTCGGGGACGAGTTCTTGCATTTTGACCAGTAAAACGTCGATCGATTATCTTCCAACTCGTAAAACAAATTGTAAACAGAGCAAGAAAGACTCAAATGGAAAGAAAATATTGAGAAATAAGACGAACAAAGTAAAATTGGCATTGCCTCAGTGTTCTCCAGATTGCCTTTATGTTAAAGGAATAAAATTACATCCAAGAGACATATCGACAAATACGATTGCCGAAAATTTGACTAAAAATGAAATTTATCAAAATAATGTTCGAAAAAAGAAATTGGAGAATCAAGAGACTCAGACATTTTTTAAATCCAATGAAATCGAAGATATTCGCTTCGATGCACGTGGAAACGCGAGTAAATGGCTGCGTGATGAAAGTTTAACATCATTGACTTCTTGTTCACCAACATCAATTAATAATTTTCCCCTGAAAACTAATCAATTCGAGAAAGAATTATCATCGAAGATTCGCCACAGTGCTGGCCAGGAAAAAATCACTTTTGAGAAAAAACGAGTTATCGCTGCGACCAGAAAAAGAAATAGTTTTGAGGAAACAAATATTCTTTCGACAGACTGGAACGAGGAGAAACCCACAGAGACGTCAACCGAACTTCTGAGTGATGAGGAATTCTCAAATAATCGACTAAAACGAACGTACGTTATTTTGCCCAAAACACTACCCACGAAAACTGATGGGAAAGTCATTCAGGATTTTAATGAACAACACAAAGACTTTTCTCCTATTACCGCACGCTTGAAGCTTGATGAAAATAATATTACGTGTTCAAATTGTAGAAAAGGATTGAAGGTAATATTTCCATTAGTTTGTTTATTTCCGTACCTGTGAAAAATGACTCCAAATACGCTGTGAATTAACATTTTCAAAATCAAATGATAATTCAAGATTTTTCATTTCAAAATTCCGAATCTGTATTCTCCTAATGCGAATTAACAACTTTAGTCAATCTGATATAAGAGCCTAGAACAAGATATATAATCGACAGTGGCAAAAGAATTAGAAAAATCAATAAGATGTCGATATAGTGTCATTAACTTTATGTTTCGGTCGTAAATTAAAAAAATAGAGTAATTTTAACTATAAAGGTCAAGCGAGGGTGCTCAACTCACCTGAAAATTCCGCTTAATCCCAAATCAGAATCATTTGGGAATTTATGAAAAACCATAAGTCAAAAATGTATCGAAACTACGTCCAGAAAAACAGGTCGTAGTGAAAGATAATGTTATTAAATACTCGATATAATATTTTCTTTTTTCAAAGTTATTCCACTGCTATTTATATTTTTAGATGTATTTTAAATCAAGAATCAAAAACTAATTTGCAAAAAGAAATTACGATACTTCACTTTTCTTCGAGCACTAAACAAATGTTAAATATTTTTTCATTCTTGCCACAATCGCTCCAATAATTTGATCACCGACTACAAAACTTTATTTCCCAAACTTTTAAAACAAATACATTGCAAAAACCGAGGATTGTTCGTAAATTATTAAGCATTTGCAATCGTAAACTAAAGAATTAAAAAAATAAAATAAAATAAAAACTTAAACACACACTTGAAGAATTTTGAGTGTGAATTTTTCTAAAACCAACAGGAAGAGTACCCAAGAAGAACGATATGCACGAATCATCCAAAAAGAAATTATTTGCCGAAATTTCCTTTATGGTCGAAAAAAAAATGGAAGACGTCTCCTCCCCCACCGAGTAAGAAAGTTGTTAGTCCTGCAAAATGTGAGTGCAGTTCAGCATCTTCGCTTGAATTATCCGATGGATCTTGTTCTCTGACTTCGAATTGCAATTTTGGTATGAATCACACGTTTCTACGTCGAAGATGAAATATTTTCTAGCGTAATTGAAGCAAGAATAAGATAAAATTTCGAATTTAAAAATTCAATATGAAGGACGAAATATCGAAATGGATTTTTATTCATTTGAATATTTGAATATTGATACAGCAAGAAACGAACTATAAAGTTTAAGTCCAACAGTGCTGTATCACGATGATAGCAATAAATTGTGTCTGTGATTCACGTGTGTGTACTTATAGATATGTAAAAATGTTATTTAAGCGAATCCATCGTCGTCTTCCTCGGCCATTTCCTTGGCAAGCTCCAAATCCTGTTGTTCTCTTTCCCTGCGTTCTTCGGCAGACTCGAGATCCTTTCCGTACGATTTAGGCGGATAGCGCATGGCCTTGACGCTTTCGTTATGAAGATCAAGGCAGAAAGTAATGCGTTGATGAAAAGCGAGCAGAGGTTCGCGAGTGCAATAAATATCGGTAGTTTCTTTGCTACGCATGTAGCCGTTTTCAGGATCGAGAGTAGCCTCGATAACGCCATCGCGAATAGCTTTAGCAACGATAAATTCAGCGTCGACTCCGGAATCTAGGCCTAATTTTCTGGCGATATCGCCCGATGATATTCTCGAATAGGACAATCCGATTGATCGTATAGCGGTTTTAATGACGTTGTGTCTCAACCGTAAAATCAGGGTGAAAGTATGATCAGTGCGAAATTGTGGACCGAAATTTTCGAGGACTTCGCCGAATCGTTGAAGATTTCCGAGGCGTACGGCCTGAGTAAGTTGGAAGTAAGGTGCGAGAGCACGACGAAGCGCGGCTTGTCGGAATATCTGACGTTCGGGAATGTCACCGAGCAACAATTCGACGGTGACGGCCAATTTTTGGACGGTTTGACGGAAGCCGACGGCGGTTGTTTGCGGGGCTTTTCTCATGGCTTGCACGAGATACTTGTGAGCGGTTGAGTATTCCAGTCTCGCTGCTTTTATTCTACCGACGTAATACAAGAACCTCGCGCATTCGTTGTTGCTCGCGGATTCGGGAAAAGTCGATTTGAGTACGAGCTTGTCGGCTTGATCGTAAAGATTGTAGTGCAAATAATTTCGAAGCAGGCAATTAATGAGCACGGCTTGGCCTTCGAAATCATTTCTGAGAGTTGTCGTGCGCAAACGTAAATGTAGAAAACCACGAATCTTGTCGAGCTGATTGGTCAGCTCGTAAGCGCGAGAATGATAGAAATAGCATTTTGCTGCTATGAGATCTATCGTGCGACGATTCTGGGCGGTTATCTTTTGTACCAGCGCCTCCGAGCATTGCACAGCTTCGTTGTACTTTCTCGTGTCTATCAAACGCACCAGTACCAACAAATGAATGTACGCGTCAATTTCAGGCAAAAGGGGCAATGCCGAGCTACGGAAACGCTGAATCGCAGCTTGAGTTCCTTCCATATCCATGGGCTCCTCCACCCATGCTAACAAAGCCTCCTTCTCTGTCGCTGATCTTGTGTAAAATCCACCGATCACTCCACGCAAAACAGTCGGATTTAGCTTACGACGTGTATTCGGCAACGCTCGCAATGCCCTCAATATAAATCGGGGCTCTTTGTTCTGAACTGCCTTTTCTATCTGCCTCGTGTGCTCACGCAAATCGTGAATCGTCGTTAAATCTGTGTCTTTTTTGTCACCCGTATCTCCGTCTCCGTTCGCCACATCCGTACTCGCAACCTCGACCTCCATTGCTTCCGGATTTCTTGCACCTGGGACACCCATTTTTCTGCACTTTTTGTTCTAAAGAGTTTCCTAATCTCTGTCCGTGTTTTATTATCGGTGGAGCTGGAATAAAATCATTCGGTTTTTAATACGCTTTATCGATCATTCACAATTTAATTCGGTTTAAAAAAAGACACAACAGTTTTATATTTCAATTTTTGTGATGCGATAATGAATTGAAAAAAAAAAAAATCGTTTCAATAAAACAAAAATTCAGCATCTTTTTACCAACATCTTGAAAATTTAGTTACAGTTATTCTCGAAATGGAGTTTGCTCAACTGTGGTCCTCATAAAAAAAATAAAAAAGAAAGTTTGTAGAAAAAAGTGGGTCAGCCTTTTTTTTTAGTAATATTTAGAAACACGGAGAAGTTTTCAAGAAATCGAATTTTGAAAGTGAGTATCGAGAATATTCATGTAGATAATTGCTGAACGGAACTCCCGTGTTTGACAAGGGGTTTCTCATCTCTATATATATAAATTTGTTAGCGAAAAAATGTTTGGCTGCTTTTCAGTCAAGAACCACTGAACCAATTTCGATGAATCGTTCACAGGAAGAAAGTTCATGATTTGCATTAGGTTGTAGGCTGTATAATATTCCGATATATTGTTTTTTATGGAAATGTGAAAAAAAAATTCAAATTTTTTATTCAATGTTCAACTTTAAAAACTCATCAATAATTAAAAAATGTAGTTAAATAAAAAAAGGAATTACCAATTTAAAGATAATTCAAAAACGAAGAGAATGAGCAGTGGCTGGCGTTCCAATTTTGGAAAGAAAAAAAAGTTACAGCTATTTTAGCGAGTTGATGACAAATTTGAAAATTGAGCTTTTTTTGGAGTATTTTATTTGAAAAAAAACCGAAAAATTATGTTTAAAATAGAAAAAGGATGGCAAGAAGATAGGCCGTGGAACATTTCAATACATTGTTTAATACGGGATTGAATTTTTTTTCTCATGCTCCTGCTAGATGTACCATGAGCAAAGCTAATTTCATATAGTTTGGTTGCATCTAAAACCGGTTTTAATTACAAAAGTTTATGGCTTTCGGATAGCATTAATTCTTCCACAAAAATATACCAAACTCAAACGAAGTTTATTTGAGAATGTTGACAAACATTTATTCCTTAATTAAAGTTCGTTTCGCAAATTTTGGACCCTTAAACATTCCTAAAATTGAATCGAACTCATCTTAAAATGAGTTTTTCTAATATACTGATAAAATGTTTTATCGAATGCATTAAACCCTTGCTGAATTATAAGAATATAAATTTTTATGAATTTCAAATGTCCTTTTGTAGAAAATCATGATTTCAATACTATTGAAGTTGGCGTCGTTGGAATGGTAACAAAAATATTTTTTTATTCAGCAATTTGTTAAATTTTTAGTATTGTCCAATTTTTGTACTATAATAATGCACATAAACATTCAGCTCTATTGAAGAAATGAAAAAGGATTTTTTGTGAGTTCTGATGTGAGTGATGATATAAATTTCAATATCATACAACCTTGTTGCTTTCTATTCGGGTATTCATTTCAGAACAATCATACGCCAGGACGTGAAAGAATTTCAGACTCCGTAATATTTGAATTTTGATGATTCAATTAATTTTGATAAAATATCCATGGTTCAGAGTCTTTAATTAATAAACTGACATAAGATTAATGAATGCATAAATAGCAATAATAAAATTAATATTATTTAATTAATATTTACTTAATTTATAGAGTAATCGCACATTTGGTAAATTAAGGTTTCCCTAAAACAAATTATCAAACATTCACTGCAATTACACTTATATTCGAACTCGAAAATTGATTTATTTTGCTTTTTGCCTCACCTATAAAATAATGCTATATTCGATGCTATTGTTACAAATAAGGTTTTTTCACACAAATTCGCGATTCTCCAACGATCTTTTATTCCCAGTAAAAAATCAAAAAGTTTCAAACTTTCGAACACTTATTTATGCTTCAAGATCGAATTTATTCTACAAAACTTCAAAAACTGAATGCGTTAGGCGTTATATGAAAATGACTTTTGTAATTTTGAGGCAGAACAACATAACCTCAAACTGAAACTGTAAAAATACCTTTTTATTTCAATGCACCGACGTAAATATATTGAAATGAATAAAAAAATTGAATTAGTTTCGTATCACTTGATTAGTACGAACTTTCAGTTCGTTACCTTTACAATTGAAATCCTTAATTCCCAAAAAAAGCCACCACACAATTGGAAGTTGTCAATTCACTGCGACCCGGGTGGTGAGTTTTCAATGCTCTTTTTTCTCACATTGTAAACGAAGTCATTAGGACGCGTTTTTGTGTAGCGATAATTTCTGCTGTTGACCGCGTTATAGGATTGGTCGAACGGTTATCTCAAAGGTAAATTCGAACCAATTAACGTTCGATCAGCTTCAAGTAATTATTTTCAACAATAAAATTGCAAATTCTATTTGACCTTTTCGGGAGGAATAGAAAGTTTGCCATTAAAAATTTAATGTGCCCATATCGCACTTCGATATTTTATTATCATCATTCAATGTTAAGTAATTAGCTTTCGTCGATTCCGAGCGATGCTAATTAACTGGAGAAAAAAATAATGGAAAATTTTCTTCTCTGTAACAATAATACAAATCTTTATTCAAAAGATACAAATAATATTCTATAAAAATATTACAATTACATTACCCATAAAACAATCCACATTGATTACGATTCGTTGATCATTTTTAAAATAACATTTATAAACTCTGATAAAACTTCTATCAAATTACTCATCTTCCTGCACTAGGACATAAATGCAATATATTTTTATTTGGAAAATACCTTTCTGTATTTATTTGTTCACAAAATTCTTGTGATGCGTTTCCATATTTCTCTTCATAACACAAAAAATTATGCAGTACTTGTGTAATTTTGTCTTGTAAATTGTTATATGAAGCAACAAACTGCGTTTGTTTAGGAAACTTTTTTTTATTAAATGCAAAAAAAATGCAGTTAAGTTGGACGTAACATGTAGACATGCAATTACAAATACTCTTAATCCGTCGTTTAAGTAAATTATGTATTAATAACGTGTAAAGAAATAAACAAAGATTGCTTATTTCTTGCGTTATGAGATGAAACTCCATTTCTATAAAAATGGAAGTTTTGTAATGCCTATTTAACAGCCTCTAGGCTTTTAGTTTTTTGTGTACAAGTCATGTTTCTGTTTTGACAAAAATGGACCTTTTGGATTAGAAGGCAAGGAAAGGTCTCTGTTAATCTTACAAGCTCACCGGGAAGACTGAATTTCTAAAAAAAATTGCACCTCTCAAGGCTCTATCAGAACTATTTAACGTTGGACTTCTTCGATCCGTAAATTTCTCTTAACCCTAGAACCCCACAACCGGGTAATTACTTACCCCATGAAAGTGCCAAATTTCCTTCCCGAACCAATTTTTTTAAACCATTCCTTCCGTTTTATAGTTTTCACCATTAAATATTTACCGAATGCGACTTTATCACGCACTCTTCGTAATAAAAAAACGAAGAGAATGGTATATAATTAAACCTTATTATCCTTATTATTATTATTATTAGGAACATTTTATATTGAAGAGAAGATTGGGGTAATTATTTACCCCAGTGTGGGGTTTACGTTGGAAAAAATAGATTGTGGGGTTCTAGGGTTAAAGATCGCTCGTTTTTGTTTTTGACGATATTTTTCATGACTATTTCATGACAATCAAAGTTTGGCTCGCTTTTCCGCTTGTTCAACGACACCAGATGCGATAGCATCGTCAATGTCTTTAGCGCTGAATCCGAACTCGGTTAAAATTTCTCTCGAGTGTTCACCTGCCATTGGATTAAAGTTGTGAGCTGCGGAAGAGCCAGGTGTCCGAGACAAGCGCGCAGCAGGATTTGGGATCGTTGTGCCATCGATCGAAAACGTGAAACTCTTTTTCGCCATGTTATGTTTGTTGGCCGATACATCGTTAAACGATAAAACTGGTGTAACGCACGCATCGCTACCATCGAATATCACACTCCATTCTTTCTGGGTTTTCTTTTTAAACAGAGCAGCGAGCTTGTCACGATTTTCCTCGAAATTGGAATATTGCGGTATTTCGGAGTCCGACACACCAAGCTTTTCCAACAATATACTGTAAAATTGTGGCTCTATCGCGCCAACCGCCATGTACTTTCCATCTTCGGTCTCGTATGTGTCGTAAAAATGTGCTCCTGTGTCCAGTCTGAAATGAAGAAGAATAAATTGACATTACATGTAAAAAACTAGAGATTTAGGGACTAAGATTCCTGTTACAATTTTCGAAAATCTTTAGAACAACCTTTAAATCATTTATCTATTATATTATTCATTTTTATTGTAATTTTTAATTCAATTTACATGTTTCTTCCTCGTGGATTTCCCCAAAGCCCTGGAACTTTTTGCGACCGAAATAACCAACTGCCCAAATAAGCAGTACCTTCCGTCATCGATAAATCAATCACTTGCCCCAGTTGACTCTGCGAGCGTTCGTAAAGGGCCATAACAATTGCAAACGCACACATCAATCCGCCACCACCAAAATCAGCAGCCAAATTCACCGGTGGTATCGGCTTTTCACCTTGTCTTCCAAACAACGACAATAATCCTTAAAACAAAGATCAAATTTCCAATTATCCAGGTTTTCTCATTGAAACGACTATCGTTCGAATATCGAATGATTTTTTGGTAGTTTTAGTGCATCACAATTATAAATTTAAAAAAAATAAGCAACTTTTGGGTACCTGATAAGCTCAAAAAATTAATGTCGTGACCAGCCATATCGGCGTAAGGTCCTTCTTGCCCGAATCCCGTTAATCTGGCATAAATCAGATTCTTGTTTCTCGCCATTAAGTCCTGAGGGCCACAATCCAATTTTTCCATAACACCTAAAAAAAAAAGTATAAACATGAAAATAAATAAAAAAAGTGTATATTCCGTTCAAAAAAAATGGGATAATGGGGGAACGAAGCGAACCTCTTCTGAATGGATCGATAATAACATCACTCCGGTCGCTCAACTTTCTGAAAACTTCGACACCGCTACGGGTCTTTAAATTCAGTGCGATGGATTTTTTTCCATGTGCCAGAACGTCGGGATATCCACTGATCAAACCAGTCTAAATTTTTAATGATTTTTCGATTTTTAATCGTTTTTTGTTTTGTTAACAGTGTTAAAATTGCGGTGTAGGAATTATGCAGAAATATGAATTATTTACCTTTTCGACTTTGATGATCGAAGCTCCATAATCCGCAAGTAACATACCACAAAAAGGTGCTGGAGCTAAACCCGCAAGTTCCAACACCTTAATCCTTTTCAGTGGCATTATAAAAACTTTTGGAGAGCGTCAATAGCAATCGCGATATTATTGTTCAAATTACCATGTTTGCAATGTCATAATAGCGGTGACGTTTAAGAACTTTGAACCTGTATTCTATTTGCTGAATTCGAAAACCAGGGAGACTAGAGAGAAGAAGTGGACACAGCGTACTTCTAAAATGTACACGAAATCCCAGCCTGAAGCGGCGGCGCTGTATAGGTAAAAATCCTATTAGATCAGACATACTGTTACTACTTGTTTCCTAACCTCGATTTTTCATAATACGTGCAGTGTTATGTTTACGTTAAAACGTTTTATCGACAGAAAATGTTGTTTGCAAAATTTAACCTTTCCACACACGACATGAAACCACCCACTGAAAACAATAAATAATCTTTTTAACCACCAATATTCTGTTCAATATACTGGGATTTGGGTTAGAGGCTTTTTTCTATTGCGCAAGCGCGGAACGGGCACTTTCACAGTGTGGACTAATTTTATTACTATATGTGTAGGATCTTTACACCTGGTGGCAGAGCTAAGAACTAATTCAAGACGGCATTTTGAGGACGCCGTTATTACTTATTTTCCTATGCTGTGTCCACTCCTTCTCTCTAGTTTCCTTGTCGAAAACGAATCGCATTCGCATTGATTCGCTAACACAGGGAGACTAGAGAGGAGTGGACACAGCATAATATAAGTAGTAACGGCGTCCTCAAAATCCGGTCTTGAATTAGTTCTTAGCTGTGCCACCAGGTGTACAGATCCTACACGTATAGTAATAAAATTAGTCCACACGATGAAAGTGACCGTTTCGCGTTTGCGCAATAGAAAAAAAAGCCTCTAACCCAAATCCCAGTATATTGAACAGGATATTGGAGGTTAAAAAGGCGATTTATTGTCTTCAGTGCGTGGTTTCGTCTCATGTGTGGAACGGTTAAATTTTGCAAATAACATTTTGTGTCGACAATCTGAGATTGTTGCATGCATTGATCCGAAATTCCGATCACCTTTCAAGGTTGGCAGATTTTTTCGTGTGGTGTTTTCTGTGTTACCCGCGTCGTTTTCATGCTGAATAAAAAAATTTTAATGCCATCAGTATTTACGACATAAAAATGGCCATTGAGCCAGATAAACATAACTTTATTTTCAGTATTTACAAAATGAATGATAAAAAAAAAAAAATTGTACTGATGGGTCTGGTAGAATAAAACAATATCAAATGTTCACATTTCATTTCCTTCCAAGATCGAAGCTCAGTACATTAATAAAAAAAAATTTTTGTACACGTAAACTCCCTGACGTAAACATAGACATTGCACGTATTTTGAAAAATCGAGGTTAGGAAATAAGTAGTAACAGTATGTCTGATCTAATAGGATTTGTACCGATACAGCGCCGCCGCTTCAGGCCGGGATTTCGTGTACATTTTTAAAGCACGCTGTGTCCACTCCTTTACTCTAGTCTCCCTGGTTCCATCACTAACGTCAGCGCCATCACCACGGGAACCAATTTTCGGCTTCACCTCAAAAGGCCGAGTGAATCCTCCTGTATTTTGGACTCCACTCCCCCGACTCTCGTCCGTGGGACTAGCCTGGCCACTAGTAAAACCGCTTCGGCCAAGGGTCGTTATTTAAAGTTGGTGTGAGCTCCCTTTTATTTTTCTTTCAAATTTTATTTTATTTTCGATGTTTAAAGTTTTGGCGTTGTTGAGTCAGAGAATCAAAGGATAGGTGATTCATAGAAGTCACTAAGTACACCGGGACTAAAACACATCCTTTGTTCTATCTTGCCGCATAAACGCTATCTCGACGTTAACGTTTTTTCTTTATTATTTCCCCCGTAAACTTGGCTCTCTTTTGAGAAAAGCAGAATACGGGAGGATGATTTTCGTAATTTTATCGATTTGTTAATTTTAATTTAGTTATAATATTTTGATTTATTTGTACTTTTTATCGCAAAATTGCTCACAACCTTCCAAACCATCTCTCTTGTACTAAGAGGGATAAATGGGACTGGCCGGTCGCGAAATGATTCCAATTTTAATTAATTAATATGTTGTTATTGCCATTTGTATACTTTATTTTGTGTTTGTAGTTTATTTAATTTGTTTATCATTTGTCAATTATTTTGTTTCACAGTGGTACTTTTACAATCACAATTGGTCAAATTTAATAAGAAACACGGAACCTTTCGTTTCATTTCCGTGGGATTACGGAAACACGTCTACCCTCTTCCAGGTTCGACGACCGAGTCCCCTCTAGTCTCCGGAATACGACTCCTGTAAGACCGTAGCCAAGAGAATATACAGTCGTGAAGACTCATACGAAATAGCAACATGCGACAGTATACTCTTATACGACGATTTTCGCTTGACTTCAAGAATCGAGCCCCTGGCGGTTAAATAGGCTTACCTAGAGGTTAAATTAAAACAACCCGCCCTAAGGCGAAAAGGGCGAAAATCGCGCACAAAAATACAAAAATTACCGACGGAATTTTTTAATGTTTTTTTCTACAATCTCGCAGAATAATGAGTGCTAAATTTTCAAAATAGCTTTATGCAAACCCACTAAACAAAACGTACGTTTGCGTACCAGATCATATATGCTATTACTATAGACAAAATACGGCGTATTCTGATCGTACTAATACCGTACGCCGTTTGGTTATCTGGGAAGTTCAATGCACTAATTAAATTAATTGAAGGTTGATATGCATTACAGCATGTCTTAAAAAAAATTTAATAACGATGCGCATTACAGCATGTCTAAAAAAAAATTTAATAACGATGAATTTGCGAAATCATCATATTTTCATAGAGATTTTTCGAAGAATAATCCGTATTTTTCAACCGATTTTAATGCACCACAACTTATTTTGTTCCTTAAGAGATCCTCTACAAATTGATCGCGTAGGTTTTTTTTCTAAACTTGTTAAAATGAAAATTACAGTAATTGGTTTATGAACATATTTTTTAGCCAATTAAACAATTGGCTGCAACAGTAATACGACGAAACTCAGAAAAAAAATCCACACGGCGAATTCATAGAGGATCTCTTGAGGAACAAAATAAGATGCAGTGCATTAAAATCGGTTGAAAAATACGGATTATTCTTTGAAAAATCTCGATGAAAGTATGACATCCTGAAATTTTGCATTTATCAGTTGAAGGTTTTGCAAATATACTGTTATTAATATTTTTTTAGGTTAATAAGACATGCTGTAATACAAATCAGCCGTCAATTCATTCAATTAGTGCATTAAACTTTGCATAAATGTATTTTAAAAATTTAGCACTCATTTGACTGGTCTGCATCAGCTATTTCACCTTAAATTTCTTATAAAAATGCCAAACTTGGGAAGAATTTTTCTAGATCTTCATCAAACAAGAGAATATTTCGGAACATTAGAAAAATGTAAGTTTTTGATTAGTTTGGACTAAAAAGTAGGCAAAAAGAGGGATTGAATTTAGACAGCAGCTAATAAATCATTAACGATTGACAATTCTTCGATCATATAATAAACAATTATACTTCTAACCATGATGTATATCAATTTCAACATGCGATATATAATAAAGGGGAAATGGTTTAGGTACATAGTACATCGAAAATTAAAAAAATACAGATATCAATTTTATTAAAAGTGCCTGAACTTGATGTATGAAAAATATTTCTTTGAATCAGCTTTGTACAGTTAATTATCAATATCGAAGCTTCAATGCCCTTGTCCACCTTTCAAACTTTTCATAAAAATACTCCCAATCGTTTTCCAAAATTGCCATCAGTTTGCTAGTTGATTGACAAGAATCGTTGAATCGAAACGTGATCTTGAATTCTTTCAAGAGAGTCCAAATTTTCCCACCACAGTGGCAACGTGTGTTTCAAAATGAGATGAAACCACGGGGTTAGAGGTGCGTCAATGCTTTTTACAAATTCTTGAATGGAATCTTTGGCTATCCAACGTATTTCACTAACTTCGTCAGGATTTGGATCAAGTGTTATTGAATTTTTTTGAAGAAACAGCACATAGTCTATTTCATGCTCACCCCATTTACCATCACCAGGCGAATGATAATGTATTCTTGTCAAATATTTAAATTCTTTGGGACTAGCTTCATTTTTTGGTATTCCCAGTTCATAATTCAATCTGCGCTGAGCTGCTCTTTTGACACCGAGAGCCAAATGCTCTTCATCTTCACCCGGTACTTCCATTAATGGATGACTGCAGCAAGAATTTGTGTAACAGCCGGGAAATGTAATCTGTAAACAAAGATTTTATAAAATTTGTTAATCATTTTTTAGAATGTACAAAACAAATCTGCAAAAAAAAATTGAGATGATTTTGAAAATGAAAAAATTAACATGTAGGATCTAAGAAGAGAATAAGAAATGAATATTTTCCACCAATTCGCTATTGTGTTAAATTGTCAATTAAAAAATGTCATCAATTAAGATACCCCAGGAAAGACAAAGAAAAAACATGAAAGAATAATTGCAGTATCTTTTTTAGTAAGAATAAAATCATGAATACATCATTTTTCTTCTTAAATGAGCAGGAAAGCAGGAATAATAAACGAATACAATATTTGATAAATAAACGTAACGAAGTAAACAAATGAAGGACGACGTACCTTTGTCGAAGCTCTTTTTTGAAGCAGTAAATTGCCTTTGGTGTCAAAAAGAAAGACACTAAATGCACGATGAAGAGGAACATTGCCTCTTTCGTCGACTTTATGACAGTGTCGTTTACTGGCTTCGCCGAGAGGTCTGTCAAGCTCGTCAACGAGAATACATTTTTCATCGAGAGCAGCCTCTTGGAGAGGAGCAGTGATATTTAATTTGGCAGATCCTCCAGCTATGGAAGACAATTCTCTGAAGACTTCTTTGATTGTGCCACTTTTACGCACTATATTGCCGAGTATCGATGTCATTTTTTCAGTCTACGAATATTCCTCGTGTGGAATTTAATGATTTTCTCTTTTTTTCCCACTGATCAACATGCGCGCAACACCTTTACTCGACGAAAGCGAGCTCGTAACGACGGTCTTACATATAGGTTTTGCAACCAAGCCAAATTTTAGTGGTGGGGATGGCCGCGTTAGCGTCGGGTTTTTCTCGCTGTTACACGTCGCTGTCGGCGTGTCGTAAAGACGAAAGCAGAAGTCATGTGACATAACATTAGGTTTGTTCGTGCTAGCTGCACTTTCTGCACTTATTTTTACACTTTTTTTGGAATTTATATTACTATATATTACAAAAGTGTAGAAAGTGCAGCTAGCACGAACAAACCTATTATTACAATGAAAAATTATTAAACGGCCAGTAACGCAGTTAAAAAATATCGGCAGAAAATGATACATACTTATCAGGCCGTTGAAATGTAAAGTTTGAAGGATAAGAACACGATGTTAACATTTTTGTTTAATATTCAACAACATTATCATTGATCAATACAACGTGCGATCAACATATTTATTTTCGCCTTGCGCTATTTTTTTCCTTTGCTGTAAATTTATACACATACACTGCAACCTTGATTGTCGAACCACGTTCTTACATACAGGTCTGGAAACTCCCCCGGATCCGAGGGGTCACATAACGACGAAAACTTTTTACTGCAGTGGCCTCTAGGGGCGCAGCTATCTTTAAAGAGAAGGTGGTGGAGATACGGTGCGACGGCAGACGGAGATATTGAACAAAGACAGCACTAATTATTGCCGCAATCCAGGGAGACTAGAGAGGAGTGGACACAGCATAGGAAAATAAGTAGTAACGGCGTCCTCAAAATCCGGTCTTGAATTAGTTCTTAGATGTGCCACCGGGTGTACAGATCCTACACGTATAGTAATAAAATTAGTTCACACGGTGAAAGTGACCGTTTCGCGCTTGCGCAATAGAAAAAAAAGCCTCTAACCCAAATCCCAGTATATTGAACAGGATATTGGAGGTTAAAAAGACGATTTATTGTCTTCAGTGCGTGGTTTCGTCTCATGTGCGGAACGATTAAATTTTGCAAATAACATTTTGTGTCGACAATCTGAGATTGTTGCATGCATTGATCCGAAATTCTGACCACCTTTCAAGGTTGGCAGATTTTTTCGTGTGGTGTTTTCTGTGTGTTACCCGCGTCGTTTTCTTGCTGAATAAAAAAATTTTAATACCATCAGTATTTACGACATAAAAATGGCCATTGAGCCAGATAAACATAACTTTATTTCCAGTATTTACAAAATGAATGATAAAAAAAAAATTGTACTGATGGGTCTGGTAGAATAAAACAATATCAAATGTTCACATTTCATTTCCTTCCAAGATCGAAGCTCAGTACATTAATAAAAAAAAAATTTTGTACACGTAAACTCCCTGATGTAAACATAGACACTGCACGTATGTTGAAAAATCGAGGTTAGGAAATAAGTAGTAACAGTATGTCTGATCTAATAGGATTTGTACCGATACAGTGCCGCCGCTTCAGGCCGGGATTTCGTGTACATTTCTAAAGCACGCTGTGTCCACTCCTTTACTCTAGTCTCCCTGCCGCAATCCTTCGCATCTGCCTGTCTCCGTCACGCCTAACCTCAATGTCTGTAATACGATGCAAGTCCATTTTTAATCAAAAAATGTTGACAGCGCAGTTCGTTGTCTTTCTAATATTATCATGAAGCAGGTTTAACCCTTTGAAGCACACATTTTTCCTTACGTGCAATTAGCTCAAAACTTTGTACTTGGGGGTTTTCGGGGTCGCTGATTATAAATCTGCACTCAAAACAGGGAGACTAGAGAGAAGGAGTGGACACAGCATAGGAAAATAAGTAGTAACGGCGTCCTCAAAATTCGGTCTTGAATTAGTTCTTAGCTGTGCCACCAGGTATACAGATGCTACACGTATAGTAATAAAATTAGTCCACACGGTGAAAGTGACCGTTTCGCGCTTGCGCAATAAAAAAAAAGCCTCTAACCCACATCCCAGTATATTGAACAGGATATTGGAGGTTAAAAAGACGATTTATTGTCTTCAGTGCGTGGTTTCGTCTCATGTGTGGAACGGTTAAATTTTGCAAATAACATTTTGTGTCGACAATCTGAGATTGTTGCATGCATTGATCCGAAATTCCGATCACCTTTCAAGGTTGGCAGATTTTTTCGTGTGGTGTTTTCTGTGTTACCCGCGTCGTTTGCATGCTGAATAAAAAAATTTTAATGCCATCAGTATTTATGACATAAAAATGGCCATTGAGCCAGATAAACATAACTTTATTTCCAGTATTTACAAAATGAATGATAAAAAAAAAATTGTACTGATGGGTCTGGTAGAATAAAACAATATCAAATGTTCACATTTCATTTCCTTCCAAGATCGAAGCTCAGTGCATTAATAAAAAAAAATGTTGTACACGTAAACTCCCTGACGTAACAAAGACATTGCACGTATTTTGAAAAATCGAGGTTAGGAAATAAGTAGTAACAGTATGTCTGATCTAATAGGATTTGTACCGATACAGCGCCGCCGCTTCAGGCCGGGATTTCGTGTACATTTCTAAAGCACGCTGTGTCCACTCCTTTACTCTAGTCTCCCTGACTCAAAATTAGGAAATTCAAGATGGCGGATCCAATATGGCGGACCATAAATGCAAAAATCGTTTGATGAAAGCGAAAGTTGGTACTCGGGGGTTTTTGGGGTCGCTGATTACAAATCTGCACTCAAAATTTGGAAATTCAAGATGGCGGATCCAATATGGCGGACCATAAATGCAAAAATCGTTTGATGAAAGCGAAAGTTGGTACTCGGGGGTTTTTGGGGTCGCTGATTACAAATCTGCACTCAAAATTTGAAAACTCAAGATGGCGAATCCAATATGGCGGACCATAACTGCGAAGTATATATTCAGGGAGACTAGAGTAAAGGAGTGGACACAGCGTGCTTTAGAAATGTACACGAAATCCCGGCCTGAAGCGGCGGCGCTGTATCGGTACAAATCCTATTAGATCAGACATACCGTTACTACTCATTTCCTAACCTCGATTTTTCAAAATACGTGCAATGTCTATGTTTACGTCAGGGAGTTTACGCGTACAAAATTTTTTTTATTAATGTACTGAGCTTCGATCTTGGAAGGAAATGAAATGTGAACATTTGATATTGTTTTATTCTACCAGACCCATCAGTACAATTTTTTTTTTTATCATTCATTTTGTAAATACTGGAAATAAAGTTATGTTTATCTGGCTCAATGGCCATTCTTATGTCGTAAATACTGATGGCATTAAAATTTTTTTATTCAGCATGAAAACGACGCGGGTAACACAGAAAACACCACACGAAAAAATCTGCCAACCTTGAAAGGTGATCGGAATTTCGGATCAATGCATGCAACAATTTCAGATTGTCGACACAAAATGTTATTTGCAAAATTTAACCGTTCCACACATGAGACGAAACCACGCACTGAAGACAATAAATCGTCTTTTTAACCTCCAATATCCTGTTCAATATACTGGGATGTGGGTTAGAGGCTTTTTTTCTATTGCGCAAGCGCGAAACGGTCACTTTCACCGTGTGGACTAATTTTATTACTATACGTGTAGGATCTGTACACCTGGTGGCACAGCTACGAACTAATTCAAGACCGGATTTTGAGGACGCCGTTACTACTTATTTTCCTATGCTGTGTCCACTCCTTCTCTCTAATCTCCCTGCATACATTATTCCTGACATAAAATCTACTTTAAATTTGGGGTCCGGGGGTTTTTTGGGTCGCCGATTACGAATCCGAGCTCAAAATCCAGAAATTCAAAATGGCGGATCCAATATGGCTGACCAAAATGCTCAAAGTAGTTTGATGAAGATGAAACTCCGTATGCAGGGGTTTTTTGAGTCGTTGAATACGAATCTCAATTCAAAATTGAACAATAAAAATAGCAGTTCCAATATAGGATAATGAAACACAAAAACTGGCTTGGTCACTGATACTAATCTGAGCCTATAATTTTATAATAAGCTTTATAATAAGCTACTGAGCTTATAATTATATAATAAAAAAATATAAAAAGTAAAAAAAGAAACAAAAAAGTAAAAAAAACTTAAATAAAAATATAAAAAAAATATGAAGCTAGAAACTTGCTACGTCCTCGCCGTTAGCTCCGAGTAATTCTAAAAGCGTAGTTTTATTAGAAATTCAGTGTAGCAGAATCAACATATTGAGTAACTCCGATGTTCTAGTAATTCCAGTAAAATCTCCGGTTTTTGTTTGCCATATTGGATCTGCCATTTTGAATTTCTGGATTTTGAGCTCAGATTCGTGTTCAGCGACGCTATAAACCTCCGAATACCGAGTTTCATCTTCATCAAGCTACTTTGAGCATTTTGGTCCGCCATTTTGAATTTCTGGATTTTGAGCTCGAATTCGTAATCAGCGACCCAAAAAACATCTCTGAATTCATTTTTTGTTTATTGTTTACCTGCCGGATTAGCTACAATTAGATTTATTATCTAAAAAACGTGTTTTCTTGTACTGTACTTATTATTAACATCCACTAAATGAAACATAAACCCTTAATAGTCATATTGTAGTAACAATTGATCTCCTAATATCCTAAATATACATTTACGTTCGTCGTTATGCGCTAAAAAAATTTTTTATTGAAGAAAAACAGAGTGGAAGTAGGTGACATACCAGTATGTCACTATGCTTCAAAGGGTTAATAAATATTTTAAAAATTCCAACATGTCTGAAATATTTTTAATTCGTAAACGGAACTTCATGTGATTAAAACCCCTACATAATTGATTTTTTTTCATCAATTAATGAGTTAAATAGAATTCCTTTTAATCATTCAAAAGTTATAGTAGAGAAAAGTTATGAAAAATTAGTACGAGAACTTTTGTTGTGTTGAAATTGTCACAGTTTTTTGTATTTATCTCATGTCAGTATTATGTTATCGTTGCTAACAAAAAATGCCAATAAAATTTTGCTTTTTCATTTTATATGTTCATTACTCTAAAACTCAGTTACACTTCTCCAGGTCTTCATATTTTATTAATATCCAAGACAATATAAGTGAAAATGAACTCTTGGTGCGCGAAATAATGAGTGCTTTGATGTCTCGATTCTACTTCCCGTTTTGCACCTTGGCACAACACAGATTCTCGGCATTTTTTCACTTTGTATGATGTAATATTGTATTACATATAATATATATATAATGTTGATTAATATTGATAGAAATTGCCGGCAAAAAGTCGCTTGTGTATACAAAATTACGTTAGATTCGATTTTAAGGTTATGTTATCAGGGGGCGAGACCCCAGCGCCACGTGCCAATTTTTGATGAAAGTTTTCGTCGGTAAGAGCACACCCCCACCGCACAAATTCTGGCAGAGTTTCCAGACCTGTACGTAAGACTATGGTTATGATTTCACCGCATTCGATCTACAGTCTTATGGGCGGTATTCACAATCGAGTCTTAAATGTAAGGCGATCTTAAGATCGCTTTTTGAATGGAGTCCATTCATAAATGCGATCTTAAGATCGCCTTACATTTAAGACTCGACTGTGAATACCATTGAACTCTACTTATACTGGAACGCTGACTGGGCGTTCCGAGAGAGACCGTCGCAATTGGTGCAGTTGTCTTTGTCGGTACAGTCCACCATGAAAATTAGTTAACAGCGAGAAAACTAACCTCAATATGAAAGTATTGACACACTAAACCGATTTTCTGTTCAGATTGTACAAAAAAAAATGCGCGTGCGCACAAATCAGATAGAAAAGGACACGTTGTCACAGATCCACCCTCTCTCTCAGAACGGTCGGGCCCGTTAGGATCTTATGGAAGTTAGCGTTCCAGTATTAGTAGAGTTCAGTGGTGAATACCGCCCTATGACACGCTCGTAACGCCGCTCTTGCGGCCACTTTCTCGACGTATCACCGGTCACCCCCCCCCCCCCCCCCCCAACGTCAGTTGCAAGATCTGGAGTGCGATTACGTGTACGATCGAATTCAATGTCGACAAACGACTCACGCAAGTTACAGTCGACTCTCCCACTTGTCAACCCGTCGGGACCAAAAATAAGTTTCCTTGTGTCAAGTTCTCCTCCATCACCACTTTTAAGACTGCTGACAGCACGCACATGCGCAACGTGCAAGGCGTCTGGAATGTTTCGAAAAATGTGTCAGAGTGGGGGGTGCGAAGTTGATATATGGGAACAGACGGCGCGGATATATGAAAACAGTGGACACATGAAAACGTGACAAATGAGGGAGTCGACTGTAGATGGTATTGTCGCTTGAATTCAAGCGTGCGTAATCCAGCCCCTGTATGTAAGACCGTGCTCGTAACTGAGAGGAAAAAGAGAACACGAACACACGAGACATGTCAATAAACACACACGACATACAGGCAGGATGTTTCAAACAGCAGAAGCGAGTAAAATCAAAACGTTTATATCCCAATCGGTAAAGAACAACCTAAAAAAGCTGTGTTGCTTTATTTTTATATACAGGAAATGTAAGGCATTAAAAAAATTAAAATTAACCTCTTGAGCGGCAATGACGCCATTTAGCCATGTGCCGTATGTGCTCAAATGGCGTCAATACCGCTCAAGGGGTTAAAAAGCATCACAGGATTATAAATTTTATTTTAATGTACTGTAATGTAAACAATACGGCCAGCGCTCGGGACAACATTGGCTACTCAACCGGTGGCGTCCAACAGTTGGACCGATGCGCGACCGATCGTGTTTACCTAGGTTGAAATTGAGCATAGGCATACAACGAAATGCCAATGCTGGCCCAGTCGCGTAATTTCAACATCAGGCAACAGTAGGCGGCCGATGGTTATGCGAACCTTGGGCCGATAATGTTTACCGTTTAATGTGTTGTCAAGATCGAGAGCTCAATGTAAATACCGGCAGACAACGAACTTTTGGTGCTGGGCCAGCACAGGGCCTTGGACGTCAGCCGTACATGATCCCACTGTCTTAACATTGTATTAATTTGGTATGGATTGCTATCTACAATGATTACAGATGTGAGGTTCAATTATCATAAACCATTCCCACGTTAATTGGTGTAAATATACAAAACCATACGGTATTACACAGGTGTTATGATATTTTGATATTATTCTTCATCAGGATCAATAATTTCTATAAAAATCAATATTTTGCCATCATAGATATATGATATTAAGCGCTCTCTTTTATTGCTCATAATTTTACTACAAATTTGAAATGCAGATTTCAAACATGCTGAAAAAATTTCTATACAGAGTTTTAAAAAATTGACCGTTTTTCGGATTCAGAGACCTCGAATTTTATTTTTATACACGTTAGTAATCTATTACTTGTTTGTCATCGTATCTTATTGGAGTATGAATCAGCTTATAGAAAAGGTTACATTTCATAAATTTCGAAGTAGTCGATAGTGTAGTGGTTAGGGTCCCGAGTTAGTGATGTAGACATTAGGAAGGAATGTCGTAGGTAGGCAGTTCGAATCCTACTCAGGCAGAAAATATGTAACTTGAATAAATATGAACGTACTTGGTTTTTTTTTTGTTTTTCTTTAAATATATACCATTCGAGATAATTAATATTCTTATAGACTCGGAAAATGATCATTATTAACATAAATTTAATAGCAATTAAATAATCTAATAATAAAAATCGATGCTCGGCCGACGTTGGACCAGTCTCGGCACCAACGCTGGGCCAGCTTTGGTGTCAACTCTGGGCTAACGCTGTTCGCCAACTGTAGGCCCGGTGTAACATTACAGAGTTAACCCAAGCGTTGCCCCACGTTGATGACCACGCCCGGCCAGTTGTCGAGCATAGCTGGCGCAATGCTGGACCGATGCTGGGCCTTTTGTAAATCTTTTCACGGGCTGCTACGCGCCTTCCGCCAAAAACGTCAATTATTCGTGAATGTAATTTCAATAAATACAGTTGTCTCTCTCGCATTTCCTTGCCGAGATTCGTGTCAATGTCAAAACATCTTACTCATACATATGCTATGTTTGCGAAGTATGCAGAGAACGTCCGTGAACAAAAAGACATAACACATGTGACTTTGACGCATGATGTTATGCCTTTTTATTTGTTGGCATAGTCAAGAGACGCGGTAACGACTTGACGCCAAGTATTAAGGGTACGTTCGACTTGCACGCTTGCAAGCGCTCAAAGTGCTGACCAGCCGTTGAATAGTATTGCTATACCTTGCACTTTGAGCACTTAAAGCTCTAAGTTGAACGTACCCTAAAAAAAATAATTTCGAAGGAAAAGTAAAAGCACAAAATTTTTGTCGAGCGCTACCGCACTCTTATACAGGGTGTTCCATGTCAACCGCCCGATCTCTGAGATCTGTACTTATCCGGTCATTCTGAACTAAAAAGTCCTCAACCATTTTGGCATCCGACGAGATTCGATCGAAAAATGGAACGAATCGACCGAAAACGGTCGTTTACGGCCAATTAATAACCGTAAATTTGGTCACTGACGGTTGTCGGATCCGCTAGGGTATCCCAATATTACCGTCGGACTTATGAGTTTTATGTATATCTCGGCTTGCTAAACTAAAAAGTCCTTAGCCATTTTGGCGTCCGATGAACCGTGACTTAGTTACAACGGGCTCGTATTGCGCTAACAGCGAGCATGTCATAACGAAGCAACGGTTCGTCGGATGCCAAAATGGCTGAGGACTTTTTAGTTCAGGTAGCCGAGATGTACGTAAAACTGATAGGTATGACTGTAGTATTGGGATACGCTCTACCCACGGTGGTAACCATAAATGGATTGGCAAGTTTGCCGATGAGACCATGGTGGTCTGTACTAAAGAGTTCTTAACCACTTTGACGTCCGACGAACCGTTGCTTTGTTATGGTACGCTCGCTGTCAGCGCGAGACGAACGTGTTGTAACTAAGTAACGGTTCGTCGGACGCCAAAATTGCTGAGGACTTTTGAGTTCAGAATGACAGAATGGGTACAGATCTCAGAGATCGGGCGGTTGATGTGAGACACCCTGTATATAGTAATATGAGGTATTTCCGATTTTATGAAATTTAAAAAGGCCTCCCACGCAGCAGCGGGTGGAGTTATTGAAACTAAGAGCAGTTTACGAATGCAAGTTTTTTTTTTCTAACAAGTGGTTTTTTAAGAAGTCGAGTAGTCCACGGAATTCGGAGATATCGCAGTATTGCGAATAAATTTCATCAGTTTGGGAACTTTCATTACGATGACATTTCTTAAAGACAGAAGGACGTAAGTTATGTTTTTTACGTTAGACATACGTCCTTTGCAACAAAATCTGCATTTGTCTACCCTGAGGTTATCACACAGCTACCTAGGAAGTCTCCTCTTTCGAAGATTTTGAAGGTCAAGATGCAGACAAAGATTCAGATGGAGGTCAAAGTGAAGTTTAAGGTGGAGGTGGAGGTGGAGGTCTACACATTGAAGGTCAAGGTCAAGATGAGAGAGAGAGAGGGAGAGCAACTAAAATTTCATTAAAGAACTTTAATTCTATTCTCTATTGCAGCTTGTCCCTTTTTATAAAATAGGGTTGTGACGCATAAATCAGCTGTTCATTGTCATTGCTTTTCCGTGATTCTGATTGGTTCGCTATGACGTTGCATGTAGCTCGCGTCTCATGTTAGAGTTCAAGTCAAATTATGACTGAAGTTATTCTGTCGGCTCTAAAATGTCACAATGACAGCTGGTCCTTCAAAATATCTGTGACAAATCAAATTTGTTTTTGACAAGTCGCGAATAGGAAAGAACAATAGCGAACGAGAATTATTCTTAATACAGTGCGACCTCGATCTTTTTGCACCTCGATTTTTTTCCATTCCCCCTAATTCTTGCCCCCACTCTATTTTGTCTCGCGAAGGGGAACAGTGGCTGTGGGCATTGCTATCCCTACCACACTCGTCCGACACGCTGGCTCGCAGACCCTGCGGCAGCACAACATGATCAAACTCTAAGGGTAAAAATAGGTATGCGCATGCTCGCACCATTTCGTACTTCCTCACAACATTTAAGTCACACCTCTCAGCTGAACCTCGATTTTTTACCAGTCCTCTCCCCAAGCGGTAGAAAATTGAGGTCGCACTGTACATCTCGAAAAAAAGAAGATTTTATTAAAATTGAAGTAAGTAAATAATAAATAATAATCTTTGATGTATAACTTATTTTAGCTCTGTGCCTTCGGCTTGACCTGTCGGAGATTACGTATCACATCTTTCGTGTGTGTTTGTTCCTAATACACCTATGAGAGTCTCATCGATGGTCGCGGGGGAAATGTTTTCCCTCGTATCTTTTGTTTTAGGTGTCGGCTGGCGTGATTAGCACGCTTCGATTTCTTCATCAGTACGCTGTCGTTTTTCAAGTAGTGTGTACGCATTCAAAACGTTGTTGTAACGTTCGGAAGTTTATAAAAAAAAGTGATTAGATTAGTCCTGTGAGAGTAGTTGATTAATAGATTGATTTCAAGATTTCTATAGGAGAATTTTGTGAGAAGAGATAAGTTTTGTGACGGGAATTATTGAAATGACAACGAGGCAACTCGGTCGAGGTTAAGAGCGACAGCTCTTCATACAATGGTCACAGATGCTATGGCTCGGCAGCCGCAGCCATAGTCAGAAGACTGGAACGTTGTATCCGCAGGTATTTGCGAGAGCTCGCGAACTGTAATTGCAGGCATTTAAAGCCTTGTGAGCCGCAGCCATAGCCAGGCGCCAAGGCCTTGGGAGCCGCAGCTGTAGCCACGCTGCAGGGGCCTTGAGAGCCGTAGCAGCAGCCATACGGTGAGGCCTTCGGAGCCGCAGCCGCAGGCATACGGCCAAGTCTCAGGAGCCGCAAACGCAGCCGTGCTGCAAGGCCTTGGGAGCCGCAGCCACAGCCGAAGGGCAACTGTCAGTGTGCTTTCGGCTCGAAGATTTTGTTGTAGCTTAGCAAGGCGCAGTAGTTATGTTAGAATTTGACTGACAAAAGCTCGCAGACTTTCATCTCGAGTATAACACCTTGGGAAGTAAAAGTGCTTATCGATATTTTCTGATTTTTCAGATGGTAGAAGGAGCATCTTTTGTAACTCTAACAGAGTTGCTAGAAGAATCGGCTGATACAGAGGAACAAGATAGGATCTTGGATAGATTGAAATTACTGGCTCAAGAGAGTTTGCCAGATGGCTGGACCAATTGGAAAACCGTGGATTTGACCCGAGAAAACTTGTTTGGGGATAAGCGTGCCATTGATCCACAAGTGCTTAATAAAATAAGGTTCGCGTTGCCCACGGTGGGAATTGCAAAAGCATTTAATCCATCGGCAAATGATTTGACAGAGAAACAGTACCGTGACTATAAGGTTGAAATGTTAAATTGGGCTTTTTGTAGAGCCTTGATCATGAGTCCACCGGCCATTATCAATAAATTGAAGGGTTCAGTAGGGCAAGCTGTGTTGTTTTTACATGCAATTAAACCTGTCAAACATTTGTTCATATCGCGTAATCAGGCCATAGAAGAGTTGAGGCAGGAGCATAGCAGCTCGGAGTCCGAGAAGCATGAGAATCTCCCGCCAAAGAGGAAAAGAGGGAGTAAGGTGATCGACAGGGCAGCACCACTAACCAAGAGGTCAAAAGTGTCCATGCTGGAGGATCGCATGAACAATATGTTCTTGACTTTATGCGAAAAAATTGAAGAAATTAAGAAAACTAGAACGGAAACCGTTTCTGAGGATGAGGGTGCGGATTTTGATAGATATCAGGACGAGGACAGTGAGTCCGATAGCTCGACACCTTCCGAGCACCAGTCTCAAGCATCGTCAGCATGGAGAGTTCCTATTTTGGCGATTTCCAAAGAGAGTCAGTCAGTAGATTTGGAAGCCTTGTCCTTAACTCCCCCGGTAAAAGAAAAAGAACCGGCTATATTGCCACCGAAGCCGGAGATCAAGGAGCAGGGATTGAATTGTCAGAAGCTGGGTACAGCTGACTGGAATAAAATTAGATACAAGGAAGTTCAAAAGAAGCTTCAGGCAGCACCAGTATTCGATGCGTTAAAGACAAATGGTCTACTAGAAGGATTATTAAATAAATCTTTCAGCCAGTCCTTACTGGAAAAAATGGATGAAATGGCAGACTCAATGACTCATGGTTTATTAGAACAAAGGGAAAAAATGTCGGACGGTATGCGAATGTTAGCACAGAAACATCCAGCTGCATGTACGATATCAAAGATATTTTTTTGGGAGACTCGTCGATCAAGGAAATATCGGATGATCTCCTGCATTTCGCTTGTGCTGGAAGAGCGAAATTATCGAAATGAGAAGGAAGGCTTTTAAGCCTAGAGAATAGTACCATGCGCGGAAGTTAGCGGAAATTCCACCGTCCGAATCTCATTTATTTGATGAGGAATTGTTAGCAAAATTTTTAGATCAGCAGGCAGGATTCTACAAAGTTTTTCAGCCAAATAGACAGAATTTCAAGGATAAGGATACATCCACGGTCAAATACAAGACTGGTCGAGTGTACAGTGGGAGAGCAACGTCTCAATTGTTTAGATCAAAACCATTAAATCACACTGGTACGTCGTCCTTTCGTAAACCCATATCAAAGGAGTCTAGAAAGGACTCAAAAAAGAAGAGATCGAGGATCGCATAGATTCTGACTATGGGTTCGAAGGAGGCCAGTTATCCCGATTTATTCATCAATGGCAACAGATGAAGGCGCCCGAATTTATAATAAATATATTGAAAGGCTACGCAATACCATTCATAAAAACTCCCTTAACCGTGCCGTTTTCGGAAACAAACGTGAAAAGGTTTTGCACGAAAGAATCAGTTCAAATGTCAGAAAAGATGAAAAAGTTGTTACAGATGAGAATAATAGAAAGATAAAAATGGACGGCAGGCTTTATTTCCCCGATGTTTCTGATTCCAAAGTCAAGTGGAAAAATGCGTCAAATTTTCAACCTACGTCGTTTAAATCAGTATCTTCATCCGCAAAAATTTCGGTTAGTAAATCAATTGAAAGTACCCAAATTCCTTCAAAACAACGATTATATGGTGAAATTGGATCTCTCCCAAGCATACTTTCACATTCCAATAAAGCAAAGTCATCGAAAATATCTCTGCCTATCGTACAAAGGCTGCGTGTACAATATGACATGTCTACCGTTTGGTCTGGCAAGTGCCCCATTGACATTCTCCAGAATAACCAATTGGGTCGCGAGTTTATTTTGTCAAAGAGGAATGCGAGTATTAGTGTATTTGGACCACTTTCTTTTAGCTCATCAGGATCGGGTGATCCTCCAGGATCAAATAAATTGGGTGATTTGTTGCCTTCAAAGAATGGGATGGATGGTAAACACCCAGAAATCTATTGCTACCCCAACCAAGAGATTGGAATTTTTAGGAATGGTTTGGAATACAGAAAGGAATATAAAAATTTTATCGGACGAAAAGAAGAGCCGTATTCTGAAAGACATTCATCGTATTTGGACACTACGCACGTGGAACTGGTTAAGAGGGACGTCTTTGTTAGGGAAACCAACTTGCTGCATTGGTAACTCCACTGGGCAGGCTGTTTTTTCGCAAATTACAGAAAGCCAGTCGAAAGCTACCAGAAGAAGAACCAAAGAAGATGTTTTCATTGCCAACAGCAGCAATCAAATACTGTGTATGGTGGATGGAGAATATTCATCGAACAAGTCCGATATTCGAAGAAAGTCCGTCAATCTTTTTAACAACGGACGCGTCGGAAAAAGGATGGGGATTTCATATGAACAACAAGCTGTTTGCGGGAACCTGGAATCCAGAATAGAAAGAGTGGCATGTAAACCGAAAGGAATTGTACACAGTTTTGATAGCAGTGCGATATCAGAAGAATTTTCTACAGAACAAGTCAGTAATGGTTCAATCGGACAACAAAACAGTGGTGGCTTACATACGCAAGCAGGGAGCAACGAGATCCCAGATTCTCCAGCAATTAGTGAAAGAGCTGCTCTTGTTAGCGCAGCAATATCAAATTCGACTGATTCCCTTTTACTTACCGGGACAATTCAATTGCCTGGCAGACAGGTTATCGAGAGGTTTACCGTTAACCGATTGGCACCTGAAAGAGGACTTGACACGACTAATTTTCCAGAAATGGGGAACTCCCGAAATAGATCTATTTGCGACAAGACGTTCCAAAGTAGTACAGAACTATGTATCGATAGAAGCCAACGATACGGAGGCAAGCTTCATAAATGCGTTCAGCAGAAAGTGGGAAGTGGGCCTGGTCTGGATTTTTCCACCACCTTCGCTAATGCCGGAAGTGTTCCGCCATTTGAATACAGCGAAGGAATTTTTCCTAGTAATAGCACCCAGATGGAAGAAGACTTTTTGGAGGGGCGACTTGAAGAGCAGGAGTGTAGCACCCCCATTTTATCTGTGGAATCTGGAAAATCACCTAATCGACATGGCGACGAATCATCCTCCGCAAAATGTCAAGGAGTTGCATTTGGAGGCTTGGAAGATACGGGGTGGGATGAATTAGTCATTGGATTGAACCAAACGGATATTGATTTACTCTCGTCAGCATGGAGAAAATCAACATGGAAAACATATTCATCAGTTTGGAAGCAATGGTCCCAGTGGTGTAAGAAAAATGGAGTGATTCCCAAGAAGCCGTCAGCACAACAGCTGTCATCGTATTTGAATTTTTTGTTTCATGCAAAGAAACAGGCATTTCGAACCATTCGAACCAAGAAATCAGTAATTTGTTCGTTTGCTGATCCAGAAGGTGAAGAAAGATTGAGGCTGCATCCTTTGGTAAAATCTATGCTGAAAGCTATTAGTATTCAAGAAGCAAAGGTAATTATCCCAAAAAAGAATATCCGGAATATAGAAATTCTTATTGAGTGGTTGAAGCTGCATACACCAGATAAGAAAAGTATATTTGAGGTTTCAAGGCATACGGCTATGTTACTACTGCTAGCTTCAGGCAGGAGAATTCACGATTTAACTTTGCTATCCATTGATCCATCAACTTGTACAATACAAGAGGAAACAATAATTTTCTGGCCGATTTTTGGGTCAAAAACTGATAGTGCACGATACAGACAGTCGGGTTGGAAATTAAGCGGATCAGATGAGCTGGAATTTAATTTAATAAATTGGATACAGCATTTGATAGAGTTGTCAGCAAGCAGAAGGAAGGCGTGTCCGAATTTGTTCAATTTGTTCATCACGACGAGAGGAAAATTCAAGCTGCATCACGAACAGTGATTGCCGGTTGGTTAAAAATGATATTCTCAGAATTAAAAATTAACGCCCGTCCTGGATCAATTAGATCGGCAGTATCCTCGTATAATTTCGAGAATGCGGTATCGTTAGAAGAAATATTAAAAAGGGGCAACTGGAGAGGTGCTAATAATTTTTTCAAGTATTATTATAAGTTTGTTGAAAAGCCTAAGTCACAGACGAATAATACATTATTCACTTCATTTGAACCAGTATAGACAATGGAATTCTGGTTTTGTTCACAAGAAATATTGAGTGTTATGATAAAATTTAAACAATAAAGATTGTTGTCTTTATAAGACTTGTTAAATAATTACAAAAGTGCCGTAATCATGGCTAAATAAATGGAAAATTGAACGAGACAGGAAAAGTATGTTTATCATCTCCTTCTTTAGAGCATATATACTATAATTGATCAGAATTTAATTGGTCACAGTACGCTGTAGGTGCCGGCAGAATCCAAACATTTCTCCGACAGGTCAAGCCGAAGGCACAGAGCTAAAATATTACCCGTTTTCTACCCTGAAGGGAGGAAAACGAGTATTTTAGATCTTGCCGAGGCTTAACCTGAGCAAGTCCTTGCCGGCTTGTTTTTCGGAGCCAGGTACTGATGAAGAAATCGAAGCGTGCTAATCACGCCAGCCGACACCTAAAACAAAAGATACGAGGAAAAACATTTCCCCCGCGACCATCGATGAGACTTTCATAGGTGTATTAGGAACAAACACACACGAAAGATGCGGTACGTAACCTCCGACAGGTCAAGCCTCGGCAAGATCTAAAATACTCGTTTTCCTCCCTTCGGGGTAGAAAACGGGTAATATTTTTTTTTAAATTCATTCTAACGGTTTCAATGATGTTGAGGTTTATTTTATTATTAAAAATAACGTTAGGCAAGAAGTTATCGCGCGCAAGGCGCGCGTTTAAATTGCCTAGTTTTTCTCTAACCCGCAGCATCCAGCGCGTGTCTGCACGAGTGCAGCGGCATTTTAAGGTATTGTAACCACAATTCTCTCTCTGAATGACAATTTACAGTTAGTCAAGGGTTCACGGTATTATAAAAAATTGTATTCATTTAAAAAATGTTACAATGCCTCCAGGTTTATCATTCATTTTCTGCAGTAAACTCTTCATCTCGCGTTCGGTTTTTTATGAAATAGTTGTCAATATAAAAAAATATAGTAAAACCTCCAACAGTTCAAAAATTTAACAATAGTTAACTGTTCTTTTGGCAAAAGAGAAATGGTAGAAAAAATTATTATTCATGATTTGTTATAAAGTCTTCATGACTTTTCGATATCATATGTATGCTAACTGATATTCCACTATATTTTTGAATGTTCTTTGATGCTTATGAAAAACCGACGTGAGTGTCCGTGTTTGTGTGTGAGTGGGCGTGCGTGCATGTGTTATAAAAATGTACCAGACTTGTTATATTAACAAAAATAATGTGCAAATTAAAATTTGTACACATATTACTACGCATTGTATCTTTGGAAGTATAAATAAATATCTTTACGTATAACCCCTAATTTAATATTTTTTAATAAAGATACATTGTTATTTGCCTGAGATTTTTCGAGGGTACTAAAAAGATGCATCATTCTCATCGTGTTTTGCTCTCTCTATCTTAGTAGATAAAGGTGCGTAGCGGCCGTACCTCTTATATCTAAGGTTAGCGGCAATATGTAAGGAAACGTCAAGGGACAATGATTTGTAAGCAGAATGTATTAATATGGATATTTTCTGTAAAATAAACATTGTAGCGAAATTGTGTAAAATAATTATCTATATTTATGGACTAAGAATGTATTTACATGTACTTATTTTTCCACTATTTTTACCGTCAGTATCTAGTACTTAACGATTTTACCATTTTACTGTTTACTCTACTCAATTTCACTATTCACGACTTCATCATTTTACGACTCATTATTCCCAAAGCAAAGTATTGTCATATTTTTGAAAAAGGAGTGATATCTTTGGCAAAAAATTTTGAAAAGTAAACAAAGAACGCCAAGATTAAAAAGTCGCGACAAAGTATTATTATTATTTGTGCCATTGTGAGCCGACTTTCGTCATAAGTACATTGTTGAAATTCAATATATTCCTTTTTGAAGCTTTTTCGTTGCGTAAATCGTACAGCGTTTTGCATAAACATTGCGATTCTTATCAAAGAGGCAAAGCATATATATGGGTCATTCCACATCAATTCGACCACTTTTGAACCCGACCCCCTTCGATTTGGCTGAAACTTCGCAATTTTCTTTTACCCCACTAAAGAAATTTTTGTGATTTTTTTCAAATTTTTTTACCGAAGGCAAAAAAAGTTATGAATGTTAAAAAAAATGGCTTTTTCTTTTTCAAATAGATATAACTTTTTCAAAAATTGACCTATCGCGACGTTTTTTTTTTAAGTTTTGTTTTCGAATGTACTTTTCTGAAAAAAATACAAAAATAATTTTGGAAATCAAGTTCTATGGAAAATTTCAGTTTTTTGGAAAAAACCATGAATTTTTCAAATTCCGACACTTTAAATTTTTTTTCAATTTTCCCAAAAAAATCTTTGATTTATTCCGGAGTTAACCCCGCTAGTTGCTTAGTGGGCCGAATTTTTTTTCTATTTTTTTTTCGATTCAAATAAAAAAAATGTATTCGTTATCAATTTTCAACCCCTCTGCATTCAAAAATTTTATTTTACGTCAAGATCAATCATAGTAAATAATTTTAAGATATTTCATACCTTACACATGATATAATTCAATAATTTATGATAAGCATTTCATGGGTAATATAAATATTTTTATTGTAATACCAATTTTACAAATCAATTTATTTTACCTCTCTTTGGCGCTTAAATATTTTACATACTCTGTATTCCTTTGAATTCGAAAAATTTCGGACACAAAGGCAACCATCTTTGTCTGGAATGACACAATGTAATTGATGAGTTCCAGCGGTTGATTTTGTTTTGGAAAATCGGTCCTTTAGGTCATTTACAGCCTTATTATAATCGTATTACAAGAAAAATAATTGATAATCGCTTTACCTGTGAAATGCTTATCGTATATCATTGAATTAGATTATTTGTAAGATATAGAATATCTCAAAATTATTTACTAAGATTGATTTCGATGTGAAATCAAATTTTTGAATGCAGAGGAGTTATAAATTGATAGCAAATACATTTTTTTAATTTGAATCGAAAAAAAAATAGAAAAAAAATTCGGCCCACTAAGCAACTAGCGGGGTTAACTCCGGAATAAATGAAAGATTTTTTTGGGAAAATAAAAAAAAAATTAAAAGCGTCGGAATTTGAAAAATTCATGGTTTTTTCTAAAAAACTGAAATTTTCCATAGAACTTGATTTCCAAAATTATTTTTGTATTTTTTTCAGAAAAGTACATTCGAAAACAAAACCTAAAAAAAAACGTCCCGATAGGTCAATTTTTGAAAAAGTTATAGCTATTTGAAAAAGAAAAAGCCATTTTTTTTAACATTCATAACTTTTTTTGCCTTCGGTAAAAAAATTTGAAAAAAATCACAAAAATTTCTTTAGTGGAGTAAAAGAAAATTGCGAAGTTTCAGCCAAATCGAAGGGGGTCGGGTTCAAAAGTGGTCAAATTGATGTGGAATGACCCATATATATATATATATATATATATATATATATATATATATATGTCGCATCGTAATGGAAATTGGTTTTCTAACGGTGCTCTTGATTCATTCCTTGTTTACGGAATGTCAAGTGGCAGGCGTCGGATGACAGAACAGTGACAAGGCATTCCTAGAAAGACCTACCCTGTTGGTGGTGCTTGGTGCATGTACCACGAGTGTGTTGTGTTGCGTAAAGGCCTAGAAAAAATGAAATGGGAGACTAAGAGGTCTCGGTCATGAGATCTTTCCTTCTCGGGTCATTGGATCGAAAAGGACTATTTTGAAAAGGCTCTGCGTGACACACCTCACTAGCACTGCTATCGGGTGACTTTAATTTGTATTGAACATTTTAATTGTTTAGAATCATCAATAAGCTGAGTAAGCCGTGTCACTGCGGCGGTCATTGAGATATACCGTTGTTTCTCAGCTTAATAACCAAATTTCTGTTTATTACTATTATTTTTATATCTGACATATATATATATGTTAATTGCTTCTTATGTTCCCTTGTCAGGCTTTTACAATAGTGTCCCTCCGTTATTTAAATAGCAAATAAGAAAATATAATAAATACGATAACACGAAAAGGTACGCACAGAAACAAAAAAATTAAAATAAATTTCATTAATAAATAAATAAAATATTTATAACAACTAATTATTAATTATTATTATTAAATAAATTTAATTGTAAATTATAATGATTTATTATTATTATTATTTATTATCATTATTATTGTTGTTGTTGTTATTATTAATTATGACTTCATTTTATTTTCTACGTTTATTCATCGATATCTATTAATTTTTATCAAAGTAAGCTAACTTCTTTAATTTATTGCCGAGATTAACCCCTTTAATGAAATAAAATACGAAAAGGCCTTTTGAAATAATCATTTTGGAAGGAATAACCCCGCTCACTCTATTAAAAATAATTCTCGTATTCAGGTACCTCAATTTGATTGAGAATCTCTGTCACCAAATCTGTAATCGTCGAATTATCGACGTGTTCAACGTTCGATCACGTACGGCTGCGGTTGTTATGCCAGTTAATTTTCCTACAACTTAAAGTTTATTTTTAGTGCAGATGATACCCTACCCAAAAAAACCAAATCGTGCGCAACGCAAGGAGCGCAAATAAAGCTAATCACACACGGTTTTGCATAGCATAGCATAACGTGGCACCTTTACAACCCTACCAAAAAAAAAGATATAATCATTTATTAGTACAATGTAAAATAGGCACATATTCATTTTCGCTCTGCGTTATATTGTATTTCATGTTAGTTATGCGAATATTTAGATTTGTCAAAAAATTGAATACAGAATCAATTATTCACATATCTAACTACATGAAAGGAGCATAAAAAAATCAATAATTAATAATAATCAGTTAATAATAATTAATTTCTTTAATAATTAAAGAAAAATAATTATTCGCATATTACTATTTATTCGAATTCGTTACATTATAAAAAAAAGTTGCCCGAGGGTGGAATCGATCTCACTACCTTCGGGATGTGAGTCTAGCTCTTACTTATTCTGCTACGGATATATTTAAAAATTATTAGCGGAAAATGGTACATGCTTGTCAGGGCCGCTTGACATTTTGCTTAAAGTTTTACAGTGTAGAAAAGTATGGTTTAAAATTTTTCTTAATATTTACCAACAATAACCGCGTTGCTATCAAAATTAAAACAGTTATCCACGAAATTTCTATAATGTTCCGCTTTGGGCAAGCAGCTTTGCATATCTATATATCAATATATGTTGTCAACTTTCCAGCTTTATTTTAAATAAATAATTATCTTTTTATTATTAGATATCGAGAGCTGAAAACCAGCAGTCATTGTTCTGATTAAGTATGTTGAAACAAAATGATGATTAAGTATGTTGAAACAAAATAGCAAAAGATGTCAGTACAATTTGTTGTTATTTATTCATTGAAAAATTGATTTAAGAACTTTACAAATATATACATGCACATAATACTTGAATATTCCGTGCACCCTTCCCCCTCTCCTCATTTGTTCCGTCATACGCACGAACAAAAATATAGTATTAAATATAATAAATAAAGAAATAAAACATTTATAACAACAATTATTAATTGTTGATATTGAATAATAGTAACAATGATTATTATTATTATTATTATTATTATTATTATTATTCTTAATTATAGCTTCATTTTTCCTTATTCTGTTCATTTAATTATTAATATTTATTAATTATTGTTAAAGTAAGCTAATCGCTCCAGATTATTGCTATGATAAATATTATAAAAATTAAGAACAAGCCCTCCAAAATGATCATTTGCGAAGGAATAACGTCGCTTACATTAAAAACAAGTCTCGTATTCGGATATCTCGAATTAGTTGAGAACCACTGTCACCAAATCTGTAAACGGCGAATTATCGATGAAAGTAACCGTTGCGACATCTGTGCTCCGCATCTATAAGCAGTCTCTCACGTTAGGCTGGGCTCTTGAGCCCTAGTCACTTTCGTACGGTCTGAAGTTGATTATTCTGACAATCTCCACCCTACTCTGCACACCGCACGCGATGAGCGATGAGCGACGCGTTCGTGAAAATTTATTTTCCTATGTTCACACCGCGAGCGACGAGCGACGAGCGACGCAAGCGACAAGCATCGCAACAGTACACAAGACATTGAAAGTGAGGTTACGTGGTAAACAGATGGTGAAGTGCTAAAAAAATGCTAAAATATATGTGCAAATCAATGAAAGAAAATAAAAATGACATGCTGAATTTTTTAAACTTTATTTTAAGGTCTTTGCAATGAACAACCTCACAATTTTTACACAAGTCAGTTTTTTCACCAGCACCAAACACAACTGTCAACAACTATACAGGCGCGTTCGAAAACTCATTCTTTCATTGTAATTTTTCATTCTCCATGTGTTGGATAGAGACAGAACGATTATACTGGCTTAAAAATGTCGACTGCAGAACGCGCCGTCGCTCGTCGCGAGCGTCAAGCGGTGAAAAAGTTGAAACTTGGTCAACTCCGTGAGCGACGTCGCGAGGGAGCTCGCGGCGGATGTGACGTTCGGAAAAGCAGAGGTCTCATTGGCTATCGCTCATCGCTCATCGCTCATCGCGTGCGGTGTGCAGTAGGCCGTCCGCGTGAGCGTTGTGAGCGATTGGGATATGAATCTGAACGCACCCATCTCAACGCTCGTAAAAGAGTTTACAGCGCCAACCAAGTCGAACGGCAAAGAACGTTAAGGGCGGGTTGTTCCAACTTCTAGGTAGCATATCTGGTGGTGAAAAGCATTGACTTTTGCAGACCTTTAACTGCCAGATAGGTTTACCTAGAAGTTGAAACAACAACCGGCCCAAAAGCGCTAGAGCGTGCAAGTCGAACGTACCCGATGTTTATCTTGTTTAGTTATCTTATGATCGATCGTATTTATTTATCATCATTTTGGTATGAACGTTTTCTCCTGGTCGGTCAAATAACCGTCGTCGGAAAAAGAAATATTTAACCGGATCTTTTTTTTAATTCGTTTCAATGTCGTACTTGCAATTAGCAAAGATGCTTTTATTATTTATTTACTTTAATTAATATCAATAATTTTTTATCTGGAATAATAATACTTTTTTTCCCAGTGGATAGGTAACATTTTAATCAAAATTTTCCAGAAAGTCATCTTAACCAACCAAGAGTTGACTGTTTGTGAAATTGGACCAATGGAAAAATTCCATTCGCAGTTTCTGAAATTTTTTTTTTTTTCATTCATGAAAATGTTAATGTTTACGTTTCAGCGAACTTTTTGAAATCTCTTTACAGCGCAAGGAATAATATTGGTTTTTTAAAATTATTCAGAATCGTATAATGTATTTCGGTTTCACAAAGTATGGAAATTTCGAAACATGTTCAGTTCGCTATTAAAAAATTAATTCTAATAATAGAACGCCAAAAATGGTGAAGTTGGGTGCGAACATGTGCAAACTTGCTAGGACACATTCCGGATCGCAGGGTGGTGAGGAGTGGGGGGAGAGAGGAGACAACGTCGAGAAACATAAAACCGTGCGGTTTCCGGGAGATTCTTTTACACAGCGACAGAAAACGTGCGTGACCCGAATAAAAAAAAAAAACTATTTCGCCAAATAAGTGAATGACAAGGGAAATTTGTTTAAAAAAAAACGCGTGTATGCATCATATTTGCATATGAGATTGTCCCTTAAACGTGCTGACACTTTAACCGTAATACACTTACGACTTTGTAGTAGTTATGCAGTTGCGAAAATAGGTGGGCATTGAAGCAAGGAATAGCCGCCGCGGAGCAGGTAAAACGGCACGTTAAAACGCGACACGCAGGAAAAAAAACGAATAAAAATATACGTCGTTGAAAGAAAGTGTGTATGCGCGCGTGTGTATTCCAAAAGTACAAAACGGATATAGTGCGCGAAGCGATCGACGACGGAGGTGGTGTTCGTTATCACGGAGACGTGCGTGCTCTCCCAAAAACTCCGGTGTAACCGGCGTATTAATTCCCATACTCGAGTACGACATTGGTTATTGTAAAGAAAAAAAATGGCGGCCGAAATGCAAAACAAGAATCGTATGATGGTTTTCAAGAACAAAGGGAAAGATCAGGATGTAAGTATTTCAAATTCCAGTTTTTCCTAACGTGATTTTGCACTATTTTTCCTACAAACTGCCAAAATCGCCACAAAATTTACTCACGAAACTCACGTTTCCCGTTCCCAACACACATTTCTCACATTTCGTTGGCACGCAACGCTCTTGTTCCGAATACCTACTTCGCGTGTTATTCACCCTCAATATTATTCGATCCCACGTTTTTTTCATTCGTAATATATAACTTTTCATCAATTTTCCCCCCTCGCCTCAGATTCTTTGTTCCACCACTTTTAGTCTCTTCGTTTTTGCACCCATTTTTCTCGATTCTTCTAATCTCCCCGTGCATCCGAGAGTACAAAAATTCGAGCATCCACGAAATCGCGTGCCATTTTGAGTAATGCCACAGATGCCCACAATCATGTGTCCCAAATTTTTTCGCCCGAATTTTCATTATTATAGCCGAATTGAAGTAATTTTGCTCTTGTCAATCATTTTTGACATTACTCTCTTCGCAATACGAAAAGTTGATGCAATTGTCAATTTTTCGAAATTTTGTCAATCAATTCTGCTCAAACTCAAAATTGGTAATGATCACATTCCATTTCATATAAAATTTCATATTGTTGCTACTTTCCTTTCAAATTCTTTGGATAAATCAAGAAAAAAATATTTAAGCTCATTTGAATAAAATTTAACGATGTCGAAATTTGTGTCGTTGCATTATCACGAAAGTCCAAAATTTATTTGCGGTGTTTGACTCTGAAAATTACAAAACTATTTTTTTGAATCTCAAAACTAAATCTGTCAGAAAAATCAAGCCCATTCAATAAATAAACAAAATAATTTTCTTTGCATTCTTGTGATGCAAAGTTCAAAACCATTCAATTTTGTTGCAATGTTTTTGGGATTCAGTTAATCCTAGAACCCCATAATTTATTTTTTCCAACATAAACCCCACACTTGGGTAAATAATTACCTTAATTTTCTCTTTAGCATAAAATGTTCCTCGTATGCAATAATAAGGTTGAATTATGTACCGTTCTCTTCGTTTTTTGATAACGAAGAAAATGGTGCATGATAAAGTTGCATTCGCTAAATATTTAATGGTGAAAAATCTATAAAACAGAAGAAATGGTTTAAAAAGATTGGTTCGGGAAGGAAATTTGACATTTTCGTGGGGTAATTAATTACCCCGTTGTAGGGTTCTAGAGTTAAATGATATGAAAGGTTCTTTCTAATTTATTTTGTCTATTTTTGTAAATATCATATTTTTATAATTGAGGTAGAGTCGAAACAAAAACCGAAACATGCACCTTTATAATTTTGTTTGCATTTGGAAGTTTTTATGTAAATATTTGCAATAAAAGCATTATGTCAGCAATCTTGAACATTTTTCTTAACTTAGGAAACAATAGGGCATTTTCATTCATCAGTTTTTGTTGAAAACCTTTTCGATCATTATCATTGACCACCAAAAGTTAAGTTTTGAAATTGGTCTAATTCATCTTGCAGGTTCGCTTCTTGAGTCATAAAAAACATTGTCCAATTGTTGTAGTCTAATACTGCAAATAAATATTGAGTCATACTAAAGAAAAATAAAGTATTTTATTAAATTCTAACAATGCAAACTTCATGATTGTAGAAAATGAACGGATCATTGACAAAATCATTTATTAAATAATTAACTTCAAGAGATCCAATGCCAATATAAGGTTTATTTTTAAAAAGGAGTTTAAAACAGAATTGAATCTATGTTTAGCGATTTATAAATCGATGTAAGAAATCCTATTGAATTTTTAACATTTACCAAAAACAAATTCACAAACAATATATGTGTTTCTCAGGAAATGAGAAGAAGACGAAACGAAGTGACTGTTGAATTGCGAAAAAACAAACGCGAGGAGACTCTTCAAAAGCGACGAAACGTACCTATAACAGACTCGACGGGTGTGTATTTATGAAAATATACAATTTTATAATGAAATTTACAAACGTTCATTAACTCAAGTATATTTAAACTAAATAATCTGATATTATTTAACAGACGAAGACGACATTGAGAGAACACTCTCAAAGATTAACCTGAAAGAACTTGTTGAAAAGGCAGCCAGTTCGAACCCGACTGAACAGTTGCAGGCTGTACAATCGGTCCGAAAGTTACTTTCGTCAGATCGGAATCCACCAATTGATCCTCTTATCGAAAGTGGAATATTGCCGATTTTGGTACACTGCCTTGAACAGGAAAATAGGTAAGATCAATTATTCCTTAATCTGCAATGTTTTTTTTATTATTTTTTACTTTATACATTTGAATTATTCACATTGTCATTGTGTCTTTAAAATGAGGTACAAAGAAAAATAAAACTTTTGAGAAATGCTGAGAAATCTCGATTGCTCAAGAATGATTTGTATTCATTTAACCCGTTAGCGATCGCACTATATACACTTTAAACATTGGTCGTGCGATGAGAAATTTTTTCACATGTATAGTTTCACGTGCTTAATTTGATAAATAGGAACTTGAAAAAAATTTCGCTACAGTGATTGTGGCTATTTAACATTTTTATTTTTCAAAAACCATAAATACAACGATAATTGACACTAAAAATCAAAAAAATAATAATTAAAAAAATTCAAAAACAAAAATTCGAAACATTTTTTTTAATCTTCTGTCATACAGAAAAATAAATTTGATGAAGATAGAAAAACTTTCAAATGCTTATGTCATTTGAAATTTTTGAGTAATCATCGTTTTAATATAAGTGTGAGAAAAAGTCTCATAGCGTGACCACTGATGGGTTGAAAAAAAAATGAGAGGAAAACATACAGAATATTGGATCTTAATGTCTGATTATTGCATCAGGAAAAGTATTGAAAATTAAATCGTTATGTGTGTTTATTGAGTCAGATCTTAAGATCTAATTTTCTGAGATTTTTTTGTACATTCTCATTTTTTGTATTTGTATCTCTGGATTCATATTGATGAATTTTCCATGGATCCAGCTTTTGTGTCTTATGCCATACAATATTCTAACAATATAATTTCTGTTAAAAACTCTGGCAGATTTTGGTGATGTAATGACGATATCTTCCTTACTCGTGCACGTGCTTTTTTGTTTAGAATTGAGTTAGTCAATTTTCTCATTATGTTTCAGTCCTTCCCTGCAGTTTGAAGCTGCGTGGGCTTTGACGAATATTGCCAGTGGGACATCGGAACAAACGCAAGCAGTCGTAGCCGCCGGTGCTGTGCCACATTTCCTCCATCTGCTATTATCGAGTCAACAAAATGTTTGTGAACAGGCAGTTTGGGCATTAGGTATATTTTCCGCATACTTTTTAATTGTTCGACAACAAAATTTGCATCATTAGAATGAAACAAAATTCTCTTCCATTCAGCCCGCGATTTTGACGTAGAAATTGGTTTTTTTTTTCGAAGTCTTTTTCAAGAACCTCCAAACAAAATCAGCAAAGAAAATATTAGCAATGAAAGAAAATAAAGACTTAAAAAACAAACGGGAAAATAGTCATTACTTTCAAACAATAATGCGAACAAATTTTCTTTTTGTGAAAAAAACTGGCTTCAAATTGATTAAAAAATTAATGACTATGCAAGATTCTTAAAAGCGAAGACATTTAAGATTTTTTTTTGTTTTTTAGGTAATATTATCGGTGATGGACCAGCGCCGAGAGATTACGTGATTAATCTTGGTGTCGTAGAACCTCTGTTAACGTTCATTAAGCCTGACATACCAATTACGTTTTTACGCAATGTCACGTGGGTCATCGTAAACTTATGTAGAAATAAAGATCCGCCACCACCGGTTCAAACGATAAAGGAAATATTGCCAGCTCTTAACATCCTCATTCATCATACGGACGTTAACGTGAGTCAATTAATCATAATAATTCGTTTGATCACTTATCAATTACAGTTATACATTTGTTGAATTATAATTCATAACCATTTTGATTTTTTTGTGTTGTTATTTTTAATTGATTAAAATTATTAGTTTTGTATTATGGAAATCATAAAATTGTCAAATAATTTACGCAGATTCTCGTTGACACGGTGTGGGCACTGAGTTATCTGACCGACGGTGGTAACGAGCAAATTCAAATGGTCATTGACAGTGGAGTCGTTCCACAATTGATTCCGTTGCTATCGCACAAGGACGTAAAGCTTCAAACGGCTGCCCTAAGAGCAGTTGGAAACATCGTAACCGGCACTGACGAACAGACTCAAACAGTTTTGAACTGTCAAGCACTTTCGCATTTTCCGAATTTACTTACCCACTCGAAGGACAAAATTTGCAAAGAGGCCGTGTGGTTCCTCTCGAACATAACAGCAGGAAATCAATCGCAGGTTGAGGCTGTACTAGAAGCTGGTCTTTTGCCACTCATCATACGCAACTTATCCAAGGTATTAATTTTTTCTTCACTTTTTTTCAAATATTGATTTTTTTACACTTTTAAAGTTTGTGGTTGAGGGGGGTAATACCTTTAGACCGGTTAAAATAAGTCAATTTTTATGATTTTTCAAAAAGCGAACGCTTCGTTTAATGTTTTTTAAATTTTGAGTATGAATGATTATGAGTTTTGACTACTACGACATATTTTTTTTTTACAATTTTTAACATAATGATGGAGCGATGACGCTGTTTTCCCGGAACGTCATGAGGCGAGTTCAAAAATGGCGTAACTTCCAGCTTCTGTTGTATTGACCTGACAGAAAAAACTAATTTTTTTATTATTGTTAACATTCATACATTGTCAATGAACCTCAAAAAATGAAAAATGAATTGATAATTCCATAAATGGGACGTCTTGAAAAAAAGGTTGATTTTTACAAACATTTTTTTCATTATTATGCAATAAAAAAAATACTTTTTTACATCGATTTTTGCAAACTCATAGGTTCATTTAGAATGGGACATTGTTATTCAGATGTGAGCAAAATTTGAACGAGATCGATCAAATATTTTTGGAGATATCGATTATGCCTATTTTTAAAATACAGTTCTGTACAGATTAAAATAAAGTGTGCACCTAGAGCATATATCTCATTTTTACGGACCTTGTGTCGTTAGAAGCATTTTGAATTTCGCTTAAAAAAATTGTAAGCATATTTTTGACATGTATTATAAATATTATATGGAACAGGAAAATTTTCGAATTTTTTAAGGTTCCAAAGGTATTTCACCCCTTAATTCTTTTTTTGATTACTTTTTTTCTCGGAACAGTCGGACTTCCAAACTCAAAAGGAGGCAGCATGGGCAATTAGCAATATGACGATAAGCGGCAACAGGGACCAGGTCGCGCGATTGATACAATTTGGCGTTATCGAACCTTTCTGCGAACTTCTCTCGTGCAAAGATGTTCAGGTTTTACAGGTAGTACTCGACGGTATCAATAATATGCTCAAGCTCGCTGGACCAGAGGTTGAACAATTGGCTAACATGATCGAGGAATGTTCCGGTTAGTCATCCTCTTGATAATCTTACGAATAATCACGATATCGTTTTATTTTCAATTATTGACTTCTTTAATGGTTTTCCAGGTTTGGACAAGATCGAAGCACTGCAGAACCACGAAAACGTAGACATTTACAAATTAGCTTACGATATTATTGAACAATACTTTTCGGAAGAGGTAAGAAACGCAATTAAACTTACTTAACAATTAATTTATTAATTAACGATTATTATTAATTAACAATTAAATATTAAATAACAATTAATTAAAAAATTAAACAAATAAAAAAGCAATTCAATTATATACGCTAGAAAATAGAACCTGGTGGGAAAAAAAACAGAAATTGAAAATTTCTCGACGCATTTTCTATTTTTTTTTTGTTCGATCATAATATATAGATAAAAATGATAGAAGATAAAAAAAATGAGTCGTCGTATCAATAATTCTTTGACCCAGTAATGTCATAAATTTTTCGGGCGATTATTTTTTCAATTGCTCATTCGGAGTCGGGTTTGTCACCATAAAATAAATCTTTACCGTAAAATTACGTTTTTTTTTTAGGCTGACGATACAAATCTTGCACCGCCGGTTGGAGAAGGAGCTTTCGAATTCGATCCCACGACGACTATTCCAAGTGAAGGTTTCAAATTCTGAGACGACCTCATCGTTCCCTATCCAATCGTGCCGTCCCCCGACAAACATAATTATCATCATCATAACAGCGGAGCGATTTTGCTTCCTCTTTCCTTCACCGATACGAAGTCTTTGTTCCGATGATATGACGAAGTGACGGCCACGGCCATCGTAACAATCGAGAATCGAAGAATCTCATCGTTTTATTTCACGCGATGCATGCATCCACGCATGAAATAATTATGAGACTAAATAGCAAGAACGACGAAAATCGTAGGTAAAAGAACAACAAAAACAAAAAAACAAACAAAAACAAAAAATTGAAAATAAGAAATCGGGGGCCTTCTTGAACGTGTATGTATCACCGAGAAGAACGACAACGAGAATCCGTGGCCATCTGTCGAGATAAAAGCCTCGAGAAAGTATGAACGCGAAGTTTTACAAAAGGAGCAAGTTATCATAAACTTTACGAATCGACCGTCTTTTGTTCTTTTCATCTTCTTCTTCTTCTTCTTCCATTTAATTTACTGATAAACATTACATTTTTATTGCATATTATTATCAAAGTAACAAGTCTACAAAAAAATAAAAACTACTGATGCTAGATGTATGACGACACCCGTGTATTCCTATTCGAAGAACAAAACGAACGTGTAATTATGAATAATTTTAATTATTTTTAAATCTGCACGCTAGACAAAGAAAAAAGACGTTTTTTTTGTTGGTCGATGATGCTTTATCGATTCCTTGTACGGATCTTGGTTAATCGTGTTACTTTGAAAGAAAGAAAAAGAAAACAATTAAGAACACAAACGTTTCGTGTATATTTTAGGCAAGTTAAATTTATAGTGATATTGGATTACTAAATAAATGAATCGATTGATTAATTCTTCATTAATAGAGATTAATTAATATGATAACACGTTCTTCTGTACGGAACAAGCGACAACAATAAAAGAGAGAAAAACGCATTTAGCATTAATGCAATGTTATATATCAATCAATTTGGTCGTCTAATATTTACAACCGTAAATTATGTTTCTGAAAAATCAGTGTGGCTCGTTTCAATCAATATTTTGTTTTAAACTCAATATTTGTTTGATTTTTGCATTTTTATCAGGGCTGAGGAATATCTGGGATAAAAACCTTTCGAAGAACTCTAATAAACGTTGTCTCGCCAGAGCGTTTTTTCATGAAATTGTAGACTTTTCTACAGATTTTTTTATGGAGAATTCTGAATTGCAGGGGAACATATAACGAAATTTGGAAAAATGAGGATTTTGACCGTGTACTTTCATATTAAGAACTTTATTAGAATATTTCGCACGGTGTCCGAGATTTCAGACATTGGCTGAACTTTTTATCATGATTGCAGCGAGACAACTACCTTAATTATTGCCTAACCTTGAAAGCTTCTTATTCGTCAAACAATTTTTATGTTCACAAAATCATATTCTGAAAGTTTTTTTTAATATCTGACGTTCGCACCCGATTGGTACTATCAGATTTGAAACAATTCTAGATTTACTTGAATCTGAATCTCGTAGTTCAAGCGTTCATTGTTGTCTGTCTAAAAAATGCCAGGTAAGTTTTTTGTTTATTTCTTAATCCTCAATTGCTCTGCATTTTTACAAAAAGACTTGGATTTTTAATAAATATCAGGAAAAAAAAGATTTGTCTGAATATTTCTAAAGTTGATTAGTTTTTTTTTTATATCACTTTATCCTTGAATTTGAGAATAGACAGTTTGCATAAAAACGTCCAGTTTTGAAGTGATGTCATTCAGAGCACGTCGTATTGCTCGCAGAACAATTGGGCGTTTGGAAATAGAAAATCTCGCAGTTTTAACGGTGAAGAAATTGTTTTTATTCGATTCTTATACACGGCTACGCTTCTTTGTATTCTATTGAGGATGCGTTGAACGGATGAACATCATCTGCGTAGAGTTCTTCCGCGAGTGGTTCGTCAGGCTTTGGTATGTATGTTGGAAAATTACAAGGTTCTCTCAGCTTTTTCGTTGGCAAAATAGTGTCATAAATTTGTAGTAAGGTGTTCGTTTCGCCTGGAAGATTTTGTGCCATGACCCACAAAACGTTGTACTTCGTGTTTACACGAAGGATCTATATAAAAAAAAAAAAATAAAAATTATATGCAATTTTCGTTCAATTGATTTCCTTTTGCTCAATGAAACTTGGTTGATGTGAAGAAATTACCTGAACTCCTCGAAGAATACGATAACGATTACCCATGTGACCAGGCAGTTTTGTTCCTGGCATAACACGCGCCTTCCTACCACCCGAACCAATGTTTCCTGGTCTTCTGTGAGTCTTTGTTTGGCCGTGAGTTGCCGGCTGTCCGTGAAATCCCCATCTTTTCATGACTCCTTGAAAACCTCGATCAATACTGAAAATGCATACAGTTTAGAATTTGTATATAGTTTAAAATTTGCTATTCGTTTCAGTTCCGGTCTTCTTATTTATTTATTTATTCGAAAAGGTTTGGTATAAACCAAACCTTTTCGAATAAATAAATAAATAAGAAGACCGGAACTAGTCGATAACGACTATTCGGTTTACGAAACTGAGCCAAATTCATAGCTACAAAATAGAATAATTACAAACTTTAATATTTTTATAAATAAATACCAAATGGATTTTTGATTGTCAAATATTTTTATGGCTGAAATTTAAGTTGCTGTTTATGTCTTTTATTTTATTATATAAAAGGTAGCTTATGGTAAAACTGATCCACTCATAACTCATAACTTGATAACACTGAAATCGCAAATTCCTGTACGTACGTTTTTCCTCTTATATCAACGAAAGTCCCTGGTTTATAATGTGCCGCAAACAGCGGAGTTCCAGGTTGTAAAGCAGCGTTTGGTGTAACCATAAATCTTGCGAGTAATTTTTTTGGCATCACACCGGCGTCCGTGAACATTCCACAATATTCCTTCGTGAACTACGGTTTAAAAGAGGAAAAACAAAACATTATTACCGGTAATTCAAGTTTGAATGAAAAAGTTTTTTTTTTTATTGAGAACTTCAATTATACATTCTCGAATCGCGTATATCGATTTGTACGTACTCTTTGTGGATCTGTACTTTCTGCACCAATAACCATACAACCGAGCCTTTTCTTTGGGCGTCCTCTTCCTATCATGGGCTTAAAATCTTCTGGTGGAATATATTTTATAACGTGATTATCGGCAACCTGAAATTAATAATTTTTTAAAAAATCATTCTTTCCATCATTTCGTATCGTTGTTATAGGAAAATTGCTTTGTAATTTTTAAAGAATTTTGAAATAATGAAGAATTTTTTAGTTTTTTTTTCTAGATTTGTACTCTTTCCACAATAGCGACCTTTAAAACTAAACCTCAAGCTATTTCCGTTTTTTTGAGCCCCGCTCATTATTACCATCTGTCTCTATGACCCAAAAAAGCTTATTCATTACTTTTGAGGAATTGCTATTTTTGGATATATTTTTTTCTTAACCAATAGAACAATTTCTGACGAAGCGAATGGTGCAGGCCTCAATGTTGGAAAATGATTTCTTCCACTGCAGTCGAAGTTAAAAAAAAACTGTATCTTAATTTAGTTGAGAAAAACGATTTTGGCCTGGGTCAAAATGACCCAATGGTAGTAATCTAGGGTCAATGAGTATAATGTTAAAACTAGCATCGATGGAATGCTACGAAAGTGATGTTTTTCTGAGTATTGTCGAAAATTAAGTTGCAGTTTTGAGAAAAGAAACAAAAATAGAAATGAATTCTTATTATTAATCTTCCGATTACCTGCAGTAATGTGGCTAGAACTTTTTTGCCGTTTTTCAGCCACATTGGATAAACACCAAGTTTCTTTGCTATTACACCAGTGCGAGTAGAATTTTCTTCCCATTCCATTTGTGGCTCTATCGGCTCAATTTTCAGTGGCGAATTGTGATTCGTCATACCAAGACCAACGTCGCGTGGTCCCCACTTAGATTCTATTACTTCTTGAATAAACTTGGTATTTTCTCGAGTAACTTCTTCTCTGTGGAGCTGCAATTGTGAATTTTGCAGTTTTTTTAAAAACATTCTATTTCAGTATGAAAAAATGTTGAAATGAATAAATATTTGAAAATTAATTATCACATTGTTAAATGATTTTTTAAATGATTTATTTTGAGATTTTCATTTTATCATTCTAATCGAATTTGGAAACATCTGCTTATTAACTTTAACTTGTCATTCGGAGTTTTTTTTAAATTTAACGGTATATTCCACTGAGATCGCTCTCTGATTAAATTTCTTGTAATGACGCTTTTTTTAGGAACTTGATAAATAGAAAACATTCTTGTACAGTGTTATATTATACATTAAGGCTCGAAGATCCAAAAATTAAATAAATATGGTTTAGTAATCTGATGAATATGAGTAATATATATGGGCAATGAAAAAAAAATTATGAATGAATGCTTTTGTGAAAAATATTTTTTGATGGCATACATGATCGCATTCTTGAACATTTGCTTGCAAACATTCTGCTACTTGTATGAACTGATGAAATTTTATCAGAATGAACAGAAAATGGTCTTTTTTTTACAGATTTTTCGTTCAAGAAAGACTGGAAAGAATTTTTGTTGCGGATATTTTTGTAGTTCGTCCGATTCAGAATGAACAAAGGCGGCAAATTATTGTCTTGAAATTGTGTACGTTGTGCTGAATAAACATATGTAGGAAAAAGTACTTCAAGTTATTTTGTGTCGACAAACACAATCGTAGTTTCCGATTGTTGGATATTATAATTTTGAAGATACTTTTTAAGGTAGTTGATTTGTTAAAGCATTTTTTATAAAATTTATTGATTACATGGCAAATTTTAAACAACTGTTCCAGATTTGAGCTATATCCTGTCAGATTCTGCAATTTAACATGCGTTTCTCACAATTATTGTGATACCACTGAAACTTTTCTATAGATTTTATTTTAAAATTTCTCACTGACAAAGTTTGTCAAAAAAACAAAATAGGATTTTGACTGTTTAGTTTTGGAGACAGAGCGATACACAGTAGCACGACAACTACACCAAAAACATATTTTTCAGAGCAGCAGTAGTACAAATGAATTTTGTCAAAATTTCGCTGATCAGCGTCCTTTAATCTTTTTACAATATCAATATAATTTTTCAAAAGTACGTTTATAGCAATAATGGTATAGTAATTGTTTTGCATACCACGCGATGTTGTTTAGGTAACCATGGTGGATATTGTTTTTTTGGTCTATTTAATCGGGGCCCTGCACGATTAGGAACATTTGTAAGATCGATTCTGTAAGGAAATAAAAAGTAATTTGGGCATACATTTTTTATCGACAAACGATTTTTAATAAGACAGAATAAATGATTGATTCAATGAAAAACCGATTGACATTCACCTGGGCTTCAAGAAATTGCTGACGATACTTAAAGTACCGCGGCCTTTGAAAAACGTTGCCATTCTTATTTCGGTAAAACACTAATTACTGAAGAAACATTGTTCGATCGAAATGCAAAAAAAACTATAAGCAATTCGATATGACAACAGTTCGGATTAATTTGTAATTGTCTCGTTATGCACTGATAAGTACCAAAATCACGAGAGTTCGATCATTCCCGATGTACCACGAGACCTAAAAGCTGTCAATTAATAAAAAAGGGATTGTAAATAATGTTGCGGTGCACGGTAAACCGAACGAAACAAGGTTATCGTAAATTCAGTTCTTCCATTACGAAACACTGCTCTAGACCGGTTACCACGCGTATTTTTTCTTAATTGGACATAGGGACCGTGGCGACCAGGGAGACTAGAGAGAAGGAGTGGACACAGCATAGGAAAATAAGTAGTAACGGCGTCCTCAAAATCCGGTCTTGAATTAGTTCTTAGCTGTGCCACCAGATGTACAGATCCTACACGTATAGTAATAAAATTAGTCCACACGGTGAAAGTGACCGTTTCGCGCTTGTGCAATAGAAAAAAAAGTCTCTAACCCAAATCCCAGTACATTGGACAGGATATTGGAGGTTAAAAAAACAGACTATTTATTGTCTTCGGTGCGTGGTTTCGTCTCATGTGTGAAACGGTTAAATTTTGCAAACAACATTTTGTGTCGACAATCTCAGATTGTTACATGCATTGATCCGGAATTCCGACCACCTTTCAAGTTTGGCAGATTTTTTCATGTGGTGTTTTCTGTGATACCCGCGTCGTTTTTATGCTGAATAAAAAAAATTTAATGTCATCAGTATTTATGACATAAAAACGGAAATGTGCCATTGAGCCAGATAAACATAACTTTATTTCCAGTATTTACAAAATGAATGATAAAAAAAAAATTGTACTGATGGGTCTGGTAGAATAAAACAATATCAAATGTTCACATTTCATTTCCTTCCAAGATCGAAGCTCAGTACATTAATAAAAAAAAATTTTTGTATACGTAAACTCCCCGACGTAAACATAGACATTGCACGTATTTTGAAAAATCGAGGTTAGGAAATAAGTAGTAACAGTATGTCTGATCTAATAGGATTTGTACCGATACAGCGCCACCGCTTCAGGCCGGGATTTCGTGTACATTTCTAAAGCACGCTGTGTCCACTCCTTTACTCTAGTCTCCCTGGTGGCGACCGTGCGTGAGCTATAGAGAGCAGCACCACTGCCGATGTGCGCGCTCTCTTGTGTCTAAATGTGCAATTTGTGCGACCTCTGTGAATTTGGCCGACTGATTTTGGATTTCTGAATTTTTGTTTATGTCAATCGTTTGTCGGGTTCTTGTCGGTGATTGTCGGATCAAAATCGACGTTTGTCGGAAATTAGTTAAATAGAAAAATTAAAAACAAAAATCCGTGTGAAGTTAGCCGATTTTTTTCAATTTTGAGATATCATAAATTTTCAAATGCCTAATCAAAGCGCAATCGTTTGTCGGATACGAGTTTCATAATTAAAAAGTTTGTCGAATGTTTGTTCATTAGAAAAATATTAAAAAAACATTTTATGTGAATTCAGCCGATTTTTCTCAAATTGCAAGATATTACACATTTTCTAAAGCCTAATCGAAGCGCGATCGTTTGTCGGTTACTTATTTTCCCTCTTATATATATACTGTATATAATTAGATATACACTGTATATAATTAGATATACACTGTATATAGATATATACGCTAGTAATTCTTCGTTGGTAGAGTATGACCATGGTAGTGAACAAATCTTGGTAGTTTTAGGCTTGATAGTGTTTTTTTGTTGGTTGACATTTCTTTGATAGAGATCGAGCGGTAGAGATTCTTACGGGTAGGCTTTTTTTTTGGTAGGCTTGTAAAGGTGCCAAAACAGAGACTAGTAGGACGTAAAATTTGATGAAAAGCAGCATTATTTCTGAATCCTGAAGTCACGTGACCATCGGGTGTGACGAGAACCTGGCAGATGGTGCCACCCACTGATTCCATCATGTTTGGCGTCTATTGAAAATCAGAATTTACGTCGAATTACGTCAAATAGTTTTTCTAATAAAAATGATTAAAAAACACGGATTTCCGATAAAACAGTGAAACCTGTTTCTGTGATTTTTTTCCAAAATATTTGTCGTTTAAACGAATATTTGCAATCGCCAAAATCACTATGTTATTCACCACATTTTGCTGCTCAGTCGGTGTATCATCTTAGCTTATTACGGTAAAATGAGAGATTTTGTTCTCTTGAGGGTAAAAAATAAGTTTCTCCAGCGATCAAAAAGTTTTCCCAGCGCTTGGTAAAGAATACAATTGCTGTCTTGACATATGACAATAAGGAAGGTAAGTAATATGCAAAGATTCTCGTTCAAATTATCTATACTTGGAAATATCGGTTGTGGCACAATTAAATCAATTTACACATAAAATCTATAAATTATTAATAGTTTTTATCTTTAGAATTAACATCAGGAGTTTTAACGTAGTAAATTATCTAGTAAATGAATTCTTATGAATATTTTACAATTTCGTTATAAAATTATTCCTTCGAATATTCCAATATTGAAATATGCAATTCGGTCAAAAGTATGACGAATAATAAAAAGATGACTTTTGTTTCTAAGCAGACGAATATATAGGGCAAAGAATAAGTAACGACTCAGGTGGTGTTGATATTTTGTATACCTTATTTATTTTTCTTTTTATCTTCGTATAATAATCATAAAGGTACAATTTAAAACAATAGTGCTCATGTGTTATGCAATGTACAGGATACTCTTTATATGCTATAATACAGTTGGAAAAAAGAAAAAGATACAAATTAATAAACCAGTATTTTAGGTTATCATTTTTTTCTTCATCTCCTTCCATTATCTTCCATTTTTTTGTTTTGTTTTGTTTTTTTTTTATTTTTATTTTAATACCTCATTTTCACTACTGGATGACGGAGTTTGTTTTTTTTTTGATCGTAGATCGTGCGTTATATATATATATATATTTTTTTTCTTGTCACGCATCGCATTGTTTTATCATATGTCTGGGAACATAAGTGGTTTGGACTCCTGCGGGAAGAATGTTTATTTATTTTTATTTCTTTTTGTATCATCGTTGCGTTTCCGTCCGTCGTCTCGTTGCGTGTTTTTTACTTCCTCGCATTTGTAGAAGGGTCAGAGGGGGGAGGGAGTTTTTGAGAGGGGGCTTCGATAATTTTCTGAATGTCTATCTACATTTTTATTTTGTAAAATATTCATTATTAAGTTTACGATATGATTTTTTTCCTCCTCACCGTTTTTCCTTATTTTTTTTGTTTGTTTTTTTCTCTTCATCAATAACGGATTCAACATTTATCTGTACCAAGATTACGAATTTCACCATCATTTTTATATTACATTTTTTTTTCATTCTTTTAACTCTCGCACACTTTTTTCAGTATTCATCCTCTCGATCTTTCTCTCGTTCGCTCGTTCTCTGCTCCCAGCACATACACACTCTCTTTCTCTCTCTCGCTTTCTCTGATCCGCACTCTCATGTTTATATAATCTTATCGAATCTGCTCTTGATTACAAGCAATATCGTTTAAATAATTAAAGCTATCGTATAATCCTATACGTTTCTATTTTTTAATATCTGCAAGACCCTAGTTATGTTGATTCGGTGAATGTAAAATTGATGTGATTAAAAAAAACGGAAGAAAAGGGAAAAAAACGCTTGTGAACAATACTTTTCGGCCGATGCGACGCGTGAAATCCGAGCTTTTTTACGTATTTTTACTCTCAGAATACTAGAAATATTCGATGTAATAAAAATTCTCAATCAATTACTTTTTCTTCCCGAAACGCATCGGAATTGAAGGAATAAATTTGTGTGTCTCGTAAATAGTATATGTATGCGAATATAAATTGGCGGTTTTTTCTTTGTTCGTATTTTGCGTTTTTAATTAATTTGATGAAATTTCGCACGACATAATGTTATTTTTGTTTGTTTGTTTGTTCGTTTGTACAGAACGTCACAGTGTACTGGGTTTTTTG